>QRFJ01000475.1:983088-1304916 GCA_006176705.1 Cocos nucifera | reverse complement strand
CTCCTGCTGGTGGCTGAACCTTTGCGACCTTGCTTATGGCCTTGTTTTCCTCAGCAGATCCGCCTTCCAGAAAAGCTCCTACCACTTTCCCATCTTTGATCCAGTAAGAACCGAACTTTGGCTTAGCTGATGCAGGATTATTGTCACCAAAGAGAACAGTATCTCCAACATTGTCTCCATAGAATTGCCAAGACAAATCAAAGGCACGAGAATAGAAATATGGAAGGTAGTCATATTCCTCAATGTCCCTTTCCTTCTTCACTTGCCTTGATTGCCTGACAGCGTGGGAAAATCATAAACTTAGCAAACCACCCAATTTACATGCATTGCAGCCATTACAACTAACTGAAACTCAGTTACCTTAACAGCTTGTTCTGCTGATTTTCTGGCATGATCAACATGCTCCACTCTCCTCATGTCATTGTACAGTTTCAAGGGGAAGGTTGCTACATCTCCCACAGCATACACCCCAGGAACGCTTGTTCTAAAGAAACCATCAGTCTGCAACCAAAAAGGATAGATAAAGCTTTTTTTTTGTCACATCAAGACTAAAAAACAATCACAACCAGTGGCTAGATAGATTATGGACTAACACTTCCATACATTGATATTTTTCATGTTTCTAATATATTTGTTAGCTTCTTTCTGCCGTTTTCATGTAATCATTTCTCAATGGATCACAAACTTCATGACAACAAGAAGGAAAGACAGAAAGGGAAAGAAAAAGAAAGAAGCTTGTAAGGTAGACTTCAAAGGAGAGATTTTTGACCTTGATTCCACCTTTCTCCTCAACAACTTGGCCCTTAAAAAGTGCTGTGAGAGGCCTTCCACCAACACCAACAACCACAATATCAGCATCAAGCACTCTCCCATCCTTCAACTTCACTGCTGTTACCTGGTCAATATAAAGAATGCACTCACACAATGATACAGAAGGCAAATATATGCACAAAGAAACATCATACAAGTCGAGGTATGATACAGTCAGGTAACTTACATCGCCATTCGCATTAGAGTCAATTCCAACAGCTACTGTGCCCTTAATAATTTTGATTCCCTTAATTGCATAATAACCCTCATAGAAAGCAGCAATACCTGATGTGAAAAGGCGAGGCACTGCAAGAAACAAGAAGTGATGAGGATGTTCAAGCGTCCAAAGGATCCCACAGTTAAAACATGACATGGCTTTAACCAAACAACTTTCTTTTTCTTCTTTTTATAATGATGTAATCTTAGATCTTCAACTGATCAAATAATTTTGATAATCAGGGAGTGCTCTGTTTGCAATCACAAATATTTGTCATTTTACTCATAATCATGTACAGCTTAATTAACTGATTTTGGTGAATGCAAGGACTGGTGAGTAGATTCTATATTTATGATAAAATTTCATATGGTGGAAGCAAAATGAAACTTACTGCACCATGGTTCAGGGTACACCATTGAGACATCCAAATTGTTAATCCTCAATGCAGCACCAAGTTCAAGGCCAATGTATCCTCCTCCCACAATCACAGCCTTTCCATTCTTCTTTGCTTGTATTGCCGCCACCAGCTTATCGGCATCATCAATCTCCCTCAGATAAAATATATTATTGGCATCTGCTCCTTGAACACCAAAGTCAGAGAGCCTTATAACCTGCATAAGGAAAAAATCTACCTCAGCAACGAAGGAATGCCATGCTTTAGTGCTTTGGTTATAGAACAAAATTTTAAAGAGTCAAGAACCTTAGGTCACTAGACAAATGGCGATAGAAGAATGCCAGATAATATATAATCTAATTCCATGACACAGTATAAAAATTTCAATTTTAATTTTACTCTTTATTTCTACTAACTTACAGTGGAACCAGTAGCAATGATCAAAATATCATAAGTGAACGCTGCACCAGAAGCACTGGTCAGAGTCCTTGAAGCAACATCTGCTTTCACAATTTCCGTGCTGAGTATCAGCTCTATGCCTACAATGACAAATATATAACAGTAAAAAATCTAAGAATTAAAAAAAGATTTAATTTCCCATTAAAGCAAGTTGCAATTTTAGGAACCAATAAAACTAGCAAACTAATTTAAGCATGTAGAAGCATATAAGCACAATTGAAATGTCAACTGAAAACTGTTGCTCGAGGCAATAAAGGTATAATAGGCACAAATAAGACCACATTGTTTTGGGACAGGTATTGTACAAAGAACTACACAGCACAACTGATCTAACTAGCAGACGCAAAAATTGACATGTTCATCTGACTTCGTAAAGAAAACAACCTTCAGATATGCTTATCTATTCATCTGATCATGCACTTCAAGAAAACCATATCTTTTATTTCTATATAGTTGCCTCTTTATTGCGAAATGCTCAAACATGTAGCATTCTTATCTTTATATTGACAACAAGATTACTAATATATAAGTAGCTAAACACAAGCAAGAATGTTATATGCACATGCACTTCAGCTACCATGTCTGTTCTTGAATGTCCATATGCTACACTCATCTTAAACTAAAGCTAGCAAACAATATAGCAAAAAATGAGGAAGCAAGGTTCACCTTTTTCTGTATACCATTCAGGAAGTAGTCTTTCTCCCCCACTTCCAACACATACATGAAAGCCCGGGAGCCTTGCAGCACCTGCAAATTAGAAACAATATAAATGTAAATACAGAAACTAAAAAGCATTCACTGAAAAAATGGTTACTATTAAAAGAGCTATTATTTGTTTTAATAGCCAAAACCTCTTAAATCAAAGACAATGTTACTGATAAGGACCACCTAAGAAGTAATTGCCCAGAGTCTTATAGTTTATGCATTGTAGTTACGATCCCTCGGATGGAACTTTATGATGGTGTTTGGGGATAAATCCCGCTCCCTGCCGAAGCCCGGCCCGACGCTCAGCCCAATGTAACCAGTAGCCGCTGAAGAGCTTCAGCGCCAGGCGCCAGGCCGAGCCCCTACCACGGCCGAACTGCCTAGAGGCCGAACTCCCCTGCGCCAAGGTCCGGGCCGAACTCCCACCGCCAGCCGAACTTCCTGAGGGCCGAGCTCCTTGGACTCCAAGCGGCTGGACTTCTTCGGAAGACGAACTCCTTCGGACCGACCCCAGGCGAGCCCGTGCAGCCGAACTCCTTCGGACTTCCCACGGCCGAACTCCTTCGGACCGACCCCAGGCGAGCCCATACCACGGCCGAACTCCTTCGCCTAGAGGCCGAACTCCTTCGCCGGCCGAACTTCCCACGGCCGAACTCCTTCGGACCGACCCCAGGCGAGCCCCTCCACGCGAACTGCCTCAGAGGCCGAACTCCTCGCGCCGAACTTCCCACGGTCGAACTCCTTCGGACCGACCCAGGCGAGCCCGTGCAGCCGAACTCCTTTGGACTTCCCACGGCCGAGCTCCTTCGGACCGACCCCAGGCGAACCCCAGACGGCCGAGCTGCGACTTCTCAGCAGCCGAACTCTTCTGCGGACGAGGCCTTAGCTGCATACCTCTCGCCAGACGCCTATGGGAGCCGAACTCCCTCCTATCTTCCTCTTCAGGAGCCCGAACTCCTCCGAAATGGGCACACGACGAAGGCCTTCAACCCTTCATTCGGCAAGCTCTGCAACCATCACCATCAGTCAGTCCGCCGCACCATCGGTCAGTCCGCCGCGGGCGATAGCGACCCACTGTCAGGCGGCGATGGCTGTCACCCTCAATCCGCCGCACCGGCGTGGACTGACTCCGCCGACCCTCAGCCGCGGCTCCATCCGCCGCACGCGGCGCCAGTGAGACTGACTCCACCGAACCTCGAGCGGCCCGCCAGCACGCGGCTGCAGTTGTCACCATCAAGCTCCGCTATAAAAGGACCCCTCCCGACATACTAAGGCTAAGCTCTCTGGACTCTTGACTCTCTAAGCTCTCCTCCACATCTCTAAGCTCCGGAACTCATTCCGAGCACTCCATTACTGTTGGTCAGAAACTAACTTGACCGTCGGAGGGTCCTGCCGGAGCCACCACCCCACCGGTTCCGGACGGGACTTCGTTTTGCAGGTCCCCGGCGGCGCCCAGCGGCCTCGATTGCGGCGACCCCCAGCGGCGACGGATTTCTGCACCAACAACATATAACTTTGTTTTGAAATTCTCACTTCAACACAGATGGTCGGCAACTTAAGTGCATGATCGAGGTGTATAAATAATGGAGTGGACTATTTGCTCAGAAAAATATTGATGCTAAAGAAAGATGTTCCATTCACCATTCTGTAGGATTAGATCACTTGTATTTAGTATCAATATTAGTTCCATACTGGTACAGGCATTTTTCGGTAGACAAAGACTGAAACCAAAATTGGTGTGGGAGATCAATGGACTTTCCATCACCAATCGACCATTTGAATTGGTCACTGATATCCTTTTCCCGTCTTCTCTCGGTCTTTCAAGTAATTGAACTTGAGGAAGAAACTTCTTAATCCAAACAATTTCCTTTGAATCTTTGCACTCAGCTCTCCAACACCTTGGTCCATATGTTATCCGGCTGCATCACAGCTTTCCCTGCAGACTTGCCCCTGTGCCAATCTTCCAAGTTGGGAATCCCAAGTCCACCACATTCCTTGTGCCGACAAATAACATGTCATGATTCCTCTGTTCCACAGAATGCTCCCATGAAAACATCTGATGAACCTTAGTAAGGCAATCTTACGAGACATCGATACTGATCTCCACTTCCATGAATCTAAACTAGAATTATTAAGGTCCTTGACAAATTGGAAGTTAATGACTGAAGGCCCGGTTTCTCTAATTGGAACACCAAGATAGTTGCCCAGGCTATTACATTGTTAACCACCAAAACTGAAGGGAGCTCTGCACTGCAAATCACAGAGGACATATCGCGGGGGGTAGGGTATGCAGACTCCGCGGAGCAGCCGGGGGTGTTTGGTGGGGTGGGGATGAAACATATGCATTCATAGTTCTCCAAGACTAACTACAGAACCCATATACCCCACCTAGCATAAACAAAAATCATGTTGATGATGGAACATCTTTTCCATCTTTTAGTGATCTTGTAAAATCAAAAATACATTGAGACTCTGTTATATAAATTGAGTAATATCTTATCAAACAATATAACATATATAATAAAAGAAATCGAACAATATAATAATATAATATATATAACATAAGTAGGGTTGAAATTGAATTGGATGCGGATGGATACAAATTAGATAAAAAAAATATGGATATGGATATCAATATATCCATATTCATATTTATTTTATCTAATAAATATAAATATGCATATGGATATTAGTTGGATGAAAAAATTCATATCCATATTTGTTTTAAATGGATATGGATACAAATTAGATACTGAAAGTATGGATATAAATATGGATATAAGTCTGATAATTAAACTTTATGACCACAGAATCAAAGATATTACTAAGTAAATAATAAATCAAGTTAATAGCAAGTTAGTATGATTGTATATTTTTCTTAAAAGTTAATAAATGTTATACAAAATTAAATAGGATTACAAATAGAATCAAATTTTTGGATATGGATCGGATAGTTGTCTATCTATATCTTTTTTTTTTTTTTTATGGATATGGATATGGATATAGATATTAGTCGGATGCTCAAATTTCTATCTATATCCGGATAGATTTAGATACGAAAATGAATATGGACAGATATAATAATCTGATTCACTTTCACCCCTAAACATAAGGGACTTTAATAACTCAAAATAGTTTGCATGAACACCTTGAGGAGATAGTTTACATGGAGTGACCAATGAGATTTTGATGTGTCTTAAAAGTGTATGTGCAAGGTAGCATGTCTGGCGAGTACGGGTCAATCTCATAAGAAATTAGTGCTTTTGTATTTATGTTAAATTATTCCTTTGGCAAGCTTTGACAAAAAGATGATAATTTATATTAAAAACTAAAGATGCAAAAAAAAAAAAAAAGTAGAAAGGCAATATCTAGAAATCTAGGATTTTTGAATCCACTAAATCCTTGATTTAGGTATTCACTTTGTTGGTTTCCCTTTTGTACTTAACCTTTCTTTTTAGTATATGACATAACTAAGCATAGACTATGAATAGCTAGGAAATAATAACTTATCAAGTTTGTTCCCATGCACTAATTAAATTACCAACCTATTCTTGTACTAGAATAAACATAGATCATGAAAGAACTTAATCTAACTATGATTTATCAAATCTTTGTTGCATAAAGAAAAGGATGATGATGATGAATCTCTACTTTAGCCACCTATCTGTGATCATTGCCTCAAGCATGGACTATTAAGAGATTTTGACCAACTATAACCCATCAAGATTGATCAAGAAAGGAAGGAAAGTTGAGATTCATGGAAGGGGTGATCTCTTTAAGAAGTAAATACCATCCACATAGATATTAAAACCAAAAAGAATTCTAGCTTCATCGCAAACCCCAAAGGATTGTTTAGCTAGATATGATAAGAAGAGATTAAAATCATTAAAAGAAACTAATACTAGTATTGAAAAGTAATTACAAAAATAAAAGAAATTGCAAGAAAATAAAACAATCCTAATATTGAATTCAAATATTATAGCATTTAACTCACATAAAAAAAAAAGATTTATTGTTGGAATATTAAAATCTTAATTATAATAAACTCCCAACTCCTAAGCCATTAAAGAGACTTGGAGTCGGATTCAAAATAGAAAATAAACAAAAGATAAAAATCATCTAAACTAGGATCTCTTCTCTATCTCTTTCTCTCCCTCCTTTGGCACTAGGCCGATCTTTTCTTAGCTACCTCTCTTTTTTATATTTTGGAAGGATGGAAAAAAGTAGAAACAAGGTGGCTAAAGAATCTAAAGAAGGCGTGGAGAGAGAGATGTCCCATAGTAGAGGCATTGGGCTTTATTTATAAATGTAGGAGGGAGGAGATTTTCATATTTTTTCAATGTGGGACTAAAAGAAGAGGATAGATGAATGGCTCATTGAATGTTGGCCCTTAAATCTTCATTAGTTACTTCTCATCAATTGATCTTTAAGTCATGTTCATTCTTGGATCCATGTGAAAGATTATCTTCTAATCTGGATCTTTGAATCTTGAGAGCTTGCATCTGATCCTTTCATGAATAAGTCGCATTCATACTTGAATGAGAGCTGGTTACCTGGTTAACTTGAATCTGAACAAATTTAAGTCTAATTTGAATTATATGAATCTAAACTCTTAATTATCTATAAAATATATTAGAGATGATCAAATTCTTAAAAAATAAAGTAATTAAATAATTTGTGCCTCTAGTAAGTTAATTTAAGTATTTATCAGATTTATCGATCCATAGCTATCCCATCATGTTTGTCACCTCTATAGATTGCTATATGGTCTTCAACAGGCCCCAAGGGCCTAATTCAAGCAACTAAGTACAAGGCTCCTTGAACTTGGGTTTGATGGATTGAAGATGGACACCAGACTCTTCTATAGATGCACATCTTCAGTTGCCATCTTTGTTCTTGTCTATGTTGATGACATACTCGTCACTGATAGCGACATCGGCGGCAACATCTCATTAACTCATTGAGCAGTGAGTTTGTTGCTCATGATATAGGTGCTGTTTCATACTTTTTGGAAATCAAACTAAAGCCTCACTTGAAAGGATGGTTCTTGTCCCAGTCTAAATACATCAAATATCTCCTTCGCTACTGTCACATGAAAGTAGCTCGCCCATTTCAATGCCCATAGCCTAAAGAAAATTCTAGGATTTACATGTATCTATTTCGAAACATTTTCAAAATAATAATAGCAGAAGTAGAGATTAATCATATTAATCTATAAAATTAAGCAATAAATTCTTTGATCTAGAATTTTTTTGACATGAATCATGTATGCATTAAATCTGAAAACTAAATATTAAACATAAAAAAAGATGTTGATCATATCAACATTGAATAGATCTAGATCTAATCTAGACAAACATTGAGATCAAATCTCAATAAGTTTTCATGGATCGAGAACTCTGCTTACTAATACGAGGCTGAGGTCGTCATTTTGAGCCGCACAAATGTCTAGCCTCTATGAGAAGTCCACACGATATGAAGCCTTGAACTGATCTAAAGTCCAGTATTTAAAAATTAGTATGGTGTGCTAGTAGCTTGCTAATCCTTCTTCGATGGTTGATCATGAACCTCCTTCTTCAAATAGCTTGGACCCTCCAAGGATCAAAGGAGGTTGGAAGGATTTAGGAGAGAGAAACCTCTTCTTAAAACTCATAAAGAATAGAGAAAGAAGAGAAGCAAAATCCCTAGAGAAGAACCCTTTCTTCTCTTTTCTTTTTCTCTTATCAGGACATACAAACTTGTGTCCTTACAAAAGCCCACACCCAAGACCCTCTTATGCCCAAGGAACCCACGCCTAAACCCTCTCTCTTAGGTAAATATGTTGTAAAAAATTCATGCGCTAACCCCTCTTAAATAGAGAGATCTGAGAGAGTCCTTATCTAGGTTAAACACCTAGAAAGGAATGTCCAAATTAGACAAAATTTAGGATGCCCAACTCTTGGGCACTTCCTCCTTATTTCTTAGAGTGGACACCCAGGTTTTGGCACACAAAACCTTCCATAATTCCACCAAAAAAAAAAGAGAATAATCAAGTTAATTGGCACCATACATGGATAAGAATTTGGGTTTCAATAAACTCTATCAAATAAAATTTGAAATCAAAATAACCTCCTTGTTTTGACTTGGTCCAAAACCAATTACCGTCTAAAAAGGAGAGGAGGCATAAGAGGTGGCTTGGAGTCTCTCTAGATGTGAGGGATTTCATGCAAATCCCAAGGAAGGGGCATGGAAAAGTGAGGTGGTGTAAATGAGAGAGTCCCAGTCAAACAGGGACTTTCATATTTTGATTGGTCTAACCAAATTTTAAATTCAATCAAATCAAAATTAGTATAACTTAATTAAGGATGATCTTAATCTAACTAAGAGTCTAATTAAATCAAATTTAATTCTAATTTAAATTCTAATTAAATTAGTGTTAGATGCACACAAGTTCTAATTTAATAGAAATTTGATCTTCCTTGTAATTGGCTTATCTTATAAACTAATTGGACTTGATCTAATCAAGCCTAAACCAAATCTTCTTGAATCTTATTTAATTAGACTCAATCTCAACTCTCATGCTCAATCAGATTGAGCCAATTAGCAATCTGATTGCTAATCAATCCTCTTACAATACTTGCACTAGGTCAAACATCAATCGTATTGATTATTTGATCCTAAAATAATTTTTAATCATTGATCAACCATCCGATAAGATTGAAATCTTTAAAACGTATGATCCTATATATTTGAACCTAAGTTGATAGTATAAGAATTAATTTTCGTACCAATCAAAGTGACATCTAGCAATGATATCCGACAGTCGGATAGGTCGAATGTGTAAAGCAACATTCTAGAATCTATATGGATATGATTTCTGTATAATTCATTCTCTTGACCATGAATGCTCATAGAATGACTCAGGATTTAACAGTCAACTCTGAATAGGTCATCCACATTATATTTCAAAATATCGAATTCATCACATGGATTATCCTGAGAAAGATTTTGCTAAATTGAAATACAACGATGCATTGTCTCTAAACTCTTGGAATGGTCAATCTCATCTTAACTACACACCATCTTGATAAGTACTTGACTGTGCTCAAAAATCTTTTGTCATTAAATTAGAAATTCAGATAGTCTGATACTAAAGCACAATGAGTTTCTTGCAAGTCATCATAGTGATCTCAAGTCCAAGGGACACTTATACCAATATTCCATCAGAGCAATTCTTGACAATATAATACTTTAAAGTTAGTCACGTTCAGTGATGATGTACTCCTAACATCTTACCTGTATACCATACCAGTGTCTCCACACTCATTGGTTAAGAGGACAACCAACTTATATGGTACACAATGATCTGCATTGGATAAATGTTATTATCCTAGTTAACAACATATCATTTGTTCATGAATATTTTAAAGACTATCGATAAATTCTTTTTTTATCGAATATAAATAGTTCTAAAGATTTCATCATAATATATGAGTTCATTAGAAGATGTTCATTTATGATGAAAAATATCAAAATAAAATTTTTATTCATTATAAATTATTTATAATTATAATATTAGCACAACCATCAATAGACTGATGATTGGCTTTAAGACATATTTTTCAATATAGTCATCTCTTCTCTGTCGATGTCTTTTGATGCTGTGCTACCCGACCCCACAAAATACCATAACATGCTGGGAGCACTATAGTACATGATGATCACATAGCCTGATGTAGCCTTCGTCGTCAACCGCGCTTATTAGTGCATGCACTCATCCATGGAGGTTGATTGGGCATAGGTTTAGTGGATTCTTTGCTATTTACGAGGTGGGAGAATGCGGTCACCTGATTCACCAATCCTTCGTCGTGCTACATATTTTTAGCGATGTAGATTAGGTAGGTTGTAAAACTGATCGGCATTCCACTAGCGGCTATGGCATCTTTTTTGGTTGGAACTTGATCTCTTGGAGCTCGAAGAAGCAACCAACGGTATCTCGATCAAGTATCAAAGCTGAATACAAAGCCGTGGCTAATGCCACCATTGAAATCATCTGGGTTCATTCCTTACTAGCCGAGCTAGGTCTTCATATCACCAACTTCATGCTTTGGTGCGATAACATTGTGCCACATACCTCACAGCAAATTCGGTATTTCACGTATGCACCAAACACATGGAGATAGATTTTCACTTTATTTGAGAATGCGTGCGAATAAGTTCTTGCAAGTTTATTTCATCTCATCCAAAGACCAAGTAGCCGACATTCTCACCAAGCTGTTATCCAGGCAACAGTTTACTCTACTCTGCTTCGCTCTAAGCTCAACATCAGTGACATACCACTAAATTTGCAAGGGTGTATTGAAACATGCCCACACTCAACGTGCATAGAATCAAACCATGCACGTCCACATCATCATCCTCTTGTGGTGCCTCTTTGCCAACAACTCAAGGAGGAGAAGACGAAGGACCAACAAAGATACCTGCAAGATGTTCATAAACTTGACCTTGTCAAGTCATCTGCCCACTATGTGCAAAGGTTTTATCTCTTTTCGTTGAAGATATTTGTTGTATTTGTTGTAACAGAATTACACCGAATGCCATCCTGTCATTGAAGATATTTGTTGTATTTGTTGTAATAGGATTACACCGAATGCCATCCTTCTATTGAAGATATTTGTGACCCTATATATTTACACTATAAATACAAGAGAGATTATCGCACATGGATGAGAGTGCGAGTCTCATTTGCCATTTCATCGAGTTCACTCCCTCTTTCTCTCTCCCTTTCTCAGTTTTATTTGGCTAGCAGAAACAAATTTCTTTATAGGCTTGGTCATTTCTATAGAATTCCATAATTCAATTGTTGGGAGTGATGTTCTTCTTTTATGCTAATAATATGGCACTTGTTGGTGATAAATTTTGCTCTCGTCGAAGTTCAGTCTGATGCTTAGTCTAATGCAACTGATAATCACGAAAGAGCTTCAATCGAAAATTACTCTCCCAGTGGACGAACCCCAATCGAACTCCTTCGGCAATCGAACTCTCCCAACGGATGAACCCCAGCCGAACTTCTTTCAAACTCCTCTAACAGTCGAATTCCTCTAGGAGCCGAACTCCTTCCGAATTTCTTCAGCAGTCGAATTTCTTCGGAAGCCGAATTCCTTCCGAATTTCTCCAATAGTTGGATTTCTCTAGGAGCCGAACTCCTCCAGTAATTGAATTTCTTCAAGAGTCGAACTTCTTCCAAATTTTTTCAACAGTCGGATTCCTCCAGGAGCCAAACTCTTTTTAGATTTCTCCAGCAGTCAGTTTCCTCCAGGAGCCAAACTCCTTCCGAACTTCTCTAGCAGTCGAATTTCTCCAGGAGCCAAACTTCTTTCGAACTCCTTCAGCCTTCAGGAGTCAAACTCCTAGATTTCTCCAGCAGTCGAATTTCTCCAGGAGCCGAACTTCTTTCGAACTCCTCCAGCAGTCGAATTTTTGAACTTCTTTAGCAGTCGGATTTCTTCAGAAGTCAAACTTCTTTCGAACTTCTCCAACAGTCAGATTCCTCCAAGAGCCAAACTTCTCCAGCAGTCGAATTTCTCCAAGAGCCAAACTTCTTTCAGATTCCTCCAATAGCCAAATTTTTCTAGGAGCCGAACTCCTTTCGGACATCTTCTTCAATCGAATTTTTTCAGGAGTGAAACTCCTTACGAACTTCTTTTTTAATCGAATTTCGAATGCCTGCTTTCTCCGGATGGTTATGACTGTCATTTATCAGTCTGCTATAGGCAACTCCACTACCGGATGGTTACGACTATCATTATCAGTCTATTATGAGTGAACCTCTCTCCGTAATAAATATTACGTGATCCAGAGTGGCATACTACCGGACGATTATAACAAGCTCCGTCTATAGAAAAGAATCCTTCAGATATATTTTCTCTAAGCTCTTTACTCCTTTCTTAAAACTCTACTGAATTTATTCTCGAACATTTCATTTCTATTGGATAGAAAAGCTGACTTGATCATCAGAGGATTCTGTCGGAGCCACCACCATCGACTCGGAATGGAACTTTATTTTACAGATCATCGATGATGACCTCTTCTTTCTCAACTCCAGCTCGATCCGATGTCAACCAAATTCTGCACCAACAGCACATATTAAAAGAATTATAAGTTAATATGGTCAATTTTTATGAAGCTTGCATAGAGAAGTCACATCATTTATTTGATGTTACTAAAAATCCACAAATCTTGAAATTTGGTGTTTTAAAGAAAGCTAGAGCAACTAGTCTAGACTTCACATAACAAACTTTTGATAACATGGAAGAAATGGTCTTGATTGAGATGGGCATACATTATGCTTAGTTACCAAAACTAGAACCAAAGCTGCACAATTTTTCACAAGCCTACATTATAATAACTTGAATTGGTTGGCTCAAAGCACATAAGCTAGGATATTTATTATCTTAAAAACTATATACATATATCTCAAAGAATTGAAATTGTAAAACAAAATTAAGCATGAGAACAGGGCCAAGATATTTGATGCATTACTATTATAATAATGACCTTGAGCATTCCCTTAGATCTACATTTTGCAATCACCATTATCGAGCCTGCATAAAGTTGTTTTTTCACTTTTCAAAAAAGGAATGCATGTTCAAACCATACACTTCTTTGCTTAATGGCAGCAAGCAAGTCAACCTTTCCACTAAGAATAAGAAACCTATAGATTTGTGGTCATGATTAACTTGATGAATATCTAGGTTATGATCACATTTACTAAACAAATAGTAAGGGATATCAAACCTCACTAGTAGAAAAAGGGTTGGCAAAAATGACTTTTACACCATTCTTTATAGTAGAGGTGCAGGTTGTGTCCATATCTATCCTTGCATCAACCTATATGATAACATATAATAAAATTAGTAATACTAAAATTACTAATATTTGGTCACCTTTTCTCAAAAGTAGATGTTGTGGATGAACTAAACAAGGGACATAAATTCCACAACTATATAAAAATTTAGGATGAAATGGAGATTGTGAAGATTTAGTGATTCAAACATCTTTCAAGAAAATATATGATTGGGTCAAGATTTTGGAACACCTCAAATCCAATCCATATTTAATTCAAGTCAAAAAAGTGAACCCAAGTCTCATTAGTTTTCATAGGGTTGATTGGATTAAGTAGCATGAACCGGGGAAATACATTATCATATGCAATTGAAGAATATATGAGAGTTGGTACACTTATTGATTAGATTTGCTGGAACTTTGTAATTTCAGATGGATGTACATGAGTAGAACTTCATATTTTTAAGAAACATTAGGTTGCTTTTGATATTTTAAGAAATCCTCTCTTATTTTTCATTTACTACTCTCCATACTCATGCTCTTTGTATGGTTATATGTTCATACACTTGAAACCTAATAATGAGTTTTCAAGAAATAAGTAGGATGTTATGGGTCTAGTCCATGATATGATAATATTTTATATTTAATTTTTAGGATAAAAGTGGAATAGAATTCTTTTTTTTTTTTTTTTTACTTCTGATTTTCTTCCAATGTCATTTTACATTTATGATGATTGTACATATAAAGTTCCTTGTATCTCCATATTTCCTTCGTGCCATATATAATGGCACATTAAGTATTTATTAATTGCTACTGCCTTAGAAGGACATGCATGATATTAAGTATATATGTGAAGAAACCAGCTAAAGACCACTATATGCTAGTGCAACTAGTTTGATATATTTTATTATGACTATAGAGATAGAGGTTGTCAAGCCTCACAACCTACACAAAGTCAAGTGGTTTAGGGCCCTTATTTTTAAAAAGAGTCAAGAAGGTTTAACCCACTTCCATTCAGATATTTAGTATTGTTTTTGTTTTCTATTTTTATTTTTACAATACAAGAAAAAAATGAACTAGATTGACAAACATATATGATGAAACCCTTTTATTTTTTAAAATTCTCGGTAGCAATGCCTTCTTGCGTTCAAAAAGAATGAAAACAAAGGCAAGGGCTTTGTACAAATGTTATCTTCAATATCAATCTCCATGCAATATTTTACTAATTTGTAGAAAATTAAAATTTCAAAAATAATAACCATAGCAAAACAAGCCCTTAAGTATTGAAAAGTGTAATTAGAGGAGAATAGGCACAAACTCATAATACAACCATATGTAATGGCAAGAGCTTCTTAGAGTGATCAAAGTTTCAATATGAAGGAACATAATTTTACTTTTTTTCATCCACAGATATAATTCTTGGCCACATGATATACATAATGAAAAGAATCCTTTTATAGGGTGATTACGTTATAGCAATTCAATTAGAAATTATCTATGACACTATTAGTCTCATGTTTAACTCTACAAGGACAACTAACTATAAATCATTCTTGACTGTTTAACTCTGCAAGGACAACTAACTATAAATCATTCTTGACTTATTTCCATTGTCACCATGGAGTTTGAATTTAGGGGAACTAATTAACATATGATTTATTGAGATGCCAGTGATATCAGAAAATCATGTTACTAAAAGAGACAATTTCTATAATAAGAAATATGATATTGTAGTACATAGTTAACCCCTTTCTCATAAAAGAGGTAACCTCACTATTTACTAAATTGGTTGTTGATCACATTGTACACATCCAATGGGTGCCTATAAGAGTTAGTAAGGATCCCTCATAGAAATTTATACAACCAATTATATGTATGATGAATAACAAGTTCTTGGCACATGAAAATTGCATTCCAACTACAAATAAGGAACTCATGCCCAAGAAAATTGAATGCAGCTCGTAATAAAATAATCTCCATGTATTTAATATCCCATCCTTCCATTGACCAAAATAAAAGTCCCTATTGATTAGGACTTTAACAGGCACCCTAAATTTCAAAGTTTCTTTAATTCTAAGTCCTCGGTGACTGTACACAATCATATTTCAATATGTAAACAGTTACAAATAATTATGTATGTATAAATATAAGTATATACAGGGACAGTATAATGGTATGCAAAAAACTATTATAAATATGTGTAATGCAAGTGTAAATATATGCAAGTCTTGTATAAATTTGTGTAGGACTAAAAATTAATTAAAGGACCGTATGTTAGATTTTGGTTAAAAAAAGGACTAGATATTAAGTTCCCCTAAAATCTCTAGCATTGAACTTGGTCCAACCACTTAAACTTGCTAGTTATGAAAATTTCTTTAACCATTGATGTAGATGAATCTAGCTTAATGTCATCTAAAAGACATGACGTAAATTGATAAACCCTAGAAGAATAAGTAAAGATATTGGAATAAGAAACCTTCTACTTTTTTTTTGGGTGTCAAGAAACCTTCTACTTCCAAACAATGATTATTTGACTACTTTGTCAGTTGTGCTACAAGATCTTATGGGGCTAAGAGGAAGGGAAATCTTAATACAACATTGTAAATAAAAATAAGATCAATCTCAATGACTTGACATAGAAAAATAATCACAAAATTCTATAGATTTAGGAGAGGGTGTAATTGGATCAAAAGTTAAAAATGTTCTGAATATAAATACTAATTATGTGTGCCATTTAGATGTACGATGCAGGATCATACTCTAATTGGTAGATAATTTAGTTGATTGCATCCAAACATTGTAAGAATAGAGATATGAGATGAAAACCCATGTATAGGACTTCTCATGTCGATGGTTGGATTAGAATTGAAATAAAGAGGTGTCATAAAGAGGCATGACAATGGTTGTAATAAAAAAGCATGATGAAGGGACATGATGGTGAAGGGATGTAATTGGTGGATATTTGATTTAAACCAATTGGCATCTCTTTATAAGTAATTATTGATAGAGGGACATCATGATGAAGGAACACATTTTTTCATAACTGACTGTTGATAGAGGGATATGATGGTGAAGGGATGCATTTCTTCGTAAGTTACTATTTATAGAAGAACATGATGGTGAAGGGATTCATTTCTTATAAGTGACTAGTGATAACCTATAAATACACGATTAAATCTCAAACCATTCACTTTTCTTTTCACCACCATAACTATGATATATATTATCATTCTCTTCCCTTTTTCCTCTTTATTTCTTTAAAAAAAATTTATATTTCCAACCATCCTTGTATATTACTAGTCTAATGACAATCAAACATGGGTTTATTTTCATCTCAAGTTATCATTAGCGGTATCAAAGCAAAGTTCATGATGCAGAAAAAGAAGGATTGGAACTTCAAATTATCAAAGTGAATCGAGCCTTTACTTATTTAATCTACCAAACAATTAAAATTTATGAATTAGTTTATTTTATTTTATAGTCATTAATAATATAAGGATTCGTATTTAGTCTCACATCTATTATGCATCGAGAAGATTTTAAATATTTATTTAAGATCAAGAAATTCAAATGATATCTTTTAGTTAGACGAGATCTTAAATTATTACAACTTATATATATATATATATATATATATATATATATATATATATATATATATATATATATATATAACACAATGGGCGAAAAAAATAGCAAGTGCAGTTAATTGAAAGAAATGCTCGGCAAGCTAGCCTCATATACACAACATTGGTGCAAACTCATGCTCAGCCAGGGCCGCCCTACTCTCTTCCATCGACAGAACAGCTCCATCCGTCAATCACCCTAGTGAGCTCAAGCCGGCTTCGAAATAACACGCTCGTTCGACGGCCCCGGTTCAGAGGGACCGGAACGTGAGACTGGGATCGATGTAGTTGGGAATCCGAATCAATTGCCAAACATCCAGAGGCTTGAAATTCAGGTACGCCTGAAGTGCCTTCATTCTGTTGTATGTCTAAGATTACAGATGGAGTTATGTCTCTAGAGTTCCTCCTTCGTGCTCTCCGTGGTGCCAGATGCATCGGCAAAAGAAAAATGGTCCATGGAAAGATAATCGTATCTGGGTTTCTCCCCAATCTCTTTGCAAGCAACCATTTGATGTCCGTGTACGTCAGTTGCGATCGAATGGACGATGCACGCCGTCTGTTCGATCGAATGCCCGAGAAGAACGTTGTCTCCTGGACCATTCTGATATGTGGGTATTCAAAATTAGGCCCCAAAGGAGCTGCAGTCAGCTCTTTCAGATCGATGGTGTCCTCGGGTTTCAGTCCGAATGACTTTACTTATGTCAGCGTTCTTTCAGCTTGTGCAAGTATTGGAGCAGCGAGGAGTGGGAAGGAGATTCATGGAAGGATTTATAGGCTCGAAGGAGATGTTTTTAGTAGCTTCGTAAGCAATTCGTTGGTTAATTTGTATGCAAAATGTGGTATGATACACTTGTCCCGTAGTTTGTTTGATGGAATTCTTCAGCCGAATATGGTATTATGGGGCTCAATCGTTTCAGGCTACTGTCAATGTGGACAGAATGAGGAAGCTTTGAGGATCTTTGCACGGGCATGGAAAAAGGGTGTGGAGATTAATGAGTTCATGGTTGCCAGTGTCTTGAGTGCTTGTTCTAGTTTGGGAGTTTTGGCTGTCGGGAAGCAAGTGCATTGTTATGTCATCAAGAGTGGAATTGCATCTGATCATTTTGTTGAGGCGGCAGTTGTTGATATGTATGTAAAATGCAACGAGCTTGATTTGGCTTACCAGGCTTTCTCAGAGTTAGATGAGCCAGGTTTGGCATCCTGGGCTGCATTGATTGGAGGATATGCTCAGCAAGGCCATGGCGAGAAAGCTATTTGTCTTTTTAGAAAGTTGCAGTCATCCTGCTTGAAACCTAATGAACATATTTTTCCTTGTGTTCTTGTTGGTTGTTCTAGTATTGCTGCAGTTGAAGGAGGGAAGCAGCTCCATTCCCTTATAATAAAATCAGGTTTCAGAATGACTGCATATGTTGGCAATGCAGTTGTGGATTTTTATGCAAAATGTGGATTGCTTGATGAATCTGTCAAACTTTTTGAAGGAATGGAAGAACATGATATTGTATCATATAATGCTATGATAGCAAGGTATGTTGATCGGTGCGATTTTAAAGGAGTCATGGAACTTCTGAAACAAATGCTGCTTGAAGGGATAAATCCAAATCATTATACTTATTCTAGTATTCTGAAACTTTGTTCTGATCTTCCAGTAGTAAGGTGGGGTCAACAGACCCACAATCTCATCATTAGACTCAGACTTGATGCCAATGTAATTGTCGGAAGTGCACTCATTGACATGTATGCAAAGTGTGGAAGATTGGAAGATGCTCGTAAAGTCTTCACTATGATGCCTTCCAAAAACTTGGTTTCCTGGAACAGTATGCTTGTTGGGTATGCTCAACATGGCTTTGGTGAGGAGGCATTAGGGATCTTTCACATGATGCAAATGGAGAGTATCGAGCCCAATGAAATAACCTTCATTGGAGTTTTATCTGCATGTGCTCATGTGGGTCTTGTCAAACAAGGGCAGTGCTACTTTGATCTTATGAAAGGGTGTGGAATAATTCCAAGAATAGATCATTTTGCTTGTATGGTTGATCTACTTGCTCGAGCTGGACTGGTTGAAAGAGCCTACGAGTTTATAAAAAGCATGCCTATCCAACCAAATAAGGTTATATGGCGTAGTCTAATGGCTGGCTGTAAAACTTATGGAAATCTAGGCATTGGGTTGTATGCAGTTGAGCAAGTTTTGAAGATCGATCCTGAAGATGATTCAGCACATGTCATGCTTTCTGGTGTTTATGCAAATGCTGGGATGTGGGATGAGAGAGCTGGAGTGAGGGATGTTTTAAAGATGGGGTTAAAGAAAGTGCCAGGATGCAGTTGGATTTAGGTAAAGAACAGAATTCATTGTTTCTCTGTTGGGAATGCAACACAAAACCATGGAGATGGTATGGATTCAACACTGAACGGGTTGGTGATTCAGATGATTGATGCAGGATGCACATCCAAAGAAGTTATTTTGCATCATGAAGAATAAGGTTATGTCCCATCTTCTCCAAAAATTATTGAGAAAGCGAGAGGATACATTAAAGAAGAAAGAGGTAATCAATTACTCAAAATTTTCTTGTAAATCATTTCAATAAGTTGTATTAGATATTCTACAAAAACAGGAATCTGCTTATACAGTTCGAGCAGAAGAAGTAATTTATTCCACATAATTCATCATTTTGAATTAATGTCAGTTGATTTATTGATGCTTAATCCAATTGATGTTCTATATTAAAAGGGCATTGACAATCAGTTTCTACTCTGTGACAGATAGTTGAATTACAAATTGATCTTGTTTAATAAAGGAGAAGGGATTGATCCAGCACATGCAAGACTCACAAATCTGGAAAAGTTTCAACAAATTATAAGTAGCAGAAACATCTTGAGGTAGTAATTCTAGTCAATATAACATGCATAGCTGTTATCAAGTTTCTGCATAGGCATGCCTACTTAGACTGCCAGGCACCTACAGGAATGTGGTCAGTGATGCTATAAAAAGAAGGTTCAATTTTCAACTATGGTACAACATGACAGAGACCTGATAGATTGAAGCCAGTGATATGGATAAGGGTGAGCCTTGTGGCACTGGTAAGGTTGACCTAGGTGTCATGGATTTGAAACATGAAAACAGTGTCTCTGAAGACTGCAACATCTGACCCTCTCCAGGCCCTGTTGTGGCCAGAGTTTCATGCACCAGGCCTCCCTTTAAGTGATACAGATGAGTTAAACAACATGCTTGAAATTTGATTTTGTTTCGATTGGTGGGCTGATTCCTAGCACACGAATTGTGAAAGCTGTTTGTGCTTCAAAGACTCAGACCATCCATTTAAGTGATACAGATGAGTTAAACAACATGCTTGAAATTTGATTTTGGTTCTATTAGTGGCTGATTCCCAGCACAGAAATTGCGAAAGCAGTTTGTGCTTCAAAGACTCTGACCAGTGCTGCTGGTGCAACCTTTTATGATATTTGATCAATGCTACCATTGTTTTTTTCTTCTTTTTTGGTGCATATCAATGCTACCAGTTTCACTGTAAGTAAACTTACAAATTGCAGCAACATTTGTCACACTATATCAAATTTTCAAGTATGGAATGAGATTCTATACTATCAAACATGATTTTTTTCATCTTATAACTTAAAATGAATTCTGTAATATTAAAGAACTTATAATTTTTTTGCAGTATGCAGGTTATAAGACTCTGATATGGTGTTCAAAGAGCAGATGCTGATTATATAATTTATCTAAGGGAGATTGATGATGCTGATACTCTATTGGTGGCAGTTCAGGCAAAGAAGAACAAAAGGCTGTGATTGTTGGAGGAGGATCCATCAGTCTGGAGCTTGGTGCTGCATTGAGGATCAACAATTTGGATGGCCCCCTGGATGTGCAGTAAGTTTAAATTGATTTCTTGTGGATAAAATTTATCATTATACATAACACCTTTATCTCTTGTTAATTTTGCCATTATGCCAAAATCAGTTACATAAATACCAAATATATTATGAAGAAAACAACAACCTTGTGATTGCAGGATGAATGCATCTTAGGCTCTGTTTGGTATCACTTCAGTTTCAGATTTTGAGTTTTCAAAAACCAAGGCGTGGAAACTGATGAAGGCAAACATATCTGGTAGAGTTGTTTTTATTTTCTGTTTTTCAAAAAAAAATGTAAGCTGGTTTTTGAAAAAGAAAAGTGAAACCAAAGATTGCATTTGGCATCGGTATCAATTTTCTGTTTTATAAAACTTGAAAACCAAAATTCTGTTTTTGTTTTTTTCTTAACTTCAGAAAACATAAGCCTGTTTGCTATTAACTGTTGTTTTTCTATATATGCATAGAAACTAGTGCAGATGTGTTTTCTCCAACAGTCCATTTTATGAAACTTGTTAATATGCTAGAACGTGTATGAAGTTCATCTATATGATTTACAATAATTCTAAATCCAAAATTTATGCATATTGATGCTGAGTATCCAACGTAAGCATTTATTTAAGTACAGTTAACATAAGTAGGAACGAAAATACAATGACAAGCAGCATCAAAATAATGCATGCCACACCCATAACATGCAGACGACAAGCATCTTTCCTTCCTTTCAGCCATTAAACTCTATCAGTATTTGCTCAACCTCATTCTGTTGAATTTGATGGTACTTATCAACCAAAATGAACCTTCATGGTAATATGTATCATATATAGAAAAGATAGTGAGTTAACTGATATCAATGAGTATGACCAGCAAACATCTACGTTCCACCGAATATTTGGGGCATCGATAAAGATAGTAGCTATAATTAGTTTTAGTTTTAGCCATATACTGTCTCATCCATTCTGTTCCATAATCGCAAGAGCACTCAAGATTGTAAATATGTTCCTTTTTCATATATGCATACAGTGTTGGGATTCGGATGCGCAGCAGAAATAGATTTTAAAACTTTTTAAAGATGCAGCAATTATTGAAGATATGAGATCTGAACCCCAATCCCAAAATCACTTGGATGATAACAATAAAACATAAAACAATTAGCAAATAGATGAGAGAGGAGAGATAATTTACCTTCCAAGAAGATTTGAATTATCCGTTGATTGGTTTTCTTGAGTCACCCAAGCTTGTGCCCTCCAATGGTGATCCACACAAGTCTTGATCAAGGACTCTCCCCAATCTTGTTTTGCTAAATTTTCTTCTCAAGAAATTCAACAGCACCTACTTTCTTGCCTCACCAACTTTTGGTGTATATAGCTCTCTCCTTTCTTCCATCTCTTGGGTGTGTAGATCCCTTTGCTCTTAGCGCTCTTGCTGTCCAACTCTTTCGACCTTCTTTTTTTTTTAACCACACTCTTGAGCCCTATGGCATCAGCCTTTTATAGCCCCAAATCATGATTCAAAGAGGACTCATGATGGAAGTCTAAACTCCCTCTAACCACCTAACCCTTTGGGCGTCAATACCTAGGGGCATAAAGCCTCTTTGGCGTGGAGTTCCCTTGGCATCCAACTCTTGGACGTGTGAAAACTCCACGGGGCGTGAGAAGGGTGGCAACCCCAAAAGGCACGAGGAAGTGGAAGAGTCCTTCTAGACATTTACTTCTCCCTAGGGCATGTGGAGGGATGCGTGAAACACTTCCATGCGAGAGATGAGAGAGCGTGAGAATCTAAGATGGGCGCAACTCTTCCTTTCACATAAAAAGATAAGAGGGGGTGCCAATTACTAATGCATGAAACTCCTTTCACATTGGGATAAGAGAGAGCTAAGGCATGGACTCCTTTTTCTTGTGAACCTTTGACTAGTCCAAGGTGGTTAGGAGTTCAAATAGATAGAGGGTTAGGGTTTAGACATGTGCTAGCATGTTTGACCAAAATCCATTAGGATTTCAACGAAATTCTTATTGAATTAGGACTTCTCAAGCTTAATAAAAAATTCTTGATCAATTTTCTTTTGTGTGTGATCCATTGGGTTCCACATCTAGCTAGTAGTAGGTTTAGGCTCATGTGCATATAATCCAATTATAATCTTTCTAATTAATTAGGTCCAAGACACATTGAGCTCAAGTGCATCAACTAATTAGAACTCCTAATTAATCACTGAATTAAACTTTTTTAATTCATTGAGATCTATAAGTTAAGATTAACGTCTAGCAATGTATCATAACTATCTAGAAGATGTGGAATTTGGCGGAATATCAAAATACTTTTCATAGCGAGTTATCATGTAATTTAATCATTTGATCACACAACATTCCAGATAGGTTATGGGCATGGAATCATGTCAAGCCCAAATACCTGTTTATATTTATGTCAATTTGATGATGATGACTCGGTCAATGAACTAATCGAAACTCTTTCTAATAGTCATCGTGCTCTGGCTAGAGATTCTCTAAGTCATCATCCTATGAGACTATATAGGATATTCTCTTTTCTTACAAGGAATGATGGATTCTTTGTTGACTACTCACAACCTCCATGCACACTTCACCATATCCAGAATATCCTACATATATCTTAAAGAGTCATGCTAGGGTATGAACCAAAGCACGAATCTATATATACAAGGTACCATGGTGATCTCAGGTCTAAAGATCATATTCACCACTCCCACTGGAGAACCATCTTTTGACGTGCTAGTAAGGCTCCATCAAATGTTCTCCCTATGGATCAGTTCAATGAACTTATTCTCCAATGAGCATCTACATCTTTGTATTAGTATCACCACACAAGTGATTGTGAGATCAATCACCCTCTCTATCGAGCATACATAGGATATACCAGTCTTATCGGTATCATCGATCCCCGACCCGATGATCCTATGATTCGAAACATTTTAGACGGGGCTATCAAGATTTTAGATCTTACTGGCATGGTCTTATCATGACCCTAAAACCATTGCCCTAATCTATGGGATTCATTATAATATTAATTAAGCATAATGAGATAATAAGATACAGCAAATGATGAAATACAATACCTCATATATATATATATAATAATCAATGTCATGTGCATGAGTAGGAAGATAATACAAAAAGGCCTATCGCATCATCTATGCGATTGGCTTGTAGGGTACTATTCTTTCAATCTCCCATTTTCACTAAAGCCAATCTTCCATGTACCTGATGCTCATGCTATCAAGGTGGCGATCAAATTGCCTTGTGATAAGGCCTTAGTGAATAGGTGTGCTATGTTGTTCTTTATATTAACTCACTCTATGATTGTATCAAGAATGAGGTGGAAGTGCCTTAGGATGTACTTGGATTTTTGGTGAAACCATGGTTCCTTTGCTTGAGCAACAGCCCCGGTGTTATCACAATAAAGTGGCACGAGGTGTTCAATCTCTAGAACTACATCTAACTTAGTGATGAACTCTTTCATTAGATGGCTTTCTTAGCATTCTCACTGACACCAATATATTCTAGCTCAGCAATCAAGTCAGATGCAGTCTGCTATTTGGAACTCTTCCAATTCACTGCTCCTTTAGTACTTTCCAAGTATTTGAGAATGTTTTTCATAGTTTTGTAATAATCCTCTCCTGGATCTGCCTGAAATTTACTGGTTATACCCAAAGCATAAGCCACATCAGGCCTGATACATGGTATATACAATAGATCCCACAATCGAAGCTCAAGGGATGGTATTCATTCACTCTCTCTTCAGGTGTCTTAGAAGACATCTTCTTAAAGAGATGTATGCTATGATTCATGAGTAAGTAAACTCTTTTACACCCATCCATATTGAACCTCTTCAATACTAAATCTATATACCTAGACTGGGACAAGTTTAGCATCCTCTTAGATTTATCTTTATAGATCTTTATATCAAGTATATCGGATGCTTCATCCAAGTCTTTGATAGAAAACTTTCATGATAGCTAATTCTTGACTGATTGCAACATCGGGACATCATTCTCAATGAGCAGTATGTTATCCACGTACAGAACCAAGAAGAAAATGGGACTACCACTTGTCTTCTAGTATGCATGGTTCATCCATATATTTGATAAATCCAAATGATTTGACTATCTCATCAAAATGGATGTTCCAACTTCTCGATGCTTGCTTTAATTCTTATATGGATTTCTTGAGCTTGCATACTAGATTTGCCCTCCTACTAAAGAGAAATCTCTCTGGCAGATATGCAGCCATAGCAAGCAAAATCCGAATGGACTAAATAGTTAGCAATCTATTGGGTCACATCCATGGGTGCATGAATCAAAGTCCATATTTGGTTGGTATACATAGAGTCCATTTCGAATTTCATGGTCTTAAGCCATCTGTCAGAGTCTTTACTCATGACAACTTCCAAATAGGTCAAGGGTTCATCATTCCGAATGATGTGTGGCTCGTAGTCATTCTCAATGACAAACCCGTATTTGAATGATACATTACACACTCTGATTGACCTTTGAAGAGATGTGTGTCATGGTTGTGCCTCATCATTGGACACATCTGGTTGAGGATTAGCTTGTGGACTCTCCCCAGGTTGACGTGATATAGTTTGTGGATCTTGAACTTCTTAAAGTTTAGTTATCCTCCTACTGCCCCCTTTTTGGATAAACTCTTTTCCAAGTAAGTAATATGCCTTACTGACTAACACTTTTTGTTCAGTAGGATGGTAGAAGTAGTATCCCATACTCTCCTTAGGATAATCTACAAACTTATACTTATCTGATCTAGTACTTAGCTTATGTACATCAACTCTTTTCACATAAGCTGGACAACCCCATACTTTTAAATATTTGAGGTTTGGCCTTTTTTCTTTCTATATCTTATATGGAGTGCTAGAAATAGATTTGGATGGTACTTTATTTAAAACATATGTGGTAATTTCTAAGGCATATCTCCAGAATGAGATTGGAAGCTCTGTAAAGCACATGATGGACCGCATCATGTCTAATAGAGTGTGATTCCTCCTTTTTATAATACCATTTAATTATGGTGTGTAAGGAGGTATCCATTCAGAGAGAATTTTTTTTTCTTTTAGATGATCGAGAAAATTACTAGTTAAGTATCCATCCATTTTATTAGATCGGAGAGTTTTAATACTTTTACCAGTTTGTTTCTCAACCATGCTTTGGTACTCAAACTTATCAAAGACTTCAGATTTGTATTTCAGCAAATACATATATCCAAACCTTGATAAATCATCAGTAAAGATGATGAAGTAGGAGCATCCATCTCTGGCCTGAGTTGTCATTGGCCCATAAATATCTGTATGTAAGAGGCCCAACAACTCGCTTGCCCTATCCCCATGTCTAGTAAATGGGGATTTGGTCATCTTTCCTATGAGACAAGATTTACAAGTTTCATATAATTCAAAATCATAAAGATCAAATAACTCCTTTTTGTATAACTTCTTTATCCTTGACTTACTAACATGGCCAAGTTGGTAATGCTAGAGATATGTGACATTCATATTTTTTCTTTCTTTTTTTGTTTTCATCAACATGAACAACATTATCATTGAGCAATAGAAACATGAGACCATTATCATCATATCCATGGCCATAAAATTTACCAGAAGGAGAAATAGAGCAACCTTTACTCTTTACATTAATTTCAAAATCATGTTCTAATAACATAGAAATAGAGATAATGTTTCTGATAATTTTAAGCATATAATAATAGTCTACTAGTTTCAAAACCTTGCCTGAAGGCAATGCTAACAAATAGGTTCCTTCAGTTGCGGCCTGGATGGACTCTCCACCAGCGCCGAATAACTTGAAGTTACCTTTATTCAACTTTCTTGTTTCCTGTAGTCCCTACAATGACTTGTATAAGTGGAAATCATAGGTGGTATCTAATATCTAAGAATCTGAAGCTGAAGCACTCAATGATAAATTAGTTTGTATCGTATGCAAACCTTTAGCAGATGCAATCTTTGCAGCTTGCTACTGCTTCACACTTGCAAGATAGCTCTTGCAATTTCTTTTCCAATGCCCAACTTTGCTGTAATGGAAAGAGGTTACTTTGGCGGAGACATTCTATGCCTTTTTCTCCTCGGAGATGCTATCCATAAATAGAGAGGGATCAATAAGTGATTGCAGGATCAAATCCTAGCTTAACTCACCCTCCATGGCAAAACCTAATTGATCTAATCACATGATCAAGTTAATTAGGATACACTTGCCAGTCATACTATGATCCCACCACATCTTATATGCAGCTCATTCCTCTATAGCATCATCCCCACTCGGATTGGGATGAGGAGCATCAAGGATATAGGAGACTTTCTCCAGGATGAGAACTATTCCTAGGTTCCTCAACTAGTTCATGTAGTTCGGTTCGATCAAATGGTTGGCATCAAATATGCCGTGTAGTGATTGTGAGGATGCCATGATGCAGATGAATCTACAAAAATAAGAACAAAACATAAATGGACTACTCATGATGACATACACAATTAGATGAGGTCTTTTTTCTAATCGTGTCACCCACTTATTTGGCAAATTCCATAGCCCTCTACCATAAAAAATGAGAAATCCTGTCGTCTGATTTTTTAATGGGTTTGAGATCCCAATTTCTTATAAAAAGCCTTATGGATAGCACAACAAACTTCTATGAGTTCAGGGATAGGTAACTCTTACTAATTGCATCTCATGCAACTCTCAATAAATCTTTTGCCTCCAAAACACCTATAGTCTTGTGGATAGCACAACAAGCTATAGTATTTTAGTTAAATTGCATCCTTCATTCTCATATGATCATATCTGAATAATACCACCCTCGTGGATAGTACAACAAGGCAAGACCATCCAAATATGCCACAAGCATTACTATGTACTAAGTCAACGTCGTATCAAGCTCTATAGTAAGTCTTGTGGATAGCACAATAAACTCATTGCAGTTTTTGATATACTCTATTAGCTTAGTATGAAGGAAGACATAGGTAGTGTTCTTAACACTTCACCATTATGACTTAATATAATTTTTATGAGAGACTTTGGTCTCATTCACATCCATAACATGTATATATCCATCACAGGCAATATATACATCTAACTATCAGCATAAAAAGAGCATATAATAAAATCGGATGGTTATGGACTTTTCTAGTATAATCCACCTGAGCCACTTAAATTGATTATGGATCTCTTCCTAGGTGCATTATAGATTCAGCCATCTCATGGTCGATCTTCATGCGCCTTCGCTCTCTAGCCGCCAGGTAGTCCCATCTTCATCTCCATGAAGACTTCGATGGATGCTCTATCTTCTTTCTTTATCCATAAATACAAAGAAACAATTTCTATCTATTTATAAATAAAATTTTCTATCCTTAATTTTACATCAACATGTAAAAGTCCTAATCAATAGTTGGGAACATATATAGGAAGGAAAAAGAAAGATATAGTCAAAAAACATGAACACATCAAGGGCACCCAGCCTCTATTTAAAAATTACAATCATTGTAGATATATTCATACAATTAGCCAACATAGATACATCCATCCATGCATATTTCTAGTCCATAACCATCCATCATATAATTTATAATAATTATATAAAGCATGATAATAAACTACTCATGTTATTCTAATTGTGATATCATTCATGGACATATGTCACTTAAGATGTTTAAAATCATGGGTGTAGGACCCATCTAGGGTTTTTGATTTAGGCAACTCTTGACCCAATGTCAATTATGAGTCAACCACATGTCACCTTTTTTGAGTTAGGTTAATCAATTCTTAAACAAACCCTAATCCAATTAGGTTCACAAAGATTTAGTTAACTATGACTCAAATCCTAATCAAATTAGATCAGTGACAATTAGGTCAACTTTAATTGAACAAAATTTCTAATCTAATTAGAACTAAGAATCTGATTTGATCTACAATCACATATCTTAATCTCATTGGGCCAATGAATTGTAGCCAACATCAAACCCACTAATAAAATCCTAGTTTGTGTTTGAAGCATCTTTCTTCCATGATGCAGATTTTAAGCCATCCATATGCCTAGGTCAAGAACCATGATGGGATGCCCTATCATGAATTACGCCCAATCTGTGGTGGCCGGCCCTGGATCTTGGGTGTGTGCATCACATGCAACAACCCTATGTCCCACGCATCATATGCACAAGGTTGTAATTCCATGGAAAATTCAGATCACAAGAGCTTGCCTAAACTTGTCATTCAAGTCTTAAGGCTATGGAATTTTATTCCAAGGTCCGATCATGGAGAAAATAACTTTTATTCTAGGAAAAAGATGCAACAAACCAGCAATTAAACATCATATAAAATTTCAGATTTTAACATATCATGAATTAGATCTAATCTATATCATAATAATAACATGATGTTTGATTGAATCAATCAAGGATGGCTCTAATACCACTGTTGGGATTCGGATGTGCAGCGAAAATAGATTTTAAAATTTTTTAAACATGCATCAACTATTGAAGACATGAGATCCGAACCCCAATCCCAAAATCACCTTGATAATAACAATCAAACATAAAACAAACATCAAATAGATGAGAGAGGAGAGATAATTTACCTTCCAAGAAGATTTGAATTATCCGTTGATTGGTTTTCTTGAGGCATCCAAGCATCTGCCCTCCAATGGTGATCCACACAGGTCTTGGTCAAGGACTCTCCCCAATCTTGTTTTGCTAAATTTTCTTCTCAAGAAATTCAACAGAACCTACTTTCTTGCCTCACCAACTTTTGGTGTATATAGCTCTCTCCTTTCTTCCATCTCTTGGATGTGTGGATCCCTTTGCTCTTAGCCCTCTTGCTGTCCAACTTTTGGATCATTTTTCTTTTAACTACACTCTTGAGCCCTATGGCATCAGCCTTTTATAGCCTCAAATCATGACTCAAAAAGGACTCATGATGGAAGTCTAAGCTCCCTCTAACCACCCAACCCTTTGGGCATCAATACCTAGAGGCATAAAGCCTATTTAGCGTGGAGTTCTCTTGGCATCCAACTCTTGGACGTGTGAAAACTCCGAGGGGCATGAGAAGGGATGCAACCCCAAAAGGTGTGAGGAAGTGGAAGAGTCTTTCTGGACATTTACTTCTCCCTAGGGCATGTGGAGGGGTGCGTGAAACACTTCCATGCCAGAGATAAGAGGGCGTGAGAATTTAAGATGGGCGCAACTCTTCCTTTCATGTGAAAAGATAAAAGGGGGCGCCAATCACTAATGCATGAAACTCCTTTCATGTTGGGATAAGAGAGAGCTAGGGCATGGACTCCTTTCTCTTGTGAACTTTTGACCAGTGAAAGATGGTTAGGAGTTCAAATAGATAGGGGATTACGGTTTAGACATGTGCTAGCATGTTTGACCAAAACCTATTAAGATTTCAACTAAATTCTTATTGAATTAGGACTTCTCAAACCTAATTAAAAATCCTTGACCAATTTTTTTTTGTGTGACCCATTGGGTTCTATATCTAGCCAGCAGTAGGTCCAAGCTTATGTGCACCTAATCAAATTAGAACCCTTCTAATTTATTAGGTCCAAGATACATTGAGCCCAAGTATATCCAAATAATTAGAACTCCTAATTAATCGCTGATTTAAACTCTTTTAATTTGTTGGACCTACAAGTCAAGATTGACGTCTAGCAATGTATCATGACTATCTAGAAGATGTGGAATTTGGTGGAATACCAAAATATCTTTCTATGGCAAGTTACCATGCAATTCAATCCTTCGATCATATAACATCCTAGATAGGCAATAGGCATGAAATCATGTCAAGCCTAAATATCTATCCATTATGTATCTCGATCTGATGATGATGACTCGGTTGATGAACTAATAGAAACTCTTTCTATGTTTATCGTGCTCTGACCAGAGACTTTCTAAGTCATCATCTTTTGAGACCACATAGGATGTTCTCTCTTACAATGAGTGACCGATTTCTTGTTGACCACTCATAACCTCCATGCACACTTCACCATATTCAGAACATTCCACACGTCTCAGAGAGTCATGCTAGGATATGAACCAAAGTACGGATCCATATACATAAGGTACCATGGTGATCTTAAGTCTAAGGATCACATTCACCACTTCCACTGGAGAACCATCTTTTGACGTGCTAGTAAGGCTCTATTGGATGTTTTCCGGTGGATCAATTTAGTAAAATCATTCTCCAATAAGCATCTACATCCTTGTATTAGTATCACCACACAAGTGATTGTGAGATCAATTATCCTCTTCATCGAGCATACATAGGATGTATCAGTCTTACCGGTATTATCGATTCTTTACTCGATGATCCTATGACTGAAAACATTTTAGACTGGGCTATTAAGATTTTAAGCATGGTTTACTGTACCAGACCGAACCGGCCAGTACAGGGTGAACCAAGTCAGACCAACGGAAATTGGGACGATTTCGGCCGATTTTTCGGTTCGGATACGGTATGGTACAATACGGTACAGTCCGATTTGGCTTAGTTTTTTTCTTACTATTGGATAGAATTTTTTTGAATTTTTTATTATCGGTACGGACCGATATGGTACGGTATGGACTGGTATGGTACCGTATCGATCAATAATCGGCACGCTGTTCGGTACCGATATGTAAAACTTTAGTTTTAGATCTCACTGGCATGATTTCATCAGGGTCCTAAATTCATTGCCCTAATCTATGAGGTTCGTCATAATTTTAATTAAGTCATAATGAGATAATAAGATACAACAAATGATAAAACACAATGTCTCATATATATATATATATAATAATAATAATAATAATAATCAATATCCTGTGCATGAGTAGGAAGATAATACAGAAAAGGTCCATCACATCATCTATGCGATTGGTTTACAGGGCACTATTCTTTCATACAAATATGCCTTGCTATATGAATGGATCTATGAAGTAAAACACTATCAAATTGGAAAGCCAATTATAAAATCTTAACATGAATATATAACAGCAAAGGGCAACATCATTAAAAGTATTAGAAATAATCATGTCCTAACAACACTCATAGAGACGTTCAAATATAAAAGCCTGATCATAAAAATTGTTTAAATAAAGGAAAAGAACATTAAACATTACTTAATTCACCCTATTCTCATTTTATCATGTTTCAAATACTATATTATCTTGAACTCATTCATATAATGCAATTAACTTGGTGTTACATTTCCTTGAACCAGCTCTTGTGACGTGGTACCTTATGAACAATCCATTGCAGAATTCATTCTAATAAAATTATGCATTATACAATATGCAGTCACAACATAACATAGTGTATGTACTTTATAGAGAGGCACTCAGTTGAGTATCAGGAACCAAGCCTTCAGGAATCTAAAACAACCCTAAGAGTAACTGGCATTACATATAGACAACTGCCTACAGGTAAATAGCTCTTTTAGTAGAATTCTTTCCTACCCTTCTATGTGCACTTAAATTATACTTCTTTCAATGAAAAGGTGAGAGAAAACCAGGGATGTTGGTGTTTGCTGATCAACAACATAAAATTTGCATGTTTCAAAAAATACGATATTCTAAATTATTTTAGTTATATTAGTTATGAAATAAAGAAAATAAAAAAATACTAATTATGTTTGTATCATAATGGGAATTTAACTCTAGGACTAATTATATACTCTAGAGAATTTTTTTGAGTCATTTATTGTTCTTTCAGTTAGCAAATATGTAAATTTCACCTGGCCATGATGTTTTGTATTGGTTCTCTCCTTTCCACAATATGGAACTTTTTTCATCTATGGGCACATATGCACCAATGTTGTTTCCATCTATAGCACCACACAATTGGAAGTGGAATAAAAATATAAATATCATTTTTGTTTATAATAAGAAAAGGTCAATAACTTTATAGGATTTTCTATGTTGAAAAGTAATTACCCCGAAATATGAAAATTATATAGGACTCAACGAATTTCATTAGTCTATTCAAAAGACATGAATAATTCACATCAACATGATTGCTGAAGGACATTGTTAAAATGTCAAAATATGGTTTCCCCAAAGTGTTCGAATCTTTCTGCCATGACTCGGTTCCTTTCATTATGAGATACAAACATTAAGAGTATAGTAACTTGCTCCTCTGTAGACAAAACCTTGGAGTTCTTCCATAACTGCTTCTCCTTCAATTTGTTTCAAAAATATATAAAGCCATCAGGGTTCTAAATGAGTCATAAGCTCTATTTGGATGACCCGAAGCACCTTGATAACATATTCATGCCTTGTTAGACAAGATCTCCTACATGGGTTATTTGCATAAGTACATTTCTTAGTGATCGGTAAGGGCCTCAATAATTCTAATTCGTCAATCTTCTCTAACTCAAATACCCAATATGTTCTAAATCAAATTCGAATTCCTGATCTTTTCCGAATCCAATTCCTAATCTTTTCCTAATCAAAGATGCTATTGTTTCAACCTGCTGAATTGGTAGTACTTAAAATACATAATTGATTTCAAAATATGAAATCATAATTAACATTCTTAGAAAAATACATAAAATCCATGATACTAGTGCATTGATAATACCAGTATCTATATCATCCGTGCTATATATGGAGAATGCTATTGAGGACAACTTTGATGATAGAGGGACTCCCACCATGTCCAAGTTGTTGTAGCATGTGTAAAAGGACTATTATTTCATTAACAGCATCTAATGTAGTTGATGCAAGAGCAATGGAACTACCATGTTTGGTCAGCCCATGTTGGTTCACCCCATCTAGGAGTAGCCCATTACTTAGTCTACAGTCACAAGTCTAGTTAGCCATCAATTATGCTATTCATAGTTAATTCTTATTAAGGTTTAATTATGTTCTCATGAACATGGAATGTGTCTCTTAGTATTTCTAGGCTTATTTATTGTGGTTTGTTCATGTCCCTAGAGTTTATGAAGGTAACTGTTATTAGCTTTTAGAATGTTGTGATATTTTAATTAAGGAATATGGAGAGTCAATTGACATCTGTATAAAGTCATATGGTAGAGAATGAATGTTAGTGAAAAATTAATTGCTTGTGTTATTCTTTTTGAATTTAGTGGTGGATTCCTTCTCCTCTATCTTTATCTCTTCCCCCTCTTTGGCTTAATGTCCTATTGTTTCCGGCATCAATTAGTATTAGAGAAGATCAATTTGATCCCTTATAAAAATGGGCGGCCTAATGCACGAGGCTCCTGCTTTTGTAGGATCTGGGGATGGCTGTTTCCATGTTTCAAACCTATAGTCTCTTGCTCACAGTGGAGCAATCTTACCATTGTACCAAGGTTCACTCTCCATTGATCTCTCATTTATCTTTTATTTTCTTTATGAAGACATCTTCTTTCTAAAATCACGGTTTGCACCAAGAATGAGTGTGTTGAACTCCTTTCCTATCATGAGGAGTTAGTCAGTATGATGGACACCTGTTTTGAATATAAGGCAAGATGAAGGCTTCAATGCACAAGAAAATCAATATAAAGAATAGGAAAAAGGTTTGAGCAACTGCAAGCTATGCTCTTTCAAATCATGACAACTAGAACTTTAAATCATAGGCCATCATCCACTAAAGTTGTTCCTCTATCAAAACATCATGATCAGCTTCACTAATTAAGGATATGGCTAAAGTTAGAAATTCACTCCAAGATATAATATGGTGATGTCTCATCCTCTATATTCTCCTCCAAGAGCTTTCGGATCCCCTCTGGTCTAATAGTGCTTATGAAAATCTTTTGAACCCTCAATGCTTTGTTATTGATGTAGAGGGAGTAGAACTTGATATTCCAGATTTCTATGGAAAAAAGAACATGAAGTTTTTCAAAATTGGATTTCATGTTTTGAGCTTTTTTTTTTTTTTTTTTTTTTTGGGATTTTCATTGGTTGATCAAGTGGTGCAAGGTTCAATTTACTTAGCCAAACTTATTAATTGCAGCTCAAATTTGGTAGCAATGCCAAAAGGAACTAAATATATGATACGGTAGAGGAGATGTTATCATATCATTTTTGTGAAGCAATTGCTTCAAGCCTGATTCATTTCTACAGATTATATTCAATCTCTTCATGTTCAACTCTATTGTCTTGTCCAACAAGAACGTGAATCAGTTAATTCCTACACTAAGAGATTTTATGATGTAGTTGGCTGGGGGGAATAAAGTCTAATAAGAATTTCTTTGTGCTCAGTATCAAGCTTGACTGTCTCCAAATCCAAGTTGGCATAACATGCTGTATTAATTTGAGAGCCATCCTCCTTTCTCTGAAAGCACATCAAGGAAAGCATGATCTCTTTCTCGATCAGTCAGTCATCTGATTCAATCCTTTTCCTCATTTTGCTGACAAAAAAATGTACTTATGTACAGCCACTCATTCATGCGTCCAAACTAATATCTCATTAAAGTAGATGTGGTTTACCACATTCTTATTCGGGACGCTTTGCACATTGATGTCATCAAAAGTTCACTCATTAACATTCATCTTTGGAGACAGTAGTCTAGAGTCATGCATTGTGAATTTATATTAGTGATTTTGTCAATTCTTTTGTTATCTGTTCTCTATCATGCTAATTAACTGAGTTTACATTACTACATTGATTTCTTAGATCTCTATTTGTTCTTTTTTCTTTTTTCTTAACTGTGTTGTTAATCTCTAAGTTAATCACAAAGTTTTTTCTTTCCGTCTTTTAGATAACAAACAATATAAGAGCACAAATTCATTAAAATAAATATTTGGTAAATTGTATGAAACTTGATCCTTCTATCTGGTGGCCTGTGATAATCATATCATTCAATATATGACTGATTTACAATACTAGACACCATTGATATCCAATTTCATCGTTTGCTCACCTTCATAAGCAGGAAAGTGTAACCTTGACATGTGGCGATGGTGTGAAGTGTCCAAACAAGTTGGGTATGGGAACCTTCAAGAAGTCATATTTTAGGACATGCGCATGCCCTATGGATGTGTTTGTAAATATGTATAATTGTTATGTAAATAATGAACAATCTGTTGGACCGATTGCTTTGTAATTTGATGAACTTAATGATACGTTTGCCAAATCTTATGTTAGACTTGATAGCGTCCAAGTGAGTACCAAAAGTTGATCTGCACCAAGTATGATGTCATGGTATGTTGATATGAACTTTCTAAAGAAAATAAGGCATGCTCATATGAAGTTGCAAAGAGTGTAATGAAGCGTCCAGGTGTCCAAGTGTCTATATAAATTGAGAAACCCATATTTTGATGTCTCCACATGGTACCATAGGAAACTATTGCTAATCATTTTTTGGTTAAGAAAACTATTACCAATCATCGCGAATAAATCTTTTTTTTTTTTTTTTTTGTGACACTATATGGTGCTGTATATTCTGCTTCTAGCCACATATTTGCCATGTACGTGTGCATATAGCATATCGAAGTATGTTATAGGCTGAAAATCTTGAGCAATGCTGATGAGTCCATTGCAGATGATGCATTCGTTGACAGATAATAAGGAAGCCGAACATCCTTACTCTTCTCCATAAATCCAACTACTACTAATTGGATGCTTGTCGAAGTCCATGGCACTGGAATCAGCCAGTTGGGGCTCCATCCTTATGTTGAAATGCTTGTCGTATTGCCTTAAGTGCATCTAATGTAGCACAATGAGGAGCCAGATAAGTGAATTGGAGACCTTAAACGCGGGATTAAAAGGGGACCGTACAGGGGAGTCCTACGGTGAAGTCACCAGAAGGGGACCGAAAAGAAAACAAGGATCTAATCTTTGCGAACCCAAGTAAACGATGGCGAAAAACGCTAGTTTGGGGTCAGCCATGGGGAGCGTCGAAGAGGTAGGCGCCAAATTTCAACCTCAAGAATGCGAGGTGGCAAAATTAAAATTTTTTTAGAAAAAAAAAAGGAGTAAAGCGGGCAATGGTGGTGGTTAGTCATGATGGTTAGCAATGGAAGGACAAGGCGTCCCCAAAACAATGAGCAGGGGCTAAAAAAAATAAAAAAACATTGTGGTTTGCCATGGTTGGTGAATTATAGAAGAAGATTCAGAAATCGGAAAAGTTTGTGGTTGGTCATAGGAGTAAGGTATGTTAGCATGATTTTAGGTTAGAGATCACACAATTTTAGTTGATCATGCAATAACTTATAATATTTTTTTATATTAACATGATCCTATATTAGTCTGTATTATTTTTCTTATATAGAGCCTATATACTAGTATATATAATCTTTGAGATATATCAAATAAAATTACATAAAATTACCAATTCCTCCCTCCCTCCCTCTCTCTCTCTCTCTCTTATTTCTTTCTTCTAACATAATATTAGAGCCATCTCCTTTTTGAAGATATCTTTGATGTGAGACATATCTGACAATCGATCTCTCTAAGATAGATCTCTCTCAAGATACTTCTTTAGCCTATGGGAAAGCCTTTTCTTGATCAATCTCTTCTGCCGGCGTGCTATGTTCCATCATGGAAACTTCTACTACTTTTTCATCTCCGATCTCTCTCTAGATACTTCTCCCACCTTTGAGGAAGCCTTTCTTAGATTAATTTGTCCCACTATAATGTTGTCTTCAGCTTTTTGGAGATTTCTACTACTTTTTCATCTAACGCCAGTACACCCATCTATTCTGCCAATGAGAACCACCGCATCATCTCTTCAAAATCAGCTATCTAGTTTAGACACCACATCAGCAACTGCCACAACAGCAATTTGTATGGATAGATATGATATTTCAAAGCCTATTTCAACTATTCTTGATGGTTCTAATTACTACTTATGGGCTCAAGGAATGCGTAGCTTCTTGGAAGGATGCAAACTTTGGCACTATGTTACTGGAGACATCTATACACCTAAAAGAGAAGAGGAAGAAATTGATGCAAAATTCTCTTATTGTATTGATGCTTGGGATAGCAAAAATCTACGTGGTTTTGCAATACCTCTATCCCTTTAATCCATCTCCAGTTTGGTTGTTTTGAAATAGCAAAAGATATTCGGGATCTATCGGCAAAAAAGGTATACCGCTACCACTCTAGCTCATCAATATCAAATTTGGTCCATACTTTATCACACAAAATAGGAGCATGGACTATCTATCGATGATTTTGTTGCCAAAACGCAATCTTTATAGGAGCTGGCACCCTTAGAGCCGATTTGGGAACGTGTTGTTGATGTTGCAAAATACATTGCCCATCGTGACCAGCTGCGAATTGTTCATTTTCTTATGGCAATTTCTCATGAGTATGAGGGAGTCCATTCTGTCCTTGTGCATCATAATCCTCTACATATATTAGATAATGCAATTTATGAGTTGATATCTTGAGAGACTATACTCAGCATTTTGCAAGTACAACATAGTGATGCTGTTCTTGCCACTATATCTCGCCTTCATCAACACAAAAGTTCAAGATAGAAATTCTGCAAAAATTGTAATAAGAGTGGCCATTCTTTTTCAAATTGTCCTATCATTGAATGTTGGTACCATCTCCTTCCAAATTTTTCCATCAAACCACCGAAGTTTGACTAGAATAAAGGTAATCAGTCAAGCTCAAGCGGTTCATCTAGACTTGTATCTCACTTTGTTACTGTTGCTACAACTACTGTATCCCTTGTTGAAGTTTCCTCTTCTCAATCTAGCATGTTCATGAAAGATCTCGAGTCTATGCTTAAATAGGATTTATCCAATTCTAGATCTCAAACTGCCTTATCTGTCACTCTAGATAATTCTTCTTGGTTTTTCAATTTTGTATATTGTAACCATATGAACTCTAATTCAACTTTTTTCTCAAATATGTTCCAAACTCCTATAGGATATTGCTAAATAGATCCTATTAGAGTTCGAGATGGGTGGATACTTGAAAAAACCTATCCAACCGGCATCCTTAATGGGAATCAGAGTCTGGAGGAGTTTGACGGGAGTCCAATGAAAAAATGATTATGTGTGATTTAGATGGCACACTGGAAGAAGTTTTTTTGTTTTTTTTGACAAGAAATCCATTGGGAGTCCACCCTGCGGAGAAGTCTAATGGGAGTTGGCTTTTTTTTTTTTACATGACCATTCGATGGGGATTGGATGGGTGGTGGATGCCCACCTTCCTTGGATGGAAAACTAGTGCATATTTGATTTTATTTTATTTTATCTTATTTTTGAGTCTGATGGATAGGGATGTGAGTCCACCCAATAGAGTAGTCTAGTGGGGGTTCGATAAAAAATGATGGTGAGCTATTTAGATAGCACTGAGTTGTTTTGGCAAAAGAAATCCATTGAGATTCCAATCTATAGAGGAGTCTCACGGGAGTCGGTTCTTTTTTTTTGTATGGCAATTCGATAGGGATGGGACATGCCTTTTTTTAGCCTCGCAAGACTGCCTCTCTAATGGAAGTCCCCGATGGTAATAAAAGATCGATGGGATGAGAAATCTAGCATCATCTACCTTCTTTGATTTTCTTTTAATTTTTTGGTAATAAGTGTCCCAATCTTTGAAAAAACTAATGTGATAAAGGGAGTTACCTGTACTTGGAGCGTAGGATCAGAAAAATAGAAGCATGGCCAATTCTATTAATCTTTTGATAGATTAAGTAAAATACTAATTAAAAGCAAGAGCAGGGATATGAAATTTTTTTTTGGTGCATGTGTTTTTAAGATTGACTAACATTAATAAATATTTATAGCTGGCATTTTCATTTTATGTCAACTAAATATAGTATTTCTCATCTATTGACCTATCGTGTAATAATATCTATAAACTTATATCTAATATTTTATCATAAATATAGGATAAAATCTAATTTTTTAGTATTTTTTAGAAATATAGCTAAATCAGTATCGCAGAAAAATTTATACCCATCATTTTATCATAAACACAGGCCAAATCTAATTTTTTAATATTTTTTAAAATTATAGTTAAATTAATATCATAGAAAATAGAATTTTTTATAATGAGCAGAAAGAAATAGCTAATATTCCTTAATTAACTCCAGTGCTATTGGATGTTTAATATATGCCATGATGTGTATATGACCCACTATTTGCTATGCCATTGGGTTGGTGAGCTACTATCAAGCTTATCCTAGAATGTTACATTAGAATGTGGTTAAAAGGATCTTGAGATATCTTAAGGGTACTGCAAATTATTCTCTATGCTATTAAAAAAATAATTTATATTTAAGTGGTTATTCCAATACTAATTGAGAAAGAGATCTGGATGAGCGTAAATTGACTTAAGGAGATGCGTTCTTGTTTAACAATGCTACTATTTTTTAGAATTGCAAGAAATAAACATATACAACCTTATCTATGATGGAGGCTAAGTTTTTTGATTATTTAGTTGTAGTGCAAGAGACAGTTTGGCTTAGAAGAGTTTTACAAAGCTTGGGTGTTATGGCCAATGCTACAAAAACCATAACAGTCATTATGATAGTTAAGCTATCATTGCATATGCAAAAGATCCTTAGTATCATGGCAGGATGGAGCATATAAATACTAAAATTAATTTTGTTAGAGATATAGTAGCATAGAAGGAAGTAGTCCTAAAATATATTTTTATATATTTGCAGATTGTAGATATTTTTACTAAACCTATTCCTAAATATGTATTCTTATCTCATATCGAGTCTCTAGAATTGCATAGTATTTACTAAAAAATTATATTATTAAGGATCATTGTGACTATAAAGTATAACATTCTATAATTAATGAATTGACTTTTGTTCCATGTTAGTTTATATTATTTTATAATTGAATGGAATAATTTTTTTTTTTTATAAAATTAGCACAAAGGCACATATATTAAAAGTATGTTACCAAGCATATGCTAACTTGCTCATGCAAATGACCTCCTTAGACACTGAGAGAGTGCTGAGAACAGACACTATATATATGATGTTGTTATGAAATGTTACCAATATACTTGTTTGATATTGAGAGAGTAAGTTAAAACCAAATTAATTTTTAGATCATAAGTATCGCCTTGACTTTGAGTCCAGACAAGGTCCATATTTAACGTATGCATATGCAATTCTTGGACCATACACAGATATCTAAAGTTTCTTTTTCAAAAGGAAAGAAATAACAAGGAATAACATTTTTCTTTGCCATCTACAATATTTCAGGCATCACCTAACTCTGATACCAAATTATAAACCCATGATATCGCTCGAACGCCAATCATCCTTGACATTACAAGCACCGATATCATATTGCGGAAGCTCCTGATCTTTAGCACGAACCTAAAGGAATCCATGACGTTCTCTATGGGCAGCAAACCATAGATCCAACACCTAGATCTATGCTGGGGCACCTCCCTCCTTGGGCTTGAGAGAGGCGCCCTCTCTCTCTAGGAAGGAGGGAGGCGCCCCCTCTCTCTAGGGCTTCTTCAAGAACTTAGGGCAACTACACTAAAGAGAAGAGAAGAAGAGAGAATTGAGGGAGAAAATATCTATATTCCATAGCATAACAAAATCCTAATACAATCTATGTATTTATACATAGCTATTAGGCCCGATCAAAAAATTTTCTGACTAACCCAACACATGAAAGCACTCACTGAGCTCATGTAGACCCATGTCTCCCATGCTCTCATTCTCTGAATCTAGATCCGATCCATATATGAATTAGCCCCCTTAAGATCTCTCAAACCAGACCTTAAGACCCCTAGAATTAATCTAGATCCTAGCCCAAAACAGACCCTCGCATAACTCTGCTAGTACACTGAGCCCGCTCAGTTCCACTGGGTTGGCTCAGTTGCAACTGAACCGACCCAGTTCTATACCATGCCAACAGTCCCGAACATGCAGCTCTCTGATTTGCCTGTGCATTGAGACTTAGCTGACCCAGTTTTGGATTGAGCCGGCTAACTTATAGAAAATCTTCTTTCTATAGTCTTAATTTTTTGACTTTGGTTTCTTGCTTCACCTTAAATCTCAGATCTTCGAAGCACCAACCAAGCTCCTTGAGGCCCTCAATATCCAAACCTCAAGCCCGTGGAGAGCTACATGCCTCCTCTACTCTAGGACAACTCCTGTCCTAGCCCTAGGACCACACCTATCCTAACCTCTCTGGAGCCCTCACCCTGACTCTGCCCATGGCCTCCTAAGACTTGGGAGCACCACACCACCTACAATCTCCACCTTGGTGCTCCCATGTCTTGGCAAACCCCTCGGCACTGACCTTCTGCGCGATCTCGCTGTTCCTATGCACTCGACAGCCCCTTGTACAATCATCATCTTCGTCAATCCTCTTCAACTATTGTACATCCTTAAGGCCTTTGGGATGATCGCCTCCACCACTGAAGACCTTGGTTTGCACCTCTGCACCATCCTGAAATTATAGGATCCCTTCTGCTTAGCAGCTGCATCACTTTTTCTGGACTTTCCTAGAAAACCCGCAACGTTTCTATACCAACACTCACTGCAAATCCTGACATGGTCTCCTCAGAACTATGCTTGTCCTCCTACACATGCCGCTCCACCTGAAACTATGTATCACCAGTGTTAGTGCTAAGATATCGATCCTTCCGTACCCCTCTACTCTGAACTCATATCAAATTTCTCATCAATTATGAAGCCACCTCTTCAAAGCTCCACCTATATTCGAAGTCCACCTGATGCCGCAGAAGCTGACTCTATCATTGAGTCCCTTGAGGCAAACCATCCAATGCTGCACTGCTGGATTTATCGCTGCATCTCAAACACCGTTGCTGTCCCTTCAATCCCTCCGTACTCTGCGGCCCTCTTCAAAGCTGTCTTGGATACCTTCACAATCTACAGACACCTCCAAAACCCAAGAGCTCATCTAATTCTTCTAAATTCAGTAATTAAATCCTAAAAAATTCCATCCTAGTCCTTCTCTTCTGCCCCTACACCAGCTATCGCTTCAGTTGCGCCCGGAGAACCATCCTTCATCTGAACCATGACTCATCCTGGTGCTTCTATAGAAGAAATCTGATCCATGATACTTCCGACTGCTAGATGCCTCTAGCACTTTCTGAGACCTTCGGCTCTCCCTGAGATCTGCATTCAGTCTCCCTGAGATACTACTGAAGGAAAATTCTGATTTTCCGGTCCAGGTTCGTTCAGATCTAATCAGATCAAGAGATATATTTCAAAATTTTTTTTCTTGATCCCAATCAGATCTTGATATGTTTTAGATCTGATTCTTATTATTTTAATAAAATAAAATTAAAAAATAAATTAAATCAAATTTAATTTACCTGAGCTGGGTAATCCTATTATCCTATTGATGATCCTGTTTGCAGTGAAAGATTCTGGATCTTAGCCACGCAAGCGCCTGGCCTCTATCGGTATCCACTTGGGTTGGATCTGGAGATCCTCTTCTTCTCTATCACACCTCCAAAAATCAGATCTGGATCTGATCTGGAGGATCTTCAAAACTCTTTTTGAAGATCAGCAGTCGTCCTTTGCAGCAGCGCAGCCTTCTTGCTTTTGATCGCCTTTCTTTGATCTGAATCGCACCAACCAAAATCCAAAACTCCTTTTGGACGTGGAGAGCAAGGGGAGAAGAGACTATGGCATGGAGAAGGAGGGGAGAGGCAGCCTTGGGGCGTGGGGTTTCTCAATTGAATTGCATTAGAATCTGAGTTGGGCGCAGGGTCTTATTTATAGACTAAGCGTGATCCAACTCCTCTTCCTCCCAACCAATCACAACCCTTTGTGAAATCAGATCTAAATCTGATTGGTGGGAATAGAGACCCCTGGATTCCTCCTTAGAGGGCGCCTAAGACCAGTCAAAGTTGGTTCTTAGAAGAACTCTAATTGGAATCCAAAAAGGAGATGGAGTCCTTGTCCAACAAGGACTCCTAGGCGCCTCCAACTTGGGCACACGCCTAGGGTGGCGTGCGCCCTTCTCCTTGCCAGGTTCTGGCAGGGGGACAGGCCCCCACCAGCTCTCCAATAGGTGCATGACATGTGGTCAAAAGTCAAAGTGTCAATGGTCAACGTTTGACCAGTCAAAGGTAGACTTTTGACCAAAGTCAAAGAACAAGAAATGGCAGGTGACCAAAAATGGCAGGTAATGTCTTACAAAATAAGACAACCTTTTCTGACTTGGACAACCTCCAGTCAGTCAGACCATATGAAGGCCTCTGATTGAGCACAAACTCCTTTGGCTCAGTCAGGACAACTTATTTATGATAGTAAAAGAAGAACGTTAGGTTCAATCGAGTGCTAGCACGATTTCCTTGAACCTAATTGAATCTCATTCAGATCAATTGAACTAGATCAGTTCAATTGATGATCACCAGATTCAAACCCTTGTTTGTGTGACCCAGTTAGGTTCAGTTCTGTATGGTAATGGGATATGTCATGATCTCTATCATCGACATCATCGAAACTCCTTTCGATGGATCAGAACTCTTCTGATTCGAACAGCTAGAATGATCGATCATCTAAATCATTCTAATTGCTCCCAAAATCCACCAGTGACACCTAGCAGTATATGGTGGCAACCCATCAGAGCTGAATGCGAACCTCTTGGTGCAGCTACCTGTGTGATTAAGTTCTTCTATCTTGAGCCCCGATCAGATTAGGGTTAAGGTGAAACTCGTCAAACCCTAGTCTCTGTCATATGATGTAATCATTCGATTCGAGTCCAATGTGAAAATCTAAATAGAAACTCTTTCTATTATTTCACTCTACCATGGCCATGGGCTTCTGGACTTGATTCTCATGATCATCATAGGGCTGCTCCTCTACCACCGAGGTAGATAGATTCCATCTTGATGCAATCCAGTTCCTACAATGAACATGCTATAGCCAACATACACCTCAGGGTTCCATATGGCTAGGAGACCGAGTAATGGTGTAGTCAAACTATAACACCCTCAAGGTGAACTGCCGATGCATCTCAGGTCAAAGAACCAGACACACTACTGCAGCATCGAGTCAGTCATCATTGACGAGAAGGTAGACTCCCTAATGACTACTCGAGGTGGTCACGCTCAGTGCCCTCGTTCTCTAACGAGTACCTGTACTCTCGCTCCGGTGTCTCCACACCGTAGACTCAAGACTCATCTACTAAAGAGAAGCGATTGTACACCAACCTTCCGGATCAATCACCATCCTCGTGATGATCCTATGGTCGGGAGCATTTATGAGTTAATAATGATTATTCATGTCTTAAATTTTCAACTCTTGAAAATATGAATTATCATTACCATTAACTCAAAGGATGTATCACAGACACTAAATACACATATGTGATAGAAAATAACCCATTTTATTGATTATAGTCAAAATTATAATTTTGCCCCTAGAAGTGTATTACAAGTGTCAGCCAATTCTGGCTTCTAGGGCACATATATCTAACAATCTCCCACTTGTCCTAAAGCCTAATTGGCTACAAGTCTAAGTCCCATCTTCTCAAGGTGGGCTTCGATCTTCTGCTGGCCCAACGGCTTTGTAAGTGGGTCTGCCACATTATCTGCGGAGTTGACTCTCTTGACCTCGACGTAACCTTTCTCGAGGTAATCGCGGATGAGGTGGTATCACTTCTGTTTGCTTGGAACTCTTCATTACAGCAGCAAACTTCTTACCAGACAGCCTCTGATGCAGCAGATGTCGACTTTCGATCATCTATATCGGACATGAAGTCCGAGTCTGTGTATCCCTGGACTTGGAGTTCTCCGTTACCAAAGACCAACATCATATCCTTAGTTCTTCTCAAGTACTTAAGGATACATTTCACAGAAGTCCAGTGTTCTTCACCTGGATTTGACTGATATCTGCTTGTGACACTCACAGCATGGGCTATATCAGGTCGTGTACATAGCATGGCATACATGAGGCTCCCTATTGCAGAAGCATAAGGGATCTTGCTCATGCGTTCTATTTCCTCAGGTGTGCTGGGGCACATCTTCTTGGAAAGATGAATACCATGTCTGAAGGGTATTAATCCCCTCTTAGAGTTTTCCATACTAAACCTCTTTAGTACTTTCCTCTATGTACATCTTCTGTGAAAGTCCTAGCATCCTATTCGGTCTATCCCTATAGACCTTAATTCCTAGAATAAAGGATGCTTCACCTAGGTCTTTCATGGAGAATTCCTTGGACAACCACATCTTGACTGATGTCAACATGGGAATATCATTCCCAATAAGGAGGATGTCATCCACGTACAATACGAGGAAGACAACAGCGCTCCCACTGACCCTTTTGAAAACACATGGTTCCTCTTCATTTTTGATGAAACCAAACTTTTTGATCACATCATTGAAATGAGTGTTCCAGCTCCGAGATGCTTGCTTAAGTCCATATATGGACCTTTGCAGCTTGCAAACCTTGTGATCAGTATCACTGGATGTGAAACCTAGCGGCTGTTCCATATAGATATCTTCCTCAAGATATCCATTTAAGGAATGCCGTTTTCACGTCCATTTGCCATATTTCATAATCGAAATAGGCTGCAACAGGCAAGCAATGTGCGGATGGATTTTAGCATAGCTACTGGGGAAAAGGTATCCTGATAGTCAATGCCTTCGCGTTGACTATAACCTTTTGCCACTAGTCTAGCCTTGAATGTCTCCACATTCCCATCTGCACCAATCTTTCTCTTGAAGATCCATTTACACCCAATAGGTACTATACCTTCTGGTGGATCTACCAAGGTCCAGACTTGGTTTGAGTGCATCGAGTCAATTTCTGACTGCATTGCCTCTAGCCATTTCTCGGAGTCGATATCTGATATCGCCTCGTTGTAGGTTTTGGGATCATCACCATGAGCACCATTACCTACGAGGAACATTTTCCTCTACATCCTCTGAAATAATACCTAAGTATCTTTCAGGGGGACGGGAAAAACTCTTTCCGATCTACGAGGTGGAGGAGGTAGTGTTCTTATTGGCTCAACCTGATTTGGTTCCACTTGGTCCTTAGCTCGTTCTGCTTGTGAGACTTTCTCATCAAGCTTGAATCTGCTTTTCCAATGCCGCTATCTTGAATAAACTATTTTTCAAGAGAAAGATGGCATGTCGACTCACAATCACATTGTGGTCTTCTGGAATGTAGAAATAGTATCCTAATGACTCTTTAGGATATCCTATGAATCGAGCTCTGAAGGACCTAAACTCTAACTTGTCCGCTTGTTGTCTTTTGACATGAGCCGGACAACCCCAAATTCTGAGATGACTCAGACTTGGTTTCTTACCGTGCCATATCTCATACGGTGTGGTAGGAACGGTTTTAGAGGGAACCCTATTCAGTAGATAGATTGAAGTTAACAATGAGTGTCCCCAAAGAAAATCAGGAAGGTCTGTGAAGCTCATCATGGATCGAACCATATCCAATAGAGTCCGATTTCTTCATTCTGAAATCCCGTTGAGTTGAGGTGTTCCTGGTGGAGTCCATTGAGAGACTATGCCATTTTCCTTGAAGATAGTCTAGGAATTTTCCGGCTAAGGTATTCACCTCCTCGATCTGATCGAAGAACCTTAATGGGTTTTTCAGTTTGTTTTTCTACTTCATGTCTGAATTCTTTGAACTTTTCAAAAGCTTCAGACTTGTGTCTCATAAGATACACATACCCATACCTAGACAGATCATCGGTAAAGGTAATGAAGTAGACAAAATTGCCTCTAGCCGGCACATCAAATGGGCCGCACACATCAGTATGTACTAGGGCAAGGAGATCTGTGGCCCTCTCCCCATGTCCAACAAAAGGGAGTTTAGTCATTTTGCCTTGAAGACAAGATTCACAAGTTGGATATGACTCGGAAAGTCAATGGACTCAATAGCCCATTTTTCTCCAATTTGTTGAATCCTATCTTCTGCTATATGACCTAATCTCAGGTGCCATAGATATCTATCGTTTGGACTATCCCTAGGTCGTTTGGCATTCACGTTTTGCTCGATAGTTAGAACAGGTACATCAATATGTAGCTGATAAAGACCATTAATAAGGAAACCATTTGCAATTTTATTTCTTTCATAAAGAATGTTACAATGGTCCTTAAAGAAGGTGAATCACATAACCTTCTTGTGCTAAGCATGAAACAGAAATCAAATTCCTGCTAGCTGCAGGCACATAATAACAGTCTTTCAAAACTAAGTCTAAACCAGATGGTAATCGAAGAGGGTATGTTCCCACGGCTACTGCAGCAACTCTTGCTCCATTACCGATGCGTAGGATCATGTCTCCATCCCTCAGCCTCCTGCTATCCTCAAGACCCTGCATAGAAGTGCACAGATGAGCACTAGAACCAGAGTCAAGCACCCAACTGGATGCAGAAGAAACCGTAAGGTTAGACTCAATAACGAGCATACCTCCAGAAGGACCTTCCTTCTTGTTCTTCAGGGTGGCCAGGTAAGTAGGGCAGTTCCGCTTCCAATGGCCGTCGCTGTTGCAATGGAAACACTTTCCTTTGCCATCGGCCTTTTTCTTCGATTCTGCCTTCTTCTTCTTTGATCCTTCCACCTTTTGCTTTTTCACAGACTTCTTTTTCTTTCCATAAGACTTTCTTTTGGAAGAAGTCCATTCCATAGCAAGAACTGAGCCTTTAGAACCTTTCATAGAAAGCTCAGCGGTAACCAGCATATTCATTAACTTCGGCCAAGGAATTTTGAAGTTTATGCATGTGGTAATTCATGATGAATTGCCCATATGCATCAGTCAAGGATTGCAGAATAATATCATTCTGCAGATCCAAGTCCAACTTCACACCGAGCTTCTCAAGCTCTTCCATGTCCTTGATCATTGTCAGACAGTGATCTTGGACTGACTGCCCATCACGCATCTTAGCCTTAAAAAGTCATTTCGTGACTTGATATTTGGCTGCGCGACTCTGTTCACCAAACATCTCCTGTGAGGTGAACATTTGGCGAGCAGTCCCGATATCTTCATGTTGGCGCTGGAGCTCATCAGACATCGAGCCCAACATGTAATATCTGGCCTTATTATCTTCGTCAATCCATTTTTCCAGAGACGCTCTCTGTTCAACAGGATGGACGGGCTGGTAAGGTGGGAGGGTCCTGGTCCAAAACATGGGTTAACTTCTCGAACCCAAAATAATTTTGTAGTTCCTGAGCCAATCTTTATAATTGGGTCCAGTCAGTCTATGTGTGTCCAGGATACGTGCCAATGGGTTGGACGCAGACATTTTCCTGTAGAGAGTCAAAGATTCTAGTTAGATACTGTAATTTTGACTTGACCAATTTGTTTAGGGAATTTTATTTTTAAACAAATTAGCTTCCCACTATTTTCTCGGATCCCTACACTCCCTCTGTAGAGATGCGAAAAATCTCCACGATTAATGATTTCTAGTGGGTGGTGCGGTCTCACCAACTGACTCATCACCTCACCTAACAGTTATTGGTGATGGGTTAGCCAATGAGTGAACAACTCTTGTTCAATGATTCTCTAATCATGGTGCACCCAAACTTGGTCTCTAATTCATGAATCTCACCGTATCCGAAATATTGATCCACTCCTTAGTTAAGTCAGACCCACCATTTGCATAGACTGGGTTCCTAATTGAGTCTCTCACCGTATCCGGAAATATTGAGCCCAACTCATCCTCCAGCCCATAGCATCCAATGCCTAATAGACATGGTTGCATCTTCCCGGTGCAACTGAGCCACTGTATCCAGCCGAGAACAATCAACCCCGAAAGGGCCCGCACATCTACAATGGTGGAAGACCTCAGACTTAATCTTTTCTTAGGGAGAATTGATTCAGGTCTCATTAAACTAGACTTGGCTTAGTCATAACAATTATGACTAACCTAGTGGCATGGGTTAGCTCGGATTATTGACCACCTCAGATCAGAACTGTGTCAAACATGGCCAGGTAAGTGAGACCGGTGGAAGGAATATGCCATTAACTCGTACAAGAACGCATTCAGGTCGAGTAGCTTCCAATTAAAAATCAGTCGGTCGTCTGTGCCAAACTTACCTTAGACACCAAATTGTTGAGTCAGAACCAATTGGGTTAGCCTACAATCCAGACTCTAACCTCTGAGCCTAATTAGGTCTTGCTTGATCGTGACTCGATCTTGACCCAGACTTAATCCTATTAGGCTGGTCAATTTAAGCATTGTTGATCCCATCTAACCAACTCTTGATTTCGGTTTGATCAACCGCTTAGACCTAATTGAGCTACCCACCAAGCCCGAACCCAGTATTATGAATATGTCTTAGATCTGAAAATTCTCAATTTTAGACCTAATTAATATTCCATAAACTTAATTCTTAATTTAAGTTAAGGGTTCATAAACAAAATATGCACAATAAATCCTAGGGTTTCAGGATCTAGGGTTTTGCAGAAAGTAAGTTTTGGGTTTCTGATTAAGGACGAACACGCACCCCTACACATCATAAGAACACCCCATCGAATGGGAAGAGAGGGCCTTTAAACCCTTCTTCGTTCTTATGACCGGACGGCCAAGAGGAACGCCTTAATCAGGAACATGTCAATACTACAAAACAGTATTTAGATCTATATCATATATCTCATATATAAATTAGATCTAATCATGGCATATTTTGCATACATCTCATGTATCAAATCATGCATATTTTCAGATCTAAATTATCTCATAATAATCTAAAAAATTAGATTTAAATTGATCTAATCAAAATAAATTCTAATCTAGATAATTATGTAGAACTATTCTACAACTAGTCTAGACATGCATCAATCATATCTCATATGATATTTAAAAATTAAATAATTTTTATTTGCTATTTTTCAGATGTTATTATAACACTTATAATATCAAAAAATAGTAAATTGCATTAGCTATGGTCATGGGAAGAAGTGGGATACCAGTTGAAGGGAAATCCTGATTTCCCGGTCCAGGTTCGTTCCAGATCTGATCAGATCAAGAGATATATTTCAAAAATTTTTCTCTTGATCCCAATCAGATCTTGATATGTTTCAGATCTGATTCTTATTATTTTAATAAATAAAATAAAATAAGATAAATTAAATCAAATTTAATTTACCTGATTTGGGTAATCCTATTACCCTGTAGATGATCCTGATTGCAGCGGAAGGTTCTGGATCTAGCCACGCAAGCGCCTGGCCTCTACCGGTATCCACTCGGGTTGGATCTGGAGATCCTCTTCTTCTCTATCACACCTCCAAAAATCAGATCTGGATCTGATCTGGAGGATCTTCAAAACTCTTTTGAAGATCAGCAGTCGTCCTTTGCAGCAGCGCAGCCTTCTTGCTTTTGATCGCCTTTCTTTGATCTGAATCGCACCAACCAAGGTCCAAAACTCCTTTTGGACGTGGAGAGCAAGGGGAGAAGAGACTATGGCATGGAGAAGGAGGGGAGAGGCAGCCTTGGGGCGTGGGGTTTCTCAATTGAATTGCATTAGAATCTGAGTTGGGCGCAGGGTCTTATTTATAGACTAAGCGTGATCCAACTCCTCTTCCTCCCAACCAATCACAACCCTTTGTGAAATCAGATCTAAATCTGATTGGTGGGAATAGAGACCCCTGGATTCCTCCTTAGAGGGTGCCTAAGACCAGTCAAAGTTGGTTCTTAGAAGAACTCTAATTGGAATCCAAAAAGGAGATGGAGTCCTTGTCCAACAAGGACTCCTAGGCGCCTCCAACTTGGGCACACGCCTAGGGTGGCGTGCGCCCTTCTCCTTGCCAGGTTCTGGCAGGGGGACAGGCCCCCACCAGCTCTCCAATAGGTGCATGACATGTGGTCAAAAGTCAAAGTGTCAATGGTCAACGTTTGACCAGTCAAAGGTAGACTTTTGACCAAAGTCAAAGAACAAGAAATGGCAGGTGACCAAAAATGGCAGGTAATGTCTTACAAAATAAGACAACCTTTTCTGACTTGGACAACCTCCAGTCAGACCATATGAAGGCCTCTGATTGAGCACAAACTCCTTTGGCTCAGTCAGGACAACTTATTTATGATAGTAAAAGAAGAACGTTAGGTTCAATCGAGTGCTAGCACGATTTCCTTGAACCTAATTGAATCTCATTCAGATCAATTGAACTAGATCAGTTCAATTGATGATCACCAGATTCAAACCCTTGTTTGTGTGACCCAGTTAGGTTCAGTTCTGTATGGTAATGGGATATGTCATGATCTCTATCATCGACATCATCGAAACTCCTTTCGATGGATCAGAACTCTTCTGATTCGAACAGCTAGAATGATCGATCATCTAAATCATTCTAATTGCTCCCAAAATCCACCAGTGACACCTAGCAGTATATGGTGGCAACCCATCAGAGCTGAATGCGAACCTCTTGGTGCAGCTACCTGTGTGATTAAGTTCTTCTATCTTGAGCCCCGATCAGATTAGGGTTAAGGTGAACTCGTCAAACCCTAGTCTCTGTCATATGATGTAATCATTCGATTCGAGTCCAATGTGAAAATCTAAATAGAAACTCTTTCTATTATTTCACTCTGCCATGGCCATGGGCTTCTGGACTTGATTCTCATGATCATCATAGGGCTGCTCCTCTACCACCGAGGTAGATAGATTCCATCTTGATGCAATCCAGTTCCTACAATGAACATGCTATAGCCAACATACACCTCAGGGTTCCATATGGCTAGGAGACCGAGTAATGGTGTAGTCAAACTATAACACCCTCAAGGTGAACTGCCGATGCATCTCAGGTCAAAGAACCAGACACACTACTGCAGCATCGAGTCAGTCATTGACGAGAAGGTAGACTTCCCTAATGACTACTCGAGGTGGTCACGCTCAGTGCCCTCGTTCTCTAACGAGTACCTGTACTCTCGCTCCGGTGTCTCCACACCGTAGACTCAAGACTCATCTACTAAAGAGAAGCGATTGTACACCAACCTTCCGGATCAATCACCATCCTCGTGATGATCCTATGGTCGGGAGCAATTTTATGAGTTAATAATGATTATTCATGTCTTAAATTTTCAACTCTTGAAAATATGAATTATCATTACCATTAACTCAAAGGATGTATCACAGACACTAAATACACATATGTGATAGAAAATAACCCATTTTATTGATTATAGTCAAAATTATAATTTTGCCCCTAGAAGTGTATTACAAGTGTCAGCCAATTCTGGCTTCTAGGGCACATATATCTAACAACTATTTCTAATCTATTGGCTACACCTAGTCCCATCTTCTCAGGTCTTTATCTCTATCGCCCAGCCACTTGTTCTGCCACATTATCATCTTCTCCTCTAGCTCGAATCCATGCTCGATAACCGCTGAATAATCTTGATCTTCTCTGTCTTTCTGACACCGAAGGACGTATAGTCGCTTCTTCAGCCTTTCTTCGATCATTATCCCTTGAAAAACCTCTCTTCAACAGTCCTACACTGTCCATCTTTCTAGAGAATCCTGATGCTCTCTGCTGAGATACCTTTTTTGGCTGTTGCATCATCGAGCCTTTCTCAGCCATACATCTTCAAGAAAGTGCTACTGCAACACTCCACGCTCCCTACCTGTTACATAACCATCATACATTCCGACCTTTCCACCAAGATCGATCAGCAAATCATGCATCCAATCCTTCCATCCCAAAAAAATCTCTTTCTGTTAAATCTCTCAACCTCTACCTTCAATCCGCTGCTCCCGATTGGCTAAACCATAGCAACAACAAGATAAATTTGAGACATACCATGGAATTCTTGTATAATTTTTTGATTTCACCTTGTATGACTTTTTCTTTTCTTCCATGCACCATCAGACTCTGAAACCTGACTCTAATACCATATTGCCATCTACAATATCTCAAGCATCACCTAACTCTGATACTAAGTTATAGACCCATGATATCGCTCGAACGTCAATCATCCTTGACATTACAAGTACTGATACCATGTTACGAAAGCCCTTGATCTTTTATACAAACCTGAAGAAATCTATAATATTCTCTATGGGCAACAAACCATAGATCCAATACCTAGATCTATGCTGGGGCACCTCCCTCCTTAGGCTTGAGGGAGGCGCCCCCTCTCTCTAGGGCTTCTTCAAGAATCTAGGATAACTACACTAGAGAGAAGAGAAGAAAAGAGAATTGAGGGAGAAAAGGTCTGTATTCCATAGCATAATAAAATCCTAATACAACCTATGTATTTATACATAGCCATTAGGCCCGACTAAAAAACTTTCCGACTAACCCAATACATGAAAGTACTCATCGAGCTCATGTATACCCATATCTTCCATGCTCTCATCCTCTGGATCTAGACCCAACCCATATATGAATTAGCCTCTTAAGACCTCTCAAACTAGGCCTTAAGAATCTTAGGATCAACCCAGACCCTAGTCTAAAATAGACCCTCGCGTAACTCTGCCCGCGCACTGAATCGGCTCAGTCTCAGCACTAAGCCGGCTAAGTTCCACTGGGTCGGCTTAGTTTGCAATTGAGCCGGCCCAATTTCGTGCCATGCTAGCAGTTCTGAACGCGTAACTCTCTATTTTGCCTGTGCACTGAGACTTAGTCGATCCAGTTTTAGACTGAACCGACTAACCTATAGAAAATCTTCTTTCTGCAGTCTTGATTTTTTAACTTTGATTTTTTGCTCCATCTTGAATCCCAGATCTTCGAAGCACCAACCAAGCCCCTTGAGGTCCTCAATATCCGAACCTTAAGCCCATGGAGAGCTACTTGCTGCCTCCACCCTAGGACAACTTCTGTCCTAGCCCTAGGACCACACCTATCCTAGCCTTCCTGGAGCCCTCATCCTGGCTCTGCTCGTGGCCTCCCAAGTCTTGGGAGCACCATACCACCTACACAATAGTGGAAAAGGGGTGCGATCCACAATCAATTGTATGAGAAAGCACCATGGTCCACAATCTACTAGACGGCCATGCTGGATGCACTCATGATGCACGATCATGTGAGTGCACGTGATCATCTCCTTTCTTGAACAAGTTTGTCAGAAAATGTATCCTAAAGCTAATCATTTAAACTATAGATAATTATACTTTTTATAATTTATATATAAATTATGAATTAATAAAAATTTATTTTTGATAGTTCATCATAAATTTTGCATCTTTCTTGTTGAACTCTTATATTATGATGAAGTTCTTAGAACTATTTTCAATTGATAAAGAAAAAATTATCGTATAGTTCTTAAATTTGTTCGCGACTAAATGATAGATTATTAATAAGAACAATAATATTTATTGAGTATAGATTGTTGTGTGCTATATGGGTTGATTGTCCTTATAATTAAGGAGTGTGGAGATATTGATATGGCATGCAGGTAAAATACAAGAATACATTTCATTGAATGTGACCAAGCTGTAGAGTCTGCTGTCAAAAGCTGCTCGTGAAAGATATGGATATAAGTATCCCTCTAATTTAAGATCACCATGATGACTTACAAGCAACTCATTATACTTTGGTACCGGACTATTTGTATTTCTAATATAGTAACGAAAGGTTTTTGAGTGTAGTCAAGTACTTGCGAAATTTGTATGTAAGTTAAGATGGAATTATCTACTCCTGGTTTCAAGAGAAAATGCTACTCTATATTTCAATTAAGCAAAATCTTGATCAAGGTAATCCTTATGAGGAGTCATAGAATTTATGAGATTAAGACACATTATGCATGTACTAATTAAGAGTTGGTAGTTAACTCTGAAGTCATCCTATATATTGAGGGTTAAAGGGATGAATTATATGGTAACCATATGCCAGGGTTCTTGAATGTTGCTTTACAATAATTTGACCTATCCAAATATCGGATATCATTAATAGATGATCATTTTGATTAGTACAAAAATTAGTTCCTATACTATCGACTTAGTATTCGAACCCATAGGTCACACACAATAGAGATTTCTATCCAATCAAATAGCTGATCAACGATTAAGAATCGTTCAAGGATATAATCATCTAGATGATTAATGATTAACCTTATGCTAAGAGTTAGTAAATTTAATAGAGGATTTATTAGCAATTAGATTGCTGATTAGCTCAATTAGATTGAGCAATGAGATTTGGATCGTCTAATTGAATTGGATTCAATTGGATTTGACCTAATTAGATTATGAGATGACCTAATCGCTAAAGAAGATTAATTTCTGATTTGATCAGAACTTGGATTCAATTAATTTTTAATTAAATTAAGATTTAATTAAGTTGGTTAGGTGCGTAATTAGATTAGGTTCACTTATTCATTTAGGCCTAACTAAATGGTGTTTTGATTGGATCAAATTGTGAGAACCCAAGAGTCCAATTTAGATTGGACTATGACTTAGTGCCAACCACCTCATCCATGCCAATCATCCTTCATGCAAATTTAGAATTTGTATGTAGATTTTTCCATGCCTAAGACCCCTTGCCGCCCTCTTTTGGATAAGGATAGGATTAGTTGGTGTTTGAATTCAAAATCATTTTGAATTTGAACTCAAGTTGATTCTTATCTAATCCATGGTATGCCAACCATAAAAGGCCTTTCTTTTGTGTGACAAAAGAGAAAAAATTCATTATGAAATTCAGAAAGGGTATTACTATGGGATGTGAGGAATTGGGGTGGGCAAATTCTTGGCATGTGACTTAGAGGAGAACCATTGCTCCTAGGTGAGTGACCTAGGGTTTCTTCTAGGGCTTTTGGGAAGAGAATAAAGAGAGTCACCTCTTCATCCTCTTCCACCATCTCATCTCTTCTGATGGACACTTAATTTATAATAATAAGAATCTTAAATATTGTACTGATTGATATTAATTGATTAGAATTTGATATTCTCATCCTATTTTTTAGGTAATCTAGAGATCTGATTTAATTCAATCCAACTGGACTTTAAATCAAGTGAACCAAGACTAATTCTAAGCGGGCAACCAATTAAATAGAAAATCCAAGAGCTAAGAAGCAAAAGACTCCATCCAAGGGTCCATAGATGAGGCACCATTTATAAATAATCAGGGCCCTTCAACCAAGTGTGAATACAACTTAAAAATCAAGAGCTCACATTATAAAATTACATATCACATGGATCCAAATATGAACATGACCAAAAGATCAATGGATGAGAAGCAACTAATGAAGATTCAAGGAAGATTAATTCAAGACGTCAACTCATGGATGCAAAATAGGACGAAAATCAATGGAGCAAATAAAGAATATGATCTATAAGCTAAGAAATCGAACCCTAGATCCAATGGTCCTAATTCATGGTGCCTTCTCTCCCTCTCCTCTATATAAGCCCATGTTGTCCCCCTCTTTTGGGAGGATGTAGGCCTCATATGCCCCTTTTGGGGGATCTTCTCCTATACAACCCAAGCCGGCTCCTCTCTCCACTTGTCCAAAAAGCCAATACCCAAGTTCTCTCCAAGCTGTTGTCTCCCTCTCTCTCTCTCTTCTCTAAAAGTTTAGATGAGGTATTAATCCTAACACGCCTTTCATTAAATCTAGGAGAGGTCCTAATCCTAGTGTCACTATCCTTCTATTTCATATTTTCATACTTCCATCTATCTTTCTTCCTTAGAGTTTCCAGACCAACCCTTTCAACTATCTTAATGCTGTCTGTATGGAGGAAGATGAAAGAATTCAAGAAGGCACATCTACCATCGAGTGCAGCTAGAAGATCAACTTGGTTTAGTTATCTTATATTGTACTTTTATTTCATTTTCTTTATGTATGCTTTTTTATTAGATTAATTAAAAATCTTTTTATTATAATCTCCTTATTTCTTTCTTAGTTTCTTGCAATCTATTATTCTTTTCTTTTATATTTTTAAAATAATCAACTAAGATCTCTGTGGATACTATCTTGACTCATCTAATCTATATAATAGTGTGTAGGGTTAATTTTGCTATGCTACGACATGCATCATCCTCCATCCTTCTCCTCTTAGAAGAATCTGAGAGATCAGAAGAAGGAGCTAGTTTAGCAATCTAAAAGGTCTCTGCAAAAAGCTAGCACTTCAAGAACATCAATCAGATCTAGGAGCTTCATGTGGATACCTATGGAGGCCAGATGATTATGTGGCTAGGAGCAACAATCAAATCCATGATTGTTAGTTGCAGTGATTCTCTACTCGTGCTCTGGTATTGAGTTTTGAACTCAGTTGTAATATAGATATGGTCAATGGTATTAATATGATAACATAGATTTGATCTATGTAAATTTTGTTTTTAGATTTATATGCATATTTTGTCATGTCATTGATCCTAGCATAGATTGTTTTAGATCAGATCTAATGCATGCTAGATTAATTTGATTAATCTAAAACTTTCGCTATGTTTTATTTTAAAAGAAAATTGAAATGCATGCATGAAATTGCCTAACTTTTCTTCAATTGGTATCAGAGCCAAGTTTATTTTGACATAAATATATATGCATATAGATCTTAAATTTAATCTATTTCATATGTGATATATTAGATTAGTTTTCTTAGTAACAAAGGACTCGAATTAAGTTGATCACTATGACTGTCTAGTCATAAAAAGAAGAAGAGATTAAAGTCCCTCTCTTGCATAATCGATGGATTTATTCTTATGGCATGTAGGGGTGTTGCTATGATTATATCTCATAAAGAAGAATAGCAAAAAAAATTTTATAAAAGTATTTTAATTAGATCTTGAATCATAAATATGTTTAGATTAGATCTAAAATTAATTTATGATTTATTTCATTGTTGTTTATGCAAAATATGTATGATCTGAAATTCTAGCATATTTGTTGCATCGCTGTAGGAGTCAACTCATTTTCTGTTCGAGTCAACACCAGTCCTTGATGAGTCGACTCATTTTTGTTGGAGTCGAGTCGAAGTCCTGTAGAGCTGGCTTGGTTTGCACATGAGCCGACTCATTTTTTGTAGGTAATTCTTCTATTCTCTGTTCGTCATTGTGAGTCGACTTGGTCTCAGAGATGAGTCGACCTACGGTGATGAGTCAACTCCAATCAGGGTGTGGTCGACTCAGATTCCAGGATAGAACATAAATTTCATGTTTTATGCTAAATATTTTAAATCTAAAACTATTTCATTTCTACACTTAATCAAGAATTTAGAGTTGAAACTTTAGATCTAGAATTGCGAATTTAAGATCTAATGACATTGCATAAAACATGGGGCTATGGATTAGCTCGAATCAAGTCTTTTAACTAGGTTAGACCTAGGGTTAGAATCATATATATGTAATATGGACCAAATAGAGAAAGTGATTAATTCTAACCAAAAGTTGAATTAGATTAATCTTTCTCGAGATCAAACTCAATAATTGTAGCTTGATCAAGTTCATATCTTTGATTATACCAAATGGACATGATTGTGGCTTAGTGGTCGAGCCCGAGTCAATAGATTGATCTAATTAATTCTTAATGACCAATTGGTATCTAAGATAAGTTTGGTAGTTTGATCGGTAGTTTTTAATTGGTAGCTTGCTTACCTAGCCATTTCGATGGTGTCTAAGATAAGCTTTGGCAGACCCTCCTACTGATTTCATTTACCTGGCCAATTTGGTTAATTAAGCTTTGAGCTAGGTTGCCTGATGATTCGAGCTAATCCATGCCATTAAGGTAAATCAGTATGACTGATTTAGGTGCCCTTGAACCAGCTTTGTCTTTAGTCCTCTTCAATGACTTGGTCAAGTCAATGGGAGGATTTTCGACATGTTGGTTAATCTCTTCTCTTATTCTAAAATGCATGCATGCATACATACATACATACATACATACATATATATATATATCCTCTAAATTATTAGATCCTTAAAATGATAATATTATGGAGATAACAAAGTCATAGCCTCTCATTAAGTTGGATGATAATGGGTCCAATAGCCTAGCTAATCATTAGAGGTGCCATATGCTTGGTGCTTATCTGGCTATTGGAATTATCATTCATAATATGATGACTTAGTTATACTTTCTGATGGATGGTCGGGTTGGTCGAGCCACACTCGAGCCTAATCACTCGTTAGTTAGATACACTGAGTATAGTCATGTTGATGGTTGGATCTAACCAGGACTTTCAATGGAGTTGCTACATGCCTGCTAAAGAGATCCCTGAGGCAAAATTAATACTAAAAATTATTTAGAGAAACAATTGGTTAAGAACCTACCCACATAAGCATAGAGATTGGTCGAGCCATACTCGGGCTTGTGTGCAGTCCATGTGAATTCTAGTAGCTGCTAAGGAATTAAAGTAATTTCTTGAATTGGAGGTAGAGGTGATGCGTGCTAATTTATAGCTATGGCAAGTGCACCAGTCGATCAAGTAATAAAGTGAATGAGTAAAGTATCGTCCCTAGAGGATTGAAAAATAAGTACTGAAAAGCTCTTTCCTATGCTTTATTTAGAAGATCGATTTATGAGAATAAAAAATTAAAAAAAATAAAAATAAAAAAATAATTAAAAGTTTTTAATTAAATAGAGAGAGTGTAAATTATTAGGGTTTTAAATTCAAGAGCAATGGATTACTAAGGCAATCGGTTCACCAACTCAGTCAATACAATATTCAGATTTTTAGATTAATTTTATTTCATGTGACGGTGGAGTCTCCTAATTTATTCACTATCCTTTGGTCCAGGCATAGCAAATCTATTAATATTTATTAATTATCCTTTGGTCCAGGTGTAATTTAAATAAATATTAATGCATTAGGTTTTGTGAAACCCTCTAATTAAAATACGCTGCGTCCAAAGCGCACTAAAATTCCCGCATGCATATGAATTCTAATTTGATTCATAATACAAGGTATATAATCAAGAAGCATTAACATAGATGTACTTGGTCCGTAACATCTATGTTCATCAGATCAATTAGAAGATGGCCAGTAATCTAAAAGCATTAAGATCAGATTTATATACTCCTCATGAATAAAATTTAAAAATAAATCATACTGAATATTGCATCAAAAGAGTGGCTACACCTTAGCCTTAGTAAAATAAAATTTAGTTCATGATAACAAATTCAAAAATAGCAAATAAAATAAAAAGCATGAAGAAATTAGACTGTTTGATTGCTGAAATTGATTGTCTGCTGCTCTTGATGTGGAGAACTTGGCGAAGAAGAAGAGGCTCCTTGATCGATGTCTTGATCGTCGAAGAAAAATCAAAAATCCTTTTTGATTTTCTCATAAATCACTTTTCTTTTTTTTTATCTCTCCTCTCTCTTTCTTTCTCTCTTTTTCTTCCTCTCTCTTTTTTCTCCCTATCTCTCTCTAATTTTTCTTTGATTCCCCGTCTCTCTCTGTCTTTTTTTTTCTCACGACAATAGGTTCTTTTATAGGTAAAGAGTTTTATTTCCCCCAAAATCCATCAAAAGTTAGGTTTAGGACTCCTAAATCAACTCAAATTAAGATCTGGTAATTCTGCCCGTTAGATCTTGATCAAACGATCCAAAAACCACTCAAAAAGCCCTTAAAATAACCCAGATCAAGTCGGATTTAATATCAGCCGTTGGATCATCCATTGGATCGAATCTGGGCCGTCCGATCGCGTTGAAAGAAGGCTTCAGATCTATAGTTTAACGTCGGGATGAATCTCAGCCATTGGATCTCGATCGGGAGCTGCGGATGCCGTCCATCAGCGCCTTCTTCTCGTCCGTCCGATCAAGCTTCAGTGAAAACCGCCCGTTAGGATCAGCCAGAATTCCCAAATTGCCCTCCGTGGACCGTGCGCGAGCCCGGTGTTGCGTGGACCGCCGCGTTCTTCAACCAATCAGCGCACGCTCTTTATGCCATGAAATTCCCGAATTACCCTTCAGATGGTCCACCGTGCACCGCAAAAAATGCTGACGTCATCCTGACGTCAGCGTTGCGTCTGCGATTTTTTTTTTTTTTTTTTTTTGAAATTCGATTCTGGGCTCGTTTGAAGTCCGTTTTGTCTGAAATTTTTTTCATCAGAATCCAGAAAAAATGAAGATCTTCACATTGGTGGCCTTCTTTCCTGCATATAAGATTAATAAAAGTATCAATTTCTTAATAAAATAGATTAATTTATTTTATAATTTAATACTTTTATTAGTATATTTTTACCACTTATCACACCCCCCCAACTTAGTCATTGCTAGTCCCTTAGCAATGTTTTATTTAATACCATATTTCAATAAGATTATCCATCACAAAGATAAAATCTAGGATTAAAGGTCAAAAAGTTTAGAAAATACTGCTAACTAAGCATTGAGCTTCAGAAGCAAATTTTTCAGTCAATACAATTAAAAATTTTCTTAGAGTACATCAAAGATCTATAGCACTTATGTTCATGATGACTAACTTTAGCATTTCAGTATTAAATTAAAAGAACAAAAGTATCCTCTCTTATCACCTATTTTGGTCAATTTTCTATACATTCTCAATTTTATACTCATGAATTAAGGTAGCTTTCACACTGCCTTTTCTTTTCTTTTTTTTTTTTTTTTTTTTTTTTTTTTTTTTTTTTTTTTTTTTTTTTTTTTTTTTTACTGTGCTGAGCATCCTGGCCTTTCCTTCACCGTTTTACGTGAATTTTCATACTTGACCTAGGTGCAGAGATCCAGTTACTAGGCTTTGGGCAATCCACATATACTCTATCTTTTGCACTTTATTTATAGGCAGGTAGCTCTTTCCTTAAATTCAAGTTTCTTTGATTAGAATGTATATTAATTACCAATTTTCAGTGATAATTGAATCCTCAGTTGGCCTTATAATCAATACCTACTTTGCCTTGTTAGTGTGCATGTGCAATAAAAAGTGCTAATAATCTTTTAATGACCTAAGTAGGCTGCTAAAAGTTGACCAACTAATCTACTTCTTTAACTCATTACATTCATTAGCAAATAATTCTATCTTTTATCACTTATGCTCAAGATTTTCTTCTTGACACATGGATTTTTTTTTTTTATTATTAATTATTCTACATTGTCTTAAAGGAGAAAGAAAAATAAAGGATGTAATAAAGGATAGGAAGGAATACACCTGATTTGGTTCAGTCTGGTTCTTTGGAGCTTTGAAATTTTGCTTGAGTTCTCATTGATTTTTCTGCAAAATTAAAAATACACACCAGAGCAGTAAAAGAGCAACAACAAATTACTAAAAAATAAAAGAAAAAAAAATGATCAAAACTAAAAAGAAAAGAAACAACCTATCTAGTAGTTCTGATTTATAGTCTTCAGCTTGACTTTCTTTAAGTTCTAAAGTGAATCAATCCGGTGCCACTTCAATTGGAATACTTTCATGTTTGATCGAATCCTCTTTCAATTTGACATTGCTTGCTTTTATAGTCTCAAACCTATTTTCTACAGAAATTCTCATATAATGGATTGTCAATAATATCAATTAGAAAATAAGTTTGATTATCATCAGGATGTTTAGTATCTTTGAAAAATATTAAAAGTAACTTGTTCATCTTGGACTCTAAGAATTAATTTTTCTTGTTGAACATCTATTAAAGCTCCTCCAGTAGCTAAAAAGGGTCTCCCTAAAATAAGGGGTACATCATAATCTTCTTCCATATCAAGAACAATAAAATCAACAGGAAAAATAAACTTGTTTACCTTTACCAAGACATCCTCCACTATACCTCTTGGATATTTAATGGATCTATCGGCTAATTGAAGAGTAATAGTGGTAGGCTTTGGTTCTCCTAGACCCAGCTTCCTGAAAATAGAAAAAGGCATGAGATTTAATGCTTGCTCCTAAATCACATAAAACTTTATCAAAACTACAATCACCAATAATGCAGGGGATAGTAAAACTCCCTGGATCTTTTAGCTTCTGTGGTAATTTATTTTGAAGTATTGCTGAGCATTCTTCATTCAAATTTATTCTCTCATGCTCCTTCAGCTTTTTCTTATTTGTTAAGATTTCTTTGAGAAACTTGGCATACCTGGGCATTTGAGTAATAGCATCTACAAAAGGAATATTAATATGTAAATTCTTTAAAATTTTGAAAAAATTAGAAAAATTCCTTATCTGGATGCTGTATTTGTCTCTCTGGAAATGGTAGTGGCGGCACGTAGGGCTTCACATTTGGATCAGCAAACCGTATACCTAGAGACCATCCATCTGCTGGTTGTTTTGGTGACTGACGAATTTGAGTTGATGGTTCCTTATTTGTAGTTGGCTCTTCAGTCTCTTTCTTCTGATGTGGCTCCTCCAGCTTTGTACCACTTCTTAGGGTGATAGCATTGACTTGCTCCCTTGGATTTGTGTCTCCGTATTGCTTGGGCAAGGATCCTTGAGGTCTCTCGGAGATTATCTTAGCCATTTGACCTATTTGCATCTCCAAGTTTCGAATTGCTGCTGTTTGGTCCTGCCTAAGTTTGGCTTCCAAATTTTTTATAGTTGCTTCTTGGTTTTGCATAAATTTGACCATCAGCTCTTCCATGTTGGACTTCTTTTCAGGTACTTGGAATCCCGGGGGTGGCTGTTGTGCTGCATTTTGATTGCTCCATGAGAAATTTGGATGCTGCCTCCACCCTTGATTGTATGTGTTGGAGTAGGGATTGTTTTGTTGCGGCCTGAAAAAATTTTTAATATAATTAGCTGTATCAGTTGTTTTAGCAAAAGGATTACCTGTCTGGCAATTGCTCGTATCATGTCCTCCTCCACACAGGTCACAAGTAATGCTCTGAACATGCATAGCTGTTCCCTTTAAGTTGTTGACTTCGGCTCTAAGGGCTGCAATTTCAGCTAGTAAAGTTGGCACGCAATCTACTCCCTGCACAGCTGCTAGTCTTTTTGGCATCATGCGCTCTGTCTGCCATTGATAGCTATTTGATGCCATCTCATCGATCAGATCGAAGGCTTCTTCCTTCGTTTTTTGATTAATGGTTCCTCCTGCTGCTGCATCAATCATAGAATCGATTAGTAGGAGATAAACCATTATAGAAAGTTTGTACCTGAAGCCATACGGGTAGTTGATGATGTGGACATCTCCTCAGCAGTTCCTTGAAATGCTCCCAAGCCTCATATAGTGTCTCCATGTCCATCTGCATAAAAGAAGTGATATCGTTGCGCATCTTAGCAGTCTTAGAAGGTGGAAAGTACTTGGCTAAGAATTTTTGGGCTAGGACATCCCAAGTTGTGATAGAACCTGCAGGAAGAGAATGAAGCCAATTTTTAGCTTTATCCCGTAAAGAGAAAGGAAATAACCTTAATCTAATAGCATCATCCGACACCCCATTAATTTTAAAAGTATCATAAAGTTCAAGAAAATTAGAAATATGGGCATTCGGATCATCATGCACGTGTCCACTGAATTGGACAGTTGATTGAATCATCTGGATCATCGTCGATTTTATTTCGAAGTTGTTTGCTCGTACAGGCGGTCTCCTGATGCTCGAAGCTGCATCGGCTACAGATGGTGTGATGTAATCATTTAATGACGATGTACTGGTCGAATAGCTTCATGCTGTCCTTCAGTCGCCATATCCAATCCTAGATTGATGTCGTTAGGATCTTCAGCTGCCATGTTTCTCTCTTGTTATAGTCTTCTAATAGTTCTTTCAATTTCTGGATCTAAAGGTAGTAAGTTACTATGTCCAGTACGTGTCATGCACTAAATTTTTTTTTTTAATAATAAAAATTAAAAATAAATTTCTAAAGTAAAGCTAGGATCAAAATTTTAATATTGTTTTAGACACAATCCCCGGCAACGGCGCCAAAAACTTGATGCGTGCTAATTTATAGCTATGGCAAGTGCACCAGTCGATCAAGTAATAAAGTGAATGAGTAGAGTATCGTCCCTAGAGGATTGGAAAATAAGTACTGAAAAGCTCTTTCCTATGCTTTATTTAGAAGATCGATTTATGAGAATAAAAAATTAAAAGAAATAAAATAAAAAATAATTAAAAGTTTTTAATTAAATAGAGAGAGTGTAAATTATTAGGGTTTTAAATTCAAGAGCAATGGATTACTAAGGCAATCGGTTCACCAACTCAGTCAATACAATATTCAGATTTTTAGATTAATTAAAAGTTTTCTTTCTCTCTCTCTCTCTCTCTCTCTTTTTCTCTAATTCCCCGTCTCTTTCCCTGATTTTTTTTTTCTCACGACAATAGGTTCTTTTATAGGTAAAGAGTTTTATTTCCCCCAAAATCCATCAAAAGTTAGGTTTAGGACTTCTAAATCAACTCAAATTAAGATCTGGATAATTCTGCCCGTTAGATCTTGATCAAACGATCTAAAAACCACTCAAAAACCCCTTAAAATAACCCAGATCAAGTCGGATTTAATATCAGCCATTGGATCATCCATTGGATCGAATCTGGGCCGTCCGATCGCGTTGAAATAAGCCTTCAGACCTTTAGTTTTATGTCGGAATGAATCTTGGCCATTGGATCTCGACCGGGAGCTGCGGATGCCATCCATCAGCGCCTTCTTCTCGTCCGTCCGATCAAGCTTCAGTGAAAACCGCCCGTTGGATCAGCCAGAATTCCCAAATTGCCCTTCGTGGACCGTGCGCGAGCCCGGTGTTGCATGGACCGCCGCATTCTTCAACCAATCAGCGCGCACCTCTTGCTGTGAAATTCTCGAATTACCCTTCAGATGGTCCACCGTGCGCCGCGAAAAATGCTGACGTCAGCGTTGCATCGACGATTTTTTTTTTTTTGAAGTTTGATTCTGGGCTCGTTTGAAGTCCGTTTTATCTGAAATTTTTTTCATCAGAACCAGAAAAATAAGATCTTCATATTGGTGGCCTTCTTTTCTATATAAGATTAATAAAAATATTAATTTCTTAATAAAATAAATTAATTTATTTTATAATTTAAAACTTTTATTAGTATATTTTTACCACTTATCAAGAGGCTATCAATTCATAAAAAATAGTGAAAGAACCTTTAGACTAAAGTTTAAGTCTTAGGATTAAATAATACATATACTAATTGGTCTCTTATTTTCTTTTCTTTTCAGTAATGGCTAGCACTTTGTCGCTCCGCTCACCGTTAGATAGTGACAAGTTAATAGAACCCAATTTCGATAGATGATATCGAAAGCTAAAAATAGTTTTGGAGCATGAGCAGATTTTCTATATTCTTATAGATCCGGCATCTAAGGAGCCTGCTCCAAATGCTTGTGGTGCGATCCAAGACATTTACTAGAAGTGGCTCAATGACTGAACTACTATGCATTATATTATACAAGCAGCTATGAACGATGAGTTCAACCAAAAATTTGAGGATGCTCAGCTGAAGAAAATGCTTCAAGTATTGAACGAGTCCTTCGGCACTCCTGACGACATTGAGAGGCACAAAACATCTTATGCTATCTTCAACGCTTGAATGAGGAAGGAGGCATTGGTCACTAATCATTATTGTATATGATCGAGCAAATCAAGCACCCGAGTAAACTATGGTTTTCCTTGCATGAGTAGCTAGGAAAAGATGTAATTTTGAACTCTTTGTTCAAGTCCTACCTATCATTTCTTAGTTATTACAGTATGACTAAGTCTACAGTAAACTACCATGGTTTGCTAGGGTTACTATAGACATTTGAGAAGGATCACTAACTCCACAAGGAGCCGATGAATGTGGTGGGTGGGTCATCATCTGGGAGTCAACCCTTTAAGAAAGGGAAGAAGAAAAATAAAAAGAAGGTGAAAATCACCCATAAAATCACCCATGAGAAGGATGCATATATTTTCTTATATTCTTGGATGGTTACCATGTAACTTGTAGTTTTTTGGTTTTTTTTTTTTTAATGGTATTTGGATCTCATTTAAGATCAATGGTTTGATTAATGTCTTATTAAGTTATGAACTAAAGCATTGGATAAAAATAAAATTTGGTTTGGAAGCATATATTTTTCAAACTATCAAGGCCATATCTGATTGGGAGGATTTGGACTATCAAATAAGTCATTATTTTCATTCCAAATGTTTGGTTGGAGAAGTTTCATTCCCATTTCAATTCCATAGAAGATGCAAATGCCTCAGTCCCCCCGGAGTCCAACTTCTACTCTTCTCTTATATTCAAAGTAGCTTGTAACCCCATGCAATGCATGGGATTTTTTTTCCTTTTTTTTCTTGATCTTTCCCTCTTCAACCTCTTTGCCCTCTACTGCTCCCTCGCCCTCCCCCTCCCCCTCCCCAGCCATAACCCTCCATCCGCCATCTCTGCCACCCCCTAGGGCTCCCTCCTCATCATCCATGGTAGCAAGATCACCATCTTCAACCCCACCCTTCACCATCGTTCTACTCCCCTCATCCTCTTCCCCACCATTGATTTCCTCCTCGCTCTCTCTCCCCTTCCCTCACCACCACCGATGCCATCGACTATTATCGTCCATAATGTCTCAGGCATCACCTTGCTCTAATACCAAATTGTAGATCCATGATATCGCTCGAACGTCAATCATCCTTGACATCACAAGCTCTGGTACCATGTTGCGGAAGTCTCTGATCTTTAGCATAGATCTGAAGAAACCTATGATGTTCTTTATGGATAGCAAACCATAGATCCAACATCTAGATCTATGCTGGGGCACCTCCCTCTTTAGGCTTGAGCTAGGCGCCCCCTCTCTCTAGGGCTTCTTTAAGAACCTAGGGCAACTACACTAGAGAGAAGAGAAGAAGAAAGAATTGAGGGAGAAAAGATCTATATTCCATAGCATAACGAAATTCTAATACAACCTATGTATTTATACATAGCCATCAGGCCCGACCAAAAAATTTTTTCGGCTAATCTAATATATGAAAACACTCACCGAGTCCATGTACACTCATGTCTCTCATGTTCTCATCCTCTAAATCTAGACCTGACCCATACATGAATTAGTCCCCTTAAGACCTCTCAAATCAAACCTTAAGATCCCTAGGATCAATCTAGACCCTAGTCCAAAATAGACTCTCATGTAACTCTGCCCGCGCACTGAGCCGGCTCAGTCTCGCACTAAGCTGGCTAAGTTTCACTAGGTCAGCTCAGTTTGAAACTGAGCCGGTCCAGTTCTGTATCGTGCCAGTAATTCCAAATGCGTAGCTCTCTATTTTACCTATGCACTGAGACTTAGCCGATCCGGTTTTGGATTGAGCCGGCTAACCTATAGAAAATTTTCTTTCTACAGTCTTGATTCTTCGACTTTGGTTTCTTACTTCATCTTGAATTTCAGATCTTCGAAGCACCAACCAAATCCCTGGAATCTCCGGAGCCAACATCCTGACTCCTTCCGTGACCTCCTAAGGCTTGGGAGCACCATAAATCCTCACAATCTCCATTTTGGTGCTCTCAAGCCTTGGCAAACCCCTCGACAATGACCTCCTGCACGATCCCGCTATTCCTATGCACTCGACAGCCCCTTGTGCAATCATCGCCTTTGCTAATCCTCTTCAGCTATTGTGCATCCTTGAGGCCTTTGGGATGATCGCCTCCATTGCTGAAGATCTTGACTTGCACCTATGCACCACTCTAAAATTATAGGATCCTTTCTGCTTAGCAGCTGCATCATTTTTTCTGAACTTTCTTGGAGAACCTACAATGTTTCTATACCAGCACTCACTACAAATCTTAACATGGTCTCCTCAGAACTATACCTGTTCTTTTGTACATGTCGCTCCATCTGGAACTGTGCATCACCAGCACTGGTGCTAGGATATCGATCCTTTCGCACTCCTCTGCTCTGAACTCATATCAAATTCCTCTCCAATTATGAAGCCACCTCTCCGGAGCTCCATCTATATCCAAAGTTCATCTGATGTCGTAGAAGCCGATTCTATCATCGAGTCCCTCGAGGTCAACTAGTCAACGCTGCACTACTGAGCCTACCGCTGCACCTCGAACACTGTCGCTATCTCTTCAAACTCTCCACACTCTGTGGATCCCTTTGAAGCTATCTCGAATACCTCCACAACCCACGGGCACCTTCAAAATCCAAGAGCTCATCAAACTCTTCTGAATCTAGCGACTGAATCCTAGAAAATTCTATCCTAGTCTTTCTCTTTTGCTCCTACACCAGCCATCACTTCAGTTGCATTTGGAGAACCATCCTCCATCTGAACTGCACTCTCCCTAGTGCTCCTGCAGAAGAAACTTAATCCATGATACTTTCGAATGTCTGAGATCTTCTGGCACTCCCTGAGATCCTCTGGCTCTTCCTGAGACCTACACCTGGTCTTCCTGAGATACCACTGACATTCTCTACTGAGATACACTCTTCGACTGCTATACCACCGAGCCTCTCTCAGCACCGTGCCTCTAGGAAAGCACTACCGCAGCACTTCAGCGCTCCCTGACTCATCTCTGCAGTGCTCTACAGCCACCCAGCTCTAACCTGCTAAACCTCCATGGATCATCCATCTCCATCACTCCCAAGGCTTTGCAAATCCATGCTCTAGTCGAACTACTGAATATATCTCTGACTACTTTTTCACCTTTCTGATATCGAAAGACGTATAGTCGCTTCTTCAGCCTTTCTTCGATCATTATCCCTTGAAAAATCTTTCTTTAATAGCCTTACACTATCCATCAACCTAGAGAATCTTGATGCTCTCTACTAAGATACCTTCCTCGACTGCTGCATCACCAAGCCTCTCTCAATCCTGTATCTTCAGAAAAGTACTACTACAGCACTCCAACGCTCCTTGCCTGTCACATAACCATCATACACCCCAATCTTTTCATCAAGACTAATCAACAAATCATGCACCAAATCCTTCCACCCTGAAAAAATCTCTTTCTATTAATCCTCTCAACCTCCACCTTCAACCTGCTACTTCTGGTTGGCCAAACCACAGCAACAATAAGATAGATTTGAGACATACTATGGAATCCTTGTGCAAATTTTTGATTTCATCTTGTATGACTTCTCCTTTCCTTCTATGTACCATCAGGCTCTGAAATCTAGCTCTGATACCATATTATCGTCCACAACGTATCAGGCTTCATCTTACTCTGATACCAAATTATAGACCCATGATATCGCTCGAACGTTAATCATCCTTGACATCATAATCCCCGATTCCATGTTGTGAAAGTTTCTGATCTTTAGCACGAACCTGAAGGAATCTGTAACATTCTCTATGGGCAGCAAACCATAGATCCAACACCTAGATCTATGCTGAGGCACCTCCCTTCTTGGGCTTGAGAGAGGTGCCCCCTCTCTCTAGGACTTGTTTAAGAACCTAGGGCAACTACACTAGAGAGAAGAGAAGAAGAGAGAATTGAGGGAGAAAAGGTTTGTATTCTACACCATAATAAAATCCTAATACAACCTATGTATTTATACATAGCCATTAGGCCCGACCAAAAAATTTTTCGGCTAACTCAATACATGATAGCACTTACCAAGCCCATGTATATCCATATCTCTCATGCTCTCATCCTCTGGATCTAGAATCGATCTATACATGAATTAGCCCCCTTAAGACCTCTCAAACTAGGCTTTAAGACCCCTAGGATCAACCCAGATCTTAGTCCAAAATAGATCCTTGCGTAACTCTGCCCGTGCACTGAGCTGGCTCAGTCTCAGCACTGAGCCGGTTAAGTTCTATTGGGTCGGCTCAGTTTGAAACTGAGTCGGTCTAGTTCTGTACCGTGCCAGCAGTTCCGAATGCGCAACTCTCTATTTTGCCTATGCACTGAGACTTAGCCGACCCAGTTTTGGACTGAGCCGACTAACCTATAGAAAATCTTCTTTCTATAGTTTTGATTTTTCAATTTTAGTTTCTTGCTTCATCTTGAATTTCAGATCTCCGAAGCACTAACCAAGCCCCTGGAATCCCTAGAGCCAATACCCTGACTCCACCTATGGCTTTCCAAGCCTTGGGAGGACCACAAATCCTCACACCGACTTCACTGGCCTCCACCTCCTCGATCTCTCCCATGCCAGCTCCATCGCCCATGCCCTCCATTGGTCCCCCCTCTCTACTACTACCACAATCTACGTTCATATGGGAAAAGATCTTACCTTTTAGTTTTTTCCATCTTTCCCTTTTTTTCGTTGATTTTTCCTATGTTTTCCTTAGATTTTTCCGCTATTTTCCATCCTCGGGAATCTCGATCGGGTGGCAGGCTTGGAGCAGTTGAATAGGCAAGCTTAGATGATGGAAGGCTGTTTGAGGCTTGGAGTAGTATTTTTTTTATTTTCATTAATGTTTTCACTAGATTTTTCCATTATTTTCTATTGGCTCTCTCTTATTTTTTTCTTAAATTCTACTTTATTAAACATGTGTGTGTATATGTAGAGAGAGTGAGATAGACTGGGTTCCAATTGATCGGATCCCAGTCCATATCCGATTAGCTTCCTATTCTTTGGATCGGTGCGCATCTCAAAATGGCCTTTAAAAGGCTAACGATGACGTTTGGCTACCATTTGGCTGACATGGTGGTGTTTACAAAAATAAAAAGAGGAAGCTTTGAATGGGACGTGATGTAAGGCCTCGCACGTGCCCCTTCCTCCCATCTCTTCTCCTCTCTCTCTCTCTCCCTCCCTTTCTTCTCCTCTCTCTTCCTTTCAAAATCTCTCTTCCAAACTTTCTTCTTCTCTCTCCCATTCAAAACCCTAGCAGGCTTAAAACCCCCACTTGTCATCGACTCTTCCCCAACCCCTAATTCTCACCTTCTTCTCCTATCTCTCCCAACTCTCACCTTCTTCTCCTATTGTTGGCCAAGGGCTAGTGCACACCCAGTGGGACCTAGGAGGGGTTGCCAGTCGGGGGATGGCTGTTGACATGGCAATATCCTTGAAAGTCAACCTAGAGGGTAGACCTACCTCTGATGGGTAGGGATTAAATGGGAATGACCTTCCAGCCTACCATTTAAGATCGATCTGACTTGATGAGGGTCGACTGAGGTGCGAAGTCCCTCAGGCCCACCTGTAGTACGTTATAGATGTGGGGTTCTATGCATCTAATAAAAGCTAATAAACCCCTCCTTCGAATAGATAATTGCCTTTTAGAAGAATGGTTAGGAACTATGGTCCTACAAGTGGTATCAGAGCGAGTTTGCATATTCAAAAGCTGGCAGGCCCCTCGGATGTTGTTGGATGAGGATTGTTGGCCAAGGGCTAGCACACACCCGATGGGACCTAGGAGGGGTTGCCAGTCGGGGGGTGGCTGTTGACATGGCAACATCCTCGGGGGTCGATCTAAAGGATCGACCTATCCTTGGTGGGTAGGGATTAAATGGGAATGACAGCTCAGCCTATTGCTTGAGGTCGATCTGGCTTGATACGAGTTGACTCAGGTGCAAAGCCCCTTAGACCCGCCCGTAGCACGTCATAGATGCAGGATTCTGTACACCTAATAAATGCTAATAAACCCCTCCTTCTAATAGGCATTCTTTTAGAAGAGTGATTAGGGGCTACAATCCTACACATATCTTTTTCTCTTTCTTCCTTTCATAACCCATCTCTCCCACCACTAAATATCCACCAACTGTCGGCTCTTCCCCAAACCCCAAGTCTCATCTTCTTCTCCTCTTTCTCTCTCTCACCCAACTCTTATCTCCTCTTTTTCTCTCTCCCGCTATTAACTGCCCACTTGCCATCCATCGATTCTTTCCTAATCTCCAACTCCCACCCACTGCCTCCATCTTCTCCTCTCATCCCCAACCCCAACTTCTACTCCACCTCCTCCCTTTTCCAATCGGCAAACCCCACCCACCGTCGGCTCTTCCCCAGCACACAACTCCCACCCACTTTCCCCACCTACCGTCTTTCATCTTCTCTCATTCCCAACTTGCAACTCCCACTCATCAGCATTATTTTCTCTATTCCCCATCCATCACCACCTGCCACTGGCCCCAACTGGCATCGGCCCCAACCATTGTCGCCCCAAATCAATGCCGCCACCACCTATCACCGCACCTAATTGGCATCGCCACCACCTACCACCGCCCCCACGTATAGCTAGAGGTCCATCTCTTCCATATCAGGGAGCATGTTCCTCATTTATTTCCTTTATATCAATATCTTGATAAATTTTAAATCCTCTTACTTGAGGCATGACAGAGAATCCTAGCATCTCTGATAGATCTAAGTCATAATCAATCACAAAAAAAAAATATTTAGAGATATAAGAATAAATGAACTAAGATATATATTTTTCTCTTGTGATATCAACTCAGTATTTGGAAGGTATTCTAATGCATGACTGGGAGAAGGTAAAAACTATTTCGATAGGGCATTCTATTTTTTTGGAACAGGACATTGTTCTTTTGGTAGGCTATCTCTCTTGGTGGGTGGGGCTGTGTTGGGTGGGGTATGTAGATTCTAATTCTATTCTACATCTTTTAAATAATGATGTATTTTAGTATTTATATTATTAATGGATAGGACATGTTCAAGTGAAGATGATGAACTATACAAGTTATAGTCTTTTCTCTCAACTACTAAGACTGTAAATACAATCATTCTTACTGGATTGTGAGTAATGCTGTGCATGCTATGCTGGTATTTGCATGTGCAGATTAGTATATATCAATCATTCTTGTGGGCAATACCTATCTATCAATGAGTGACAAATGGATTTCTCATGTCTGCAATAGTAGGACAAGTAGTTTGTCAGGACTTTTAAAATTGCACAAAAGAGAAACCCAGGATTAATATGGGAGAGAGAATGGTCATTGTGAACTTTTAATAGCCCTGTTATGTTTTTTCTGGCATGCTTTTGTTTTGTCCAAGATGCACAATGACTTAGGTATATGTTGCAACTTTCATAAAGTAGTACTGCTTTTATACAAAAATATGATTTGGATATCATGATTAATATAATATAATTCTAATATTTTAAAGGCTAAGGTGATTGTTTTAGAGACCCCCTTACCTTAACCCCTTTTTTTTTTTGACTAAACTGCTTAGGCAATAGCCTATAATATGATTATAATAATTATCATATAACATTCATTAATTTAAAAATACTATTATAAATTCAAAATTTCATACCTACTCAAGTAATATTAGTGTGTTATCTTGTATAAAATAAAAGAAAGCATTTTTTCACTATTACTATTCACTATTCTTCTTTGTTATGACTAATAATAATCATCATTTTGATGACTTTATCATAGTTAGCGACTAAGTAAAAAAATAATCTCCATGATAGTAAGATACTTAATTTATTAATATATTATTTTTATTTTATTTTATATTAAGTGCTAATTAATTTTTTTCATGCCAACTAATATTTCATGCCAAATCAAGTCTGTGCTAAGTAATACACCATGCCAACTAATGCAGTATGCCTCTTATATAGTTAGAAAAAAATTTATATCTTCAATTTTTAGTCCTACATATGCCAACACATATCCATGCCAACTAATTCAAGATATCATTTATTTGTTTTATTGAATGTGCACATGAAATATTTTGTAGGCCTGATTGTGCCATCACATCATGCATTTTATGAAGAGCCTAGTGATAAAGGGGCAAATCACAATTACTAATGCTCGTGCTAGAGTTACGTGCCAGATATGCTGCGTATGTGATCTTGAAGGGTCGCAAGATGGGAATATCATAGTTTATTTTGTGCTATCTTTGTGACCATATGTGCTGGCTCCGCTCTTTATGTACATTTATGTTTTATATATTCTATCTATATAGTTGGATGTATTATAAATCTTTTGTGAATAAACTTGCATGAAATTCTGCAAAAAATTTAAGTGCTATAGTGGAACTATAATTTTCATGTATATAAATAATTTGTAGCAAGTGAATCAGTTATGTTTATTATGTTATTGACACAATAGATTTGTTGAATTCTGAGTTTTTTCTTTATGTTTCTTTAAGTTTGTCAATAGGTTGATATCATGTTTATTGATAGATCCGATAATTATTCAATTCTGTAGTTGGTGTGAGTATTGTTTTCTAGATTATTATATGTTTAAAGTCATGACAGGTCAATTTGTGCTTGTTTATATAGAAGTGGTTTTGTTGTTCGTTTAAGATCTTGTTTGTCATTGTTTCTGAGTTCAAATTTTATTTATTTAGAAATTTGAGTTTGCTCTATTAGGTAAATTTGTATCTTCCATGATTGAGAATGAGAAAGGAAGATAAATACATTGATGATTGTGAAGTTCAAATATTTATTTTATGGGTTGTGTTATGTTTTTTTTTGACTCAATAGTACAAGATAAATACGAAGTGGCATAGAATAAATACAAAGAGAGGAGGATAAACACTAATTTCTGCTGAAATAAATACAAACCATCCTAGGATAAACATAAATATTAAATAATAAATATAACTTGGTATAAGATAAATACAAACTATCCCTAGTTGCTCTTTACATTTAGGAATGCATGATCGAATAAATACAAACTATCCAAGAATAAATATAAATGCCATATAATAAATAGAAATTATGCATCAATAAACACAAAACCCCTAGAATAAATACAAACTTGGTAATAGTGGACCCTGAGTTTGTATTTATTTTATGGATTTTATGTTTATTTTAGTAAAATTTTTGTTTATTATATACAGTTTGTGTTTATTATATGGTCTTTGTGTTTATTCTAGGGCAGTTTGTATTTATCCAACCATGGATTCATAAAGAATAAAGAATAATCTTGGATAATTTATATTTATCCTAAGTCAGTTTATATTTATTATTTGGTGTTTATATTTATCTTATAATGGTTTATATTTATTTTAGCATGAGTTATTGTTTATCCTCCTCTTTTATTATTTATCATGGGAGGATCCTTGAATCATCCAACTTATGGATCTGAGTTTGTATTTATTCTATGAAGTTTGTATTTATTTTAGCAGAGTTTTTATTTATTATACATAATTTATGTTAATTTTATAGCATTTGTGTTTATTTTGGGCCACTTTGTGTTTATCTAGTCATGGGTTCCTAAAGGCAGAGAGAAACCTGGGATAGTTTGTGTTTATTATTTAGAGTTTGTGTTTATCCTAGGATGATTTATGTTTATTTCAATAGGAGTTAGTGTTTATCTTTCTCTCTTTGTGTTTATTCTATGAGAACCCTTGGATCACCTAACTTGTAGACCTTAAGTTTGTATTTATTCTTGTTGGGGATAAATCCTACTCCCGTCGAAGTCCAGTCTAAAGCTTAGTGTAATGCCTTTGGTAATCACGGAAGAGCTTCAATCAAAAATTCTCTTCCTAGCAGTCGGATTCATTCAATGGTCGAACTACCCAATTGCCAAACCTAGCCAAACTTCTCAGCGGTCGAGCCCTAGTCGAACCTCTTTAATCGGTCGAACTTCTCAGCAGTCGAACTTCTTCCAGACTCCAATCGGTCTTCTATGAGAGCCGAACTCTTTTCTGACTCCAATCGGGCTTCTACGGGAGCTGAACTCTTTTTGGACTCCTTCAGCAATCAAGCTTCTATGAAAGTCGAACTCCTTCCGGACTCCTCCAGCAGCTGGACTTCTACGAGAGCCAAACTCCTTCTGAACTTCTTTTGAACTCCTCCAGCAGCCGAACTTCTATGAAAGCCGAACCCTTCCGAACTCCTTCAGCAATTCGACTTCTATGGAAGCCGAACTTCTTTCGAACTCCTTCAGCAATCGGACTTCTACGGAAGCCGAACTCCTTCTAGACTCCTCTAGCGGTCGAATTTTTATAGAAGCCAAACTCCTTCCAGACCATTCCTTCAGACGAATTTCTACAGGCGATCCCATCATTGAACGATTATAATTAGCATTTATCAGGATAATCACAAATATTATTCATTAGGATAATTATGATTGGCATTTATCAGGATAATCATGATTGTCATTTATCAAGGATGGTTACGACAGTTATTAATCAAGGCAGTTACAACAGGCTCCGTCTATAAAAAGGAACCTTTAGATATATTTTCTCTAGGTTTTTTTTCTAAAACTCTGTTGAACTCTTTTTTGAGTACTCCATTTCTGTTGATCAGAAGAACTAACTTGACCATTAGAGGATCCTATCAGAGTGCCACCACCATCGACTTCGGATGGAACTTTATTTTATAGATCACCGATGGTGACCTTGTCTTCCTCGACTCCAGCTCAATCCGGTGTCAACCAAATTCTATGCCAACAGAATTGATGCTAGAAGAAGGGCCCTCTATTCTTGAGATTTTCTTAATCTTAAAGGAGTGCTCAATAGCGATCTAGAGTTTTTCCAAGAAAAAAATGCCTCTCAGAAAAGCTTCGATCCGATGATCAATGGCCTCTGCAGTCAGATTCTGTTCAAATATATCAATTTTCGCTCCAGCTCTGGTAACTCAAGCTTCACCTACAGCCATAGTGGATTCAAAGTAGTTTAACCTACTGATGCAGTGGATTCAGGGCCTCATCGAGATGGTACAGGTCATGCAGCAGCCTCCGATGGCGACTCCGCCAAGAAATCCACCATTAGATTATCAAAAACCGATCCTAAGGAAGAACATTTGGGCTAGCATGCCCGTCGCCATTAGGAAGGAGAAATAGAAAGTAGAGGATCTAAGTTCGGATCATAGTTCTCGAGGAGACCTTCCCCATCTGTAGTCAGAAGTCCTCCAAGGTCTGCGATCGAGATGATGTCCTCAATCACAAACTATGAAAGTTGGACCGATGGATTGAGGAGCTCGACCATGTCGCCCCAGCTCACCATGACGACATCTGCATCGATCCTCCTTTCTTTCTTCAAATTATGCAATAGCCCATTCCACCGAACTTCAAGCTTCCTCAACTTGAAAGCTACGATAGAACCATGATGCTACTTCATGGCATACCGAATGCCATATTATGTCGAGCTTTTTCATCTACCCTAAAGGGAGCAGTAAAAAATTGGTACTCAACGTTGAAGCTAAGTATGATCTTCTCTTTTGACCAGATGAGATATCAGTTCATGGCTCACTTCGTCAGCAGCCAACGTCCACATCGAAGTTCGAATTTTCTGATGAATGTCAAGTAGAAAGAGGGAGAATCCATCCGAGCTTATGTCACCCAATTTAACGCTGTGGCATTGGAGGTCCGAGACTTGGATCAGTCTGTTGCAATGGCCGTGCTCAAGGGCGGCCTTCAGAAAAATGATTTGCTATTTTTTTTGAAAAAGAAGTATTCCAAAAACTTTGTCGATCTGCTAGCTCGAGTCGAGAGATATGTCCGTATGGAAGAAGTCTTCAAATTGAAGAATGAAGAAGTTGCAGGAGAGCGATCGGCGGACGAGTCTAATAGACCCACTGATGAAGGGCCGAGTAAAGTTCGATCGCACTCACGGACTCTCTCCAGGCACAAGTGAGTCCGAACTCCTCGAGCTCGTCATCAAGAAAGCCCCAACAGAAGGGTGCGAAGAAGTCCTCTCCTCAAAAGATTCTACAACTATGGCCCCCTTAACGCTCCTCGAACTTAAGTTTTAATGAAAATCAAGAGTCAGCTACCAAGACCAGAGGAATTACGGTCTCCCTCGAACAAGCGCAATCAAAGTAAATACTGTCTCTACCATCATGACCACGGCCATGATACTGCGGAATGCATTCATCTTTAAGACAAAATCGAGGAGCTCATTAGAAAGGGTCGGCTGGGTTAATTCCTCCGATGTCAGTCTAAAGTAGGAGAAGATCGACTAAGGGTACTGTCATAGCCGGAACAACAAGAAGGTCGACCGCCTTTCGATGTCATCAACGTTATCCCTAGGGGCCTCGGTACCTCCGCGAGCCATCATCTCTCAGCCTTAAAGCCAAGAGAAGTTTGCCCCAAATTGAGAAGGCCAGCATGAAATAGAGGAGGTCGTCCAACTCAGATCTTATCGTCTGAAGAAACTCGAAGGAATAACGCTCCTACGATCCTGAAATGCTAAGAATTTGAGAACATGCTGCCAAGAAGAAGCAATTAATAGTGGCCGTATTAGGAATAGAAGAAAAACCTCATTCTAACATGAGTAGATCGAAGTTCTTCAATCTCAACTAGAGATAAGATCTCTTTCGAGAGATCGAGCCAACCTCGACTAGAGATAAGATATCTTTCGAATGATCGAGTCAACCTCGGCTAGAGATAAGATCTTTTCCAAGCGCTCAAGCTTCAACCTCAACTAGAGATAAGATCTCTCTCGAGCATCGAGCTTCAACCTCAGCTAGAGATAAGATCTCTCCTGAGTGACCATGTCAACCTCGACTAGAGATAAGATCTCTTTCGAGTGATCGAGCCAACCTCGGCCAAAGACAAGATCTCTTTTGAGCGATCGAGCTTCAATCTCAACCAGAGATAAGATCTCTTCCGAATGATCGAGCTTCAACCTCGGCTAAAGATAAGATCTCTTTCAAGTGACCAAGTCAACCTCGACTAGAGATAAGATCTCTTTCGAGCATCCGAGCTTCAACCTCGGTTAGAGATAAGATCTCTTCCGAGCGCCCGAGCTTCAACCTTGGCTAGAGATAAGATCTCTCCTGAGCGACCATGCCAACCTCAACTAGAGATAAGATCTCTTTCGACCATATTAGAAATAGGAGAAAAATCTCATCCTAACATAAGCAAGTCAAAGGCCTCGTTCATTTTAGACGAGATGAAAGGAGAGGCCCTGACAGTGGCCCTTATGTCCCTCATAGTCCGTTAGGAATAGGAAGAGAACCTCATCCTAATGTGAGCAAAGTCGAAGACCTCGTTCATTTTAGATGAGATGGAGGGAGAGGTCCTAACAACAGCCCTTATGTGCCCCCACAGCCTATTGAAAATAGGAGGAGAACCTCATCCTAATGTGAGCAAAGTCGAAGGCCTCGTTTATTTTAGACGAGATGGGAGAGAGGTCCTGACAACGGCCCTTATGTGCCCCCATAGTTCGTTAAGAATAAGAGGAGAACTTCATCCTAACATGAGCAAAGTCGAAGACCTCGATCATTTTAGATAGGATGAAGGCCACAAAGATGGCCCCATTATGTTCGACAACAACAGGAGATAAGATCTCTCCCAAGCTTCAACATCACCTTCAATCTCCATTGAAGATAAGATACAAAGCCCTGAAGAAGACTTCGACAGTCATCCTTTTTGTACTTTCTTCCTTCAAGTTTCAAAGTCGAAAGTGGGAGGACTATTGTTGGAGATAAATCTTGCTCCCATCAAAGTTCAGTCTGAAGCTTAGTATAATGCCTCTAGTAATCACAGAAGAGCTTCAATCAAAAATTCTCTTTCTAGCAGTTGGATTCATTCAATGGCCGAACTATCCAGTGGTCAAACCTAGCCGAACTTCTCAACGGCCGACTCCCAGCCAAACCTCTTCAATCGATCGAACTTCTCAATAGTCAAATTTTTTTTAGACTCCAGTCGATCTTCTATGGGAGCCGAACTCCTTTCTGACTCCAGTCCGACTTCTATGGGAGCCGAACTTCTTTCTGACTCTGGTCGGACTTCTACGGAAGCTGAACTTCTTTCGAATTCTTTCAGCAACCAAGCTTCTAAGGAAGTCGAACTTCTTTCGGACTCTTTTAGTAGTCGGACTTTTATGGGAGCCGAACTTCTTCCAGACTCCTCCAGCAGTCTGACTTCTATGGGAGCCAAACTCCTTCCGAACTTCTTCCAAACTCCTCTAGCAGCCAAACTTCTATGAAAGTCAAACTCCTTCCGAACTCCTCCAGCAGTCGGACTTCTATAAAAGCCTAACTCCTTCCGAACTTCTCCAACAGTGAACTTCTATGAAAGTCGAACTCCTTCCGAACTTCTCTAGCGGTTGGATTTCTATAGGAGTCGAACTCCTTTCAGACCATTTTTTTAGATGGATTTCTACAGACGATTTCATTATTAAACGATTATAATTGGCATTTATCAAGATAATCATGAACATCATTCATTAGGATAATTATGATTGATATTTATCAGGACAATCATGATTGTCATTTATCAAGAATGGTTATGACAGTCATTAATCAAGACAGTTACAATAGGCTCCGTCTATAAAAAGGGACCCCCAGATACATTTTCTCTAGACTTTCTTTTTCTGAAACTCTATCAAACTCCTCTCTGAGCACTTCATTTTTGTTGGTCAGAAGAACTAACTTAACCGTCAGAGGGTCCTACGAAAGCGCCACCACCATCGACTCCGGATGAAACTTTATTTTGCAGATCACCGACGGCAACCTCGTCTTTCTCGACTCCAGCTCGATCGAGCGTCAACCAAATTCTATACCAACAATTCTATAGAGTTTGTATTTATTTTAGCAATGTTTCCATTTATTATACATAGTTTTTTGTTTATTATACGATGTTTATATTTATTCTAGATCACTTTGTATTTATTCAGTCATGGGTTCCTAAAGGTAGAGAGCAACGTGTGACAGTTTGTATTTATCCTGTACTAATTTATATTTATTATTTGGTGTTCGTATTTATCCTAGGATAGTTTATATTTATTCTAGCAGGAGTTGGTGTTTATCCTTCTCTCTTTATGTTTATCCTAGGAGGACTCTTGGATAATTCAACTTGTCGATCCTAAGTTTATGCTTATTCTATGAGATTTATGTTTATTTTAGAAGAGTTTTTATTTATTAATTATATGCCATATTTATTTATTATATGATGTTTGTATATATTTTGGACCACTTTGTGTTTATCCGGTTATATGTTTCTAAGAACAAAAAGTAGCTTGGGATGGTTTTTGTTTATCCTACACCAGCTCATATTTATTATTGGTGTTTGTATTCATCCTATGATGGTTTGTGTTTATTTCAATAGGAGTTAGTATTTATCCTCCTCTTTTTTGTGTTTATCAAAGGAGGATCCTTGGATCATCCAACCTATGGATCTCGAGTTTACATTTATTCTATGTGGTTTGTGTTTATTTTAGAAGAGTTTCTATTTATTATATACTATTTATATTTATTATATAGTATTTGTGTTTATTCTGGATGACTTTGTGTTTATTCGGTCATATGTTCCTAAAGGCAGAAAGCAAGCTGAGATAGTTTTTGTTTATCCTACATTAGTTCATATTTATTATTTGGTGTTTGTGTTCATCCTTGGATGATTTGTATTTATTTCAGTAGGAGTTAGTGTTTATTCTCTTTTCTTTGTGTTTATCCTAGGCAGACCCTTAGATCACTTAACTTGTGGACTGAGTTTACGTTTATTCTATGGGATTTGTATTTATTTCAGCAAAGTTTCTATTTATTATATGTAGTTTGTATTTATTATATGGTGTTGGTATTATTTTGGAAGACTTTGTGTTTATCTTGCACTATTGAGTCAAAAAAAAACATAACACAATCCATAGAGTAAATATATGAACTTCACAATCATCAATATAACATTAGATACAAAAGGCTTAATTGAGCAAATTATATTATTGTGTAGGAGTCATATATTCATTCAAAACTATGTACGATCATATATCTTTACATATTACTGATGGAACAAATTATGCACACTCATTTACATATAACAACTATCCAACTCAAAACAATACCCATCATAACAAAGTTAATTTTTATATGATCTAAAACACTGATGAGCCTATATGGTCATTGAATTCCTCTTTCTTAGATAAACTACTCTTGATATAGGCTTTAAAATCATCTACCTACATAAATTACAACCATTCAGTAAGTCATAGAGAAAGATTTTGTTAAAGTTATATAAATATAAATTAATTATGAAGATGTAGCTTTTACTAATATTTGTCTTATATGTTCGAATATTATAACTTTTTTGATGATATTTCTTACATGTTCATTATTTCTTTGCTGCAACCTATTAGATGTATGCCCTAGAAGCCAATCAGACTGACACATTAATTCTTTCTAGGATATAATTTTATATTTGATCTAATTAATTAGGATAGTTAATTCCATTCATATAGTCTATGTATCCACGAATCATCTAGAAAATTAATAAGATGATGATATATATTCTCAAAAATTAAAAATTTGAGACATGTATCATTGATGGCTAATTCCTAAATTACTTTCGATCGATGGATCATCATGAAGATGGTGATTGATCCGATTGGTGCATGGATTACTTCTCTTAGGATTAATAAGTCTCGAGTCTATAGTGTGGGGACACTAGAGCAAAAGTATAGATGTTTGTTAAAGAACAATGAGACTGAGCAAAATTAATATGAGAAATTACTTGGATGTTTACTCACTCATTAGTGATATTCTTGATGCTATAGTTGTATGAGTGGTTCTTTAACCTCCAGTGCCTCGACTGCTCATAGTGAGATTATTGTAGTTTGACTATACATAAACATGATTCCTAGTCATATGGATCCTTATAGTGAATGTTGGCTACTGTAAGCTCACTGTAGAAATAGGATATACATTTAGATGGGATCCATCGATCTTAGTAGTTAAGAAGTAGTCTTATATGACTTATGAAGTCAAGTTCATATGGCTACAACATAGTAAATTATGAAAAAGAATTTTTATGAGATGTCACGATTTGAACTCGAGTTGATTAAATCTTACATACGATAGATGATGGGATTTGATGAGTTTTCTATAACCTCCATCTTATCGAAGCTCATGATAGAAGAATTGAATCATATGGTAACTGCACTTAGATATTCATTCTTCTATTCTGTTAGATTGCCACTACATGCTACTAGGCATTACTAGTGGATTGTGGGACCAATGAAAATTATTTTGATGGTTAATAATTCTTGATTGGTGAGTGAAATTATTTCAATCTATTAAAAAAAGTTTCAATGATATTTTGATGAAAATCAAAATATTTTTCGCTACTAGATAGAACATAATCTATGGGATCACATATAAAAGAGGTCTTGACTAGTCGAACTGTCGAACTATGATTATAAATTGTAAATCATAAGTGATCTTAGTTATCAATTTGATTGATAATTAGACTTAAATGTAAAAGTTACATTAAGAACTTGCTAGAAGTTAGTAAGTTATAGAAGGATCGAAAAGAGTCCCATTGGACTGGGACTCTAGAATCCCATTAGACTGGAAATCTATCAAATTACAATTATTCCATATTATTTAATTTGATCAAACATTAGGATTGGATTCTAATCAAATTAAATTAGATTTAATTTGATTAGATTGGTTTGAATTTGACTCAAACTATATTTCATAAGTCTAATAAGATTAGACCTAATAAATACTTGATCCAAATATATTTAGATTAGGTTTGATCTAATGTTTGACTTGGATTAGGATAGGATTCTCATCCAAGAGCCCCAATGCCCATGAGACAACACATGGAGATGTAGGGACGCCCAAGATGTTTTTCTACATAAGTTTTAGCATGGAGAATAAATAAGGGCGCAAGTTATGGGCGGCACACCTAAGAGTTATGAATTCCCTTCGAACTCTATCTTATCCAAAACACTAAGCCTAAGTGGTTATGTTTAAATTGAGGATAAGAAGGGGGCGTCTCCCAAAGAGATGTGATAAGGTAGAGGCATTGAGGAGGGCATGAGATGAGAGGATCAACAAAAGGATGGATGCCTACATGGGTTTGGTGAGTGGAGTTTCTTTTGGGACACCCCTTCTCCCTTCTTCCTTTTTAACAACCAAAGGTTGGTTGTTTTGATATGTATGTCTCTCTCTCCCTTGTCCAAAGGTTGGACATATCTCCCTTTTCTTCCCCTCCAAAGATGTCCAAAGTTGGACATGAATAAAATCAAATTTGATATGATTTTTTCTCTCCTTGGTCCATAAGATGGACACAAACGATTCTCCTTAACCTTTTCTAGATCTAGTCCAAGGGTTGGACAAGAAAGGAAGAAGAAAGAGATTAGATCTCTTGTCTTCTTCAGTAAATCTTCGATTTTCTCTTGAGAAGAGAAAAAGAGAAAAAGAAATTAGATTTGATCTGATTTCAAATTTTTCCTATAGATTATTTTAATTCTCTTAAGAAGAGAATTAAAAGATCAAGCCGATTCGACTATCCAAGGAGAAATCTTTGCAAGAAAACTAGCACCCCAGTGAGATCGAAACCTTTTGATTAGATCAGCCTCGATAGATATACATAGACACCGAGCACTTATGTGGCTATAAATAGACTTTGGAGACATCCATAGATCAACGGATCACAGGTTCAGCAAATCATGAAGATATCCATGGATTATTGAATTACGGTGAAGATCTACCAGTGCAAAGGTATGAAATTCATATTCTCTTTTAGATCTTCAATCTTGGATATTATAATGATGCCTAGATTTAATTGAGATATAATCTCGATGCATACTTGAAAATTATTTTTGAAATTTCTATTCCGTTGCATTTAAAATTTTTAAATTTCTGCATGCATACCTTTTCGAGCTTTTTGCAATCTTTATAATTAGAAACTGGAGGATCTTTAAGATAGAGAGATAAGTAGAAGAGTGGTGAGAGAAAATGAGAGGATAGACCATGGTTCCAATTAGAGGGAGATGGAGAGAGAGTTTTAGAGGGACAGAGAGAGAATGAGAGGTGTTTTGGCTAAGAGAGAGATGGAGAGAGAAGAGACGAGAGGCATTTGTGTCGGAGATAGAGAGGGAATGAGGGGTGTTTGCATCAAAGAGAGAGGTAATGAGAGATGTTTGCACCAGAGAGAGTAAGAAAGAGAGGTATTTTACCAACAAGAAACAAAGAGGGAGAGAGAATGAAATATATTTTGCCAGAGAAAGGGAAGAGTAGTAACGAGAGGTGTTTGCATCAGAGAGAGAGGAGGGAGAGGATATGGAAGATGTTTGCACTGAAGGAAGAGAGATAGAGAATGAGAAGTATTCTATCGATGAAAAATAGAGGAAGAAAGAGAGAATGAAATGTATTTTGCTGGCAAGAGAGAGGAAAGAGTTTATTTTTATTATTTTCAAACACCATCTCATGTAGGTTACAATCAGGGAGCTCCTCTTTCATGTCCCATCTTCCATTAAGGCATTATTTTGCTTTTTTCCAAAAACCACTTCATCCAAACAAAAGCCGCAAGAGTCTCATCTCCCATTCAATGTGGAACTTTTTTTTGTTAAACAATGCCATATTAGCCTAACATCTCCCATTTCTATTTGTTACTTTTTTAACATTACACTAGGATCCATGCTTATCCAATAGGGGGACATGTGACCAGATTTGAACTGGGCTCCAGTCGATCGAAGCCCAATCTATCTCTCTCTATAGAGAGAGCGAGATAGACTCCTCTCTGGTTGACCTGATTCTAGCATACATCTGCTTGGATCCCCATTCGTTGGATTAGTACGATCTCAAAGCTTCCTCTAAAGCCAATGGAAGAGTTTGGGAGGTTGTTAGTTGATCTGGTGTTGTTTAAAAATAAAAGAAAAAGACATGACGGAGAGAAAGCATGCATGAAATGTGATGCAATAGCAGCCCACGCACACGCTCCTGTCTCTTGATCTCCTCTCTCTCCCCTTTTTTTTTCTCCCATCTATCTCTCTTTCAAAAGCCATCTCTCGCCCAATTCTTCTCCTCTCTCCCATTCAAGACCCTAGCCAACCCAAAACCCCCACCCACCACTGGCTCTTCCCCAACCCCAAACTCTCACCTTCTTCTCCTCTCTCTCACCCTCTCTCCCAACTCTTGCGTTCTCCTCTCTCTCTCTCTCTCTCTCTCTCTCTCTCTCTCTCTCTCTCCCCCTCCCTCCCACTACTAACTGCCCATCTATTGTCGGTTGTTCCCCAACCTCCAATGCCCACCTATTGCCCCCAACTTCTTCTTTCATTCCCAACCCCAGGTTCTTCAACCCACCCACCGCCAGCTCTTTCCCAACCTCCATTGCCGGTGCTTCCCAACCCCACCCGCTGCTCCACGCACGTCCGGCTCTTTTCCAAACTCAACTCCTACCGTTCGCCCCACCTGCCATCGACTCTTCCCCAACTCTCAACTACCACCTATTTCCCCTACCTATCGCCCTTCATCTCTTCTACTTTCCAACTTGCAACTTCCACTCGTCGACACTATCTTTTCTCTTCTCCATTCATCACCAGCTATCACCCACCCAACCAACGCCACCACCAGCCTACACTACCCCCAACTAATACCGCCATCAAGCTCCACCACCCCCAACCATCGCTGCCACCACCCGGTGCCGCCCCTAATCATCATCGGCACCATCCGCCACTACAACCGCCCTCAATCATTGCCACCACCACCTGCTGGTGCTCCTAACCGGCATCACCACCACTAGCTGCCGCACCCAGTTGGCACCACCACCACCCACCACCACCTCCACATACAACCAGAGATCCACCTCTTCCATATCAGGTAAGCATGTTTCTCATTTATTTCCTTCATATCAATAGCTAGGTAAATATTAAATCCTTTTAGTTGTGGCATGAAAGAGAATCATAACATCTTAGGTAGATCTAAGTCATAATCAATCATAAAATGGAAATATTTAGAGATACGAGAACAAATGAACTAATGACACATATCTTTCTATCGTGACATCAATCTCAGTGTTTGGTAGGTATTCATAATCTTTCTTACTGGATTGTGAGTAATGCTATGCATGGTGTGTCGCAATTTGCATGTGCGGATTAGTGTACGTTAATATTTCTTGTGGGCAATGCCTATCTATTAATGAATGACAAATGGATTTCTCATATTTGCAATAGTAGGATAGTTATTTAGGACTTTTAAAATTGCTCAAAAGAGAAACCCATGATTAATATAGGAGAGAGAATGGTCACTGCAAACTTTTAACAGCTTTGTTATATTTTTTTTTATCTGCTTTTGCTTTATACAAGATGCACAATGACTTTGTGCAAGAATGGTCATATTTTATTTTATAACCATTTTTTTAACAAAATTGCTAAGACAATAGCCTATAATATGGTTATAATAATTGTCAGATAACATTCATTAATTAAAAAATATTATTATAAATTTAAAATTTTATTTATACTCAAGTGATATTAGTGTGTTATCTTATATAAAATAAAAGAAAGCATTCTTTTACGGTTATTGTTCACTATTTTTCTTTATTATGACTAATAATAGTCATTTATTTGCATGACTTTATTGTAGTCAGCGGTTAAGTAAAAAAAAATAATCTATATTATAGTAAGATGTTAATTTATTAATATATTATTTATATTTTATTTTTTATTAAGATGCAAATAACTTATAATTTATCTTCATTATTTCTAGCAGATGACTCGTGTAAAGTCTTTTAAGAGCCAGGAGAAGAGCTCTATAGTTTCGAGGAAATAAAAGAGAGCTCTTCCTCGATTGATCAACTATTGGTGCTATTTAAAGAAATATGTGGACTTCATCAAGAACATCTAGGAGCGGTTGATGGATGCCCATATTATATTGATATAGTAGATACCCTTTCACTATATGCTTGATATTCCAGTCATCATACAGGAGTGGGTTGTTGTAGACCAACTCCTCCATTGTTGGGACAAGAGCAGAAGAGGATTTCATTTGGAAGAAAAAATATTGATCTTTCGTGCTAAGGATATCATCCTTATTTTGGGGCTATCCCTGAATGGGGTAACCATTGATATGAAGAAGGCTTCCCAAAGTATGGTTAGGACTACACATTTTGCAGAGAGAATAATTAGGATGAATGCATTGGAAGATAGAATCGAGATATTATTATCTGATTCATCTTCCAATGACATCTAATCCATGGCGCAATTGCTTGTTACATACCTTCTAGGTATATTTTTATTTTCTTTATTGAATCTAAGTATTGCATTATGGATTTTCTCCATTATCGATCTCTTAGGAGAGATTGGCCACTCTGCATGGGCTAGAGCAGTCCATGACCACTTGATGCAATTTATTTCAGGGGCTATGAAAAAGATAAAAAAAGGGAGAGATATATGAAGCAAAGCATCGGTTATATTAATGATTGCATTACTGTTTTGATAGTAAGAAAGATATTAACTTATTTTTTTATTTACTTATTTTATATGGATTATCATTTTAAATTAATTTGGAGATGGTATTTATTTCCACAGGACTTAATGTTTATCCTCTCCTCTTGTTATTTATCCTGGTGGACCCTTGGATCACTTAACTTTTGAACCATGAGTTTGTGTTTGTCCTCAATAGTTTCTATTTATCACCCTAGAATTTATGTTTATAGTTTCTATTTATTCTACGGAGTTTGTATTTATTTTAGAGTACTTTGTATTTATCTTGCCATGGGTTCATAAAAGGCAGAGAGCAACCTGGACAGTTTGTGTTTATCTTTGGTCTGTTTGTGTTTATTATTTGGAGTTTATGTTTATCATCTGATGGTTTATATTTATTTCTACAGGATTTAGTATTTATCCTCCTCTCTTATTGTTTATCCTAGGAGGGCCCTAGGATGATCTATGTTGGGCCCTAAGTTTGTGTTTATTTTGGGTCGTTTGTGTCTATCACTTTAGATTTTATGTTTATTATATCGAGTTTCTATTTATTTTGTGGCATTTATGTTTATCTTGAGATAATTTATGTTTACTCTGGATATATGCATGTTTATTATTTAGAGTTTGTATTTGTCATCGGATAGTTTATGTTTATTTTAGCTGGAGTTAGGCAAGTTCATGTTTATTTCAACTAGAAATTAATTTATACCCCTTTCTCATTCTCTATCATTCGAGAACACAAATTCACCTGATAGAGCAAACTCAAATTTTTGAATGAATAAAATTAAAACTTAGAATACTCTCCATAATTATCATCTAGGCCCTTATCACCATGCTCTCCATAAAATGTATGAAATAGATGGCACAATTAGGCCTACAAATATTTCATGCTCATAGTCAATAGAATAAAAAAATAATAGCTACATTGGTTGGCATGAAGTAAATATCTAAACTTCATCAATAGAACATTAGATGCACAAAACCTAACAGAGCAAATTATATTGTTCTGTAGGAGTTATATATTCATCCAAAAATATGTATAATTATATATCCTTACATGTTAATGATGGAACAAATCATGTGTATCATTTACATATAACTTGTATTCAACTCCAAACACAATCCATCATAACAAAATTGTAACCATGTGAACTAAAACACCGGTGAGCCTATACAGTCATTGAATTCCTCTTTCTCAGATAAATCACTGCCGATGTAGACTTCCAAATCATCTACCTACATAACGTACAACCATCTAGTAAGTCATAGAAAAGCTTTTGTTAAAATAAAATAAAGATAAATTAATTATCAAGATGTAGCTTTTACTAATGTTTGTCTTGCATGTTCGAATATTATGATCCTTTTGATGATATTTTTTGCATGTCCATTGTTTTTTCGCTGCAACCTCCATTAGGTGCTTGAACCTGGTGAGCTTTTTATGATCTTTACAATTAAAAATTAGAGGATCTTTAAATGTCATAGAATTATCATTTATTTTTTTTGCTTGGCTACATTGTGTCATCACTACTGCAAACTAAATATGGCTCTCATCTATTGTATTTTGTTCTTTAAGTAGGTTCTTCTTTAGTGAATAAACTTTTTCAATGATGAACTCCACATCATTCATGATAAGATCATATGTTTCTCGAAGGGTACGTGCCATCATATGCTAATTTCAAAAGTTTTTTATATAGCCCATTGAATCTTGTAGTTCTCGACGTCGTGTCCTTTTGAATTTCACATACACTTTGTGTCGTATCAGAACCTCCTTCTTTGGTAGATTTTGTCCAACATTATAATATATAATATACAAGGATACAATGAATTCATATAGTAATGAGAACTTTTAATACATAAGCACATAGAATACTGTTGAATTTAAACATTAGATATGAGCATGAAATTTTTTTCTCAGCCATGATACATGTTATACTATTTGCTATTTTCTTAATTGAATTTCTATTAGAGGCCTCGATCTCAATTATATCATATACTTTATACTTCTCCACCTCCTCCATATCATACATGGTGGTCATTTTGAGTTGCTTCCTAAAAAGCTTAAAAATAGTTCTTGTATGCATTTCAAGAGCATGTATTTCTCGATTGGATACTTCAATCATTAACTTGATTGAACGTGGTACATTCGGAAGTTCTCTTCATCCTCTCGATTATACTTTCTCTCCAAGACTATCTCAAACTGAGTAACAAACTTGAAAGTATTTATTTGATTGTTCGTATAACCCTTAAATAATGAGTGTATATTTTCACAGTGCTGTATTATAGATATAGAAGCAAAGAAAATATGTCTAAAGTATGTAGGCATCCATTAGTTTTATATACTAAACAAGTGATCAAGATAGGCATTGGACTCCAAGGAGTACTTCTTGATAAATATATTCCAATGATACTTAAACTGCTTTGGAGAGATGAAAGCATTAATGCAATGCTGAAGATCTTTCTTGAACCTATCTTTTGTATTAAAAAGAATAGATAGACATTCTCTAATATTTTTCAAGATATGCCACTTATAAAATCAATGGATGGCATTAGGAAAACATGCTCAATTGCCTTTTTCATTACTGAATCTTTATCAGTTAATATGCATTTCGAATGCTTGCCATAAAGCGTCTTTAGAAAAGATTGGAAGACTCAAATAAATAATTCGGTACAGTGATCTTGGACTAATGTACCATCGAATAGAATTGACTGTATGTGGTGGTTGATGCTAACAAATAGTGCAAAAGACATGCTACATTTATTTGCCATGTATGTAGTATCAAATATCACCACATCACCAAAATATTGGTAAGATAATCTTAACCTTCCATCAATCCAAAAAATATTCTACACACTATTGTCGGCATCTAATTGGATGACATAAAAAAAAGCCAGATTCTTGGCTTGTCGAGTTCGAAAATAATTAACTATTGTTTACAGGTCAATATCGAATAACTATTTTTGGAGGTTGGTTCTAAGGTTGCTCAAATCCTTTCTAGTGAAGCTTACATTTCATATACCTCCATGCAATTGTGAGATAGCACCCATTATTTGTTGAGTTGAAATATTTTGATAATGTAAAGTTCCTATAAACTCCTTGTCTTCTAGGATGAACTTTCTATGTGATCGAAGGAAGCAAATTTTCGATGGGCTATGGATGAGCTCATGATTATGAACATCATGAAGCATTATAACCTCCCATTTGCCAACTTCAATTTTTTTAATACATATTTTTGCTTTACATCCTATTAGAATGCTTTGTCCTTCCTTGCGCGGCATTATAGGTGCTGCATGATCTTATCCATCAACTGTCATGTTGATCTTTGGTTTATATACTCTTTTTTTACAATATGTAAATTCTTGTCTACTAATCTCCTTACTTTTGGAGGGTCGATAAGATGATCCCTTCCAAATACAAAACCTTTTTTATATACATATGGTTGTAGGCTTTCATTGCTTCTTAAATATCAAAGACCATACGTTCATGCAATTCTAAACCTTCAATATTGCTTAAGTCTGGACTTTGGTTAATACAGTCTTCTCTCTCAGAAGCTCTCTCTATATGATCATTGTTAAATGAGTTTGGAGTGTCATTGAGTGAAATATAATCATGCACATTGCTTTCTCTTCCTACAAATGTAGTTGGTGCGCTAAAGATGGCTGTTATGTTGTCATCGCACATATTTTTTATATCTATGATATGTGTAATTCGATTTAATTACTGACAATAAAATATAGTTAGTATAAGTAACATTTAAATATATATATCAATTTTACGAATGCATATCGAACTGAGATCATGTTAAATATCAAATTCAAATTGGTGCAATTCTATTAAATAGAAGTGCTCTAATAACTAAAATCAAAGATAGAGCTAGACATCTCAAACTACATTTCATGCTAAAAGATAATCATGTATCATTCACACAAATATAAGCATAACCATTGAATGTTAAAATATCGTTTAATTAGTAAGTCTCAAGTTCCAACTTGATTGATAATATTTCAAGAGACTTTACCTAACAACACCGATAAAAGAATATTTTTATTTTCTTTCTGAGAACAAAATTTTTTGAATAACTATTCTTTTTATCCAAACGATCTAATAATAAAGTTATTAGATAAGATTGTCTTCCATATCATAGTAATAATTCATATCCAATGAATCAATATTGTAAAGGGTTTTGAAACTCTAACCTTTAATGAATTAAGCTATGTGTGGCTTCTCATAATCAAATAGTCTCTACATTTTCTATATTATAAATTTTTTGAAGTATCATATATATATATATATATATATATATATATATATATATATATATATATATATATATATATATATATATTTCATACATTAAATGAAATATTTTGTCTCTAATGAAGTAACAATAGTTAAAATATATCTTGCACTCAATTAGCAGAGAATAAATGATTCCAATGAGGTATTTGTACTTGAGAGAGTTGGCAATGTTTTTGCGATGGAGAGAGAGAGAGAGAGCCATCAACATCTTTGCATAGGAGATAGAGAGTCAGCAACGTGCTTGTGATGGACAGAGCAAGCCGATGATGTATTTGCGATGGCGACAGAGAGATGGGAGGTGTTTACATTAGAGAGAGATGGAGAAGAAGTTTCTTTCTAAAGAAAATAGATTGATAAAAAAAGGAAGAAATATATTTTGCTAGTGAGAGAGAGGGAATTCGTTCTTTTGCAATGTGATGTCCTACTCTTCCTCTCCTTTCTTCTCCAATCCCCATTAATAAAGAATTTCTTTTTTTTTATAACTACGACATTATAGCCTCAAGAGGATAATTGACAGGAGGAAGAAGGCATGCATCACCTTCATTTGAAGAAGATGATCGGAAGATGGAGCCCGTGGGTGGGTGGGTGGGTGGGGGTTTTGGAGGAGACAAGGATGATGGCCAGAGAGATAGAAGAAAAGAAGAAAAAATAGAGGAGGCATGGAAATGGATTTGGAGAGAGATGGGAGGAAGTTGGGAAATAGGTTCTAAAAGGAAGAGGAAAAACAAAGGAGATGTGGAAATGAGTTTGGAGAGAGATGAGAGGAAGCTGGCAAATAGGTTTTGAAAGGAAGAGAAGAAACCAAAGAGATGTGGAAATGGGTTTTGTTGGGGATAAACCCCACTCCTGCCAAAGTTTAGTCCGACGCTCAGCTTAATACAATCGGTAGCCGCGAAAGAGCTTCAGCATCTGAGTCTTAGCCAAACTCCTTCAGCTTGCCGAACTCCCCAGCGACCAAGCTCCTGCCGAACTTTCTAACGGCTGAGTCTTAGCCGAACTCCTTCAGTCGGTTGGACTTCTCAGCGGCCGAGCTCCTTCCAAACTCTCTAGCGATCGAGTCTTAGTCGCACTCTCCCAGCCAGACATCTACGAGAGTCGAACTTCCTCCGTACTCTTTCGATCGAATTTCTACAGGAGCCAAACTCCTTCCAAGCTTTTTCTTCGGTCAAACTCCTCTAGGAGTCCGAACTCCTCTAGAATTGATACATGCCGAAGTCCACCAATCAATGCCCACTTTCTCAGAGCTATGGCTATTAAATCTCGATAAACGATCGCCATCAATCCGCTGTAGACGACAGCGACCCACTATCAGACGGCGATGGCTGTCACCATCAATCTGTGGCAGACGGTGCTGCAAATGTTGCCTTTCTCTATGACTTACTTCGTCAGACCTCGAGCAGCCCACCTACAGCTATCATCATTAACCCGCTACAAGCTCCGCCTATAAAAAGGGATCCTCCAAATACACTAAGCTCTAAGCTCTAAGCTCTCCTCTTCTTCTCTAAACTCTGTCGAACTCATTCCAGAGCACTCCATTTTTATTGGTCAGAAGAGCTGACTTGATCGTCGGAGAATCCTGCCAGAGCCATCCCCACCGACTTCGGATGGGACTTTATTTTACAGATCATTGACGGTGACTTCATCCTCCTCCACTCCAGCTGGATCCGGCGACAACCAGATTCTGCACCAACAGATTTAAAAAGAAACAGGAGGAAGCTGGGAAATGGATTTTGAAAGAGAGAGAAAGGAGAAAGACGGAAGGAAGGTAGACACTTTTATGGTTTTACATCGTAAATATGTTAGGTTAGCTAACGGGCTTCCAAACTCCTTCATTAGCTTTTAGAGATAGCTTTAAGATGCACACCAATCTAATGGACAAGAATTCGATCAGATGTATGTTGGAATCCAATCAATCGGAGAGGAGTGTATATATATATTAGATTCCATTCTAATTTTGATTTAAATCACGAAGCAAATATAGGCATAGCCATTTCAATTTCTATTTTAAAGAGATATAGCCGTTCCAATTTCTATTTCAATTCATATTGCAAATCAAAAGTATCTTAGATGTATGCATAATTTATTTATTTATTTATTTTTTTAATTTATGGGATGGAGCAGGGCGCCAAAACTTTGTACCTTATCTATTCCTCTTCTCTTCCTCTGCTCCGCCGTGAAGCGATGTCCGCTTTTTGTGCGGCCCACCATCCCCGCCTCCTCGTCTGCCGCAATCCCACCTCGGCATCGCCGGCGGCTGATCGCCGGCGGCATCCGCGTCCGGTCCGGTGCGCCACGGTGACGAAGGAGGAGAAGAGCGCGCGGGTGGCGACGGTGAATAACGGCCGCGACTCGCTGACGATATGCCGGGTGCTGAACGGGATGTGGCAGACAAGCGGAGGATGGGGGCGGATTGACCGCGACGCCGCCGTCGAGGCCATGCTTCGCCACGCGGACGCCGGCCTCACCACCTTCGACATGGCTGACCACTGTATACCGCTTTTCCCCTTTTTTCCAATTCGAAGTTCTGAGACCTTGACTCCTAATTCCGGAACTCCCCACCTTTTCTTTTATTGAGGCTGGCAACCAAAAAAAAAATTCTGAATTTTCACTAGGCATGTTTTTTTTCCTTAGTCATGTGATTTTTTTCCCCATTCTTTTACAAAATTTGAATAGTAATATATATGGGATGTTGAACTAATTGAATAGAATGAGAGATATGTAAGCAAAGAGTTATACTCAACGTGCATGTTGTGTGCATTCTGCTGTAGAGATTACAAGTGGAACTGAAGGTTGGGTGCTTTGGCTTCGCAGATGGACCTGCGGAGGACTTGTATGGTATTTTCATCAACAGATTCCGCCGGGAGCGCCCACCAGAGTTGCTTGAAGAAGTTAAGGGGTGAGTTGGAACTTGCATTCTTCCTGTTTGTCATTTCTATACAAATTAAGGTGTTATAAAATGAAGGAAACTTTGGAGTTAGTTAAATTTCGCACCTATTGACTGATGTTCGCACAATATAGCCAAATCAAATAGTACCTAGTTATAGCATAGTTCTATTCCCCATCTTGTCTTGCCTGCTCACTCGCATAAAGATGTTTCTTAACTTCTGAGTGGGTTGTTATACTTTATAATTGACTATGCTGAATGCTGAATGAGCTTGGATGACCAAAACATTATGTTCCAAATAACACTCTGCATGGGTGCGTGCATGCATGTAATTCTAGATTGTCTCATCTGATTTTTCAGGATGTAAACTTTTAGATATATCTATACATATTTTTTTCAACCTTTTGCTTCTTTTGTTTATTCTAGTTAAAATGGCGGGCTTGAAAGATATGTATTAAATAAAAAAGACTCCGTAATTATATGAAGTGTTGTTCACAGCCTCACACACAATCATGCAATTATGCCTGGGCTGTTTGCACCATATCAAGTAAATTTCTCATTATTCAATCCACTAATGAAACACCTAGTTGTTGTGAGTCTCCAAGAGATCCCATGCCCATGCATGAGCAGTAGATTCTTGCATGCTGACCACGTCTAGACTTACTTCAAAAATCGTGTGCTGCAGCCTTACAAAGTGGGTGCCACCCCCAGTTAAGATGACAGGCAGCTATGTTCAGGAGAATATCAACATATCACGGAAGAGGATGGATGTTGCTTCACTGGACATGCTTCAGTTTCATTGGTATTCTCTTGCACCTTTAGCATCTCTGGAAGTTGAGAAGTGCTGATATCGGTATTTTGTGATATTTAGATGTGAATTGGTGCATGATGCCTTGTGTGCTTATGCAGAACAATCTCTGAAAGCAGAATCTTGATAGTTACCAGCCATCAGTTTCTCTTTCCTTATCTTTCATGATCCATAAGGCTGTTACTTTTGCTGTGTATAAACATGCATACAGAATTCTGCCACTTAACACGTTAATTCAATTCATATTTTTATAGGTCCACAATTTCTTTTGTTGTGTGGTGCAAAACTATGCCATTGCATTCTTAGCTTCTTTGTAATCTGCAATATATTTGGGCCAGCTAGTTCAGTTGATATGGACCCAAATCTTCTTTTCATGGTTTCCTTTTCTTTTTAATATGTGAATTATTTCACAGGTTTCTCTTTCAACTTCTGAAAATGAGACAGTATGTTGTTGTGCATCCAAAGCATAGAGTGAATGCTTGTGTTAGGAAGGTAGTCAGATAGATGGTTTGCACCGAGGCTAGTTGATTCCAAATCATTGTGAAGAACCAACATTACTTGCTGTAGATGTTTTTTGCAGGCTTCATACATATTTTGAGATAATGTAGCATGGATGCTTCAATTGCCTATAAGATAGAGATAAGATGCAAGGTTCTAAGTGTTACATGTTTTGCTTGTATTAATCAAAGTTTTATATGGTTCACACACCATGCTGATGGTTGTTGCATAGTTGTTGATATATGCACATCCTTCTCAGTCTAGACAACTTTGGTAGTTATATAATGGTGATTAAATATGCTTGGAGCCTCAAATATATGTTTGGCTTTTATAAGCGCTTCACACTGTGAATCCTCCACAAATTGAATTTTGTTAATGATAAGATTGATGAGGTGCATATTTATTGATATATGCACATCCTTCTCAGTGGATATACATTATCTCCTCAATCTAGTCAACTTTGGTAGTTATATAATGATAATTAAATATATTTTGAGCCTCAAAAGTATATATTTGGTTTTTGTAAGCACCTCATAGTATGAATCCTCTACAAATTGAATTTTGTTAGTGACAAAATCAATGATAAAACGCTTACTACAACATGTTAGAACTTCTCAAATACATAACAATGTCAAAATAGCTTTTCAAAGCCGAGAAAATCTTAAAAATATATAAAAGAGTCTGAATTTTGTAAGTATCAATTGGATATGCATGCACCATGGGTTATCTTATGTATTGTTTGATTCATGCAAGGTTATATTAAGTAATACTAAGTAAACATGGATTCCTAATGTCCAAAGGATGTGTTTTGATCATGTGGCCGTGGTATTGTATGTCATATGACATCATGGAGTGCATGATGATACTTTACACTAGTGTTATAAAAAGTGTCTGCAAAGGTGGTCAAGGGACTATATAATGTGATGTGCGGGGTACATATGCAATTATTAATTTTTAAATTTTTATGAACAAATGAGATATATCTACTACAATAAAATAACAATAATAGAAATACTAATAACAATAACAACTAAAAGTTAATGCATCCAACTTACTACTTAATTCCCAATAGCAATAGCTATAACATAATTAACATACTAGTGTTATAACCAATGCTGGAAGAAAAGGTACTAGTAGGTGATAGGTGTGCTAGTTGGCAACTGATTTGTACGGTGCTGAATTGCAATGTATTGGAACCATGGGGAGGGAGCAGACTGGAGAGGAAAGCTAAGTTTTGAGCTTGATGGTGGGCAAACCCGTTGGTCCTTGAAAACCATACCTAGGGTTACCTAGAGTTTTGAGGGAGGGAGGGGGGCAGAGGGGAGGGGGATTTACTAGAGATGTTGGTGGCAAAACGAATGAGACTTATTGGAGGTCTTGAGCCTTGAATGATTGAACAAACAGGAGGGGGAGATTGAATGAAGTGATCGAACCATCAGAGGGCTTACCTGTTAGTTGGCGTGGACAGCGAGGGTGAGACAAGTGCGACATGTGAGCAAATGGGAGAGAGAGATTGAGATGAAAACTCGAGTCGGAAACTGAATTCATATGCCCATTTCGAATTTAGAGGCTAAACCATGCTGGTAACTGAGCGGTCTAGTTTGGCATGCCTTTGACCTGTTGGTTCATCTTGGTTTGGCAATCCATGGTTATAACTATTATTTATCTCGTCCGCCTGAAATCCCCATTCAACCTAACCATCACATTGACCTTGCCCCATTCACATGGACATGTATAACGATGGATCACCATTTTGCCTGGCATACGGTCTGACGACATTTAGTAGTTTAGATGTAAAAATGCAATTTAATCAATGGATTGCATCCACATATGCAGCCACATACACTATATTTTAAAATGCCACCAGGATAATCTAACTTGTGCACATGCTTATCAATGTATAGGTGAGAACTAGTCTGGATTGGAAAAATAATTGAATATAGTAACAATCCTAGTTCTGTTTATTTGAAGCCACACATTTGGGTTGTGGGTTTTCCTTGTTTCGTTGTCATGTTAGAAAATTTTTTGGGCATCAAAGGAATCCAACAAGATGCTAGAGGCATCTCCATTTAATGTACATTTTAATCTTGCTTATGACATCCTCATCTATAGAAGCAATTTAGTGTAAGCCAAGCTTTAACTCTCAATGGGATGGGTGGTGTCTGGGCTGTCAGAAAATAGGATTGGGACTTCGAAATCCATCCATGTAGGGAGAGAAGAAGAAAGAGGAAAGGAAAAAAGAAGCAAAACTGAAGAGAAGGAAAAAGTGAAAGGAAAGAAGAAGAAAAAACAAAAGAAAGAGAGAAGGGAGAAGAAAAGAAAGGAAGGAAAGAAAGGAAGGAAGGAAAGAGAAAGAAGAAGAAAAGGAAAAAAGAAATAAAAGAATGTATAGGAAAAAGAAAGAAAAAGGAAAGGAAAGAAAGGAAGGTAGAAGAAAAGAAAGAAAGGAAAGAAAGAAAGAAGAAAAAGAAAGAAAGAAAGATGAAGAGAAAGAAAGGAAAGAAGAAAGCGAGAGATGGAGGATATTTGCTGGGGTGTATAGGATGGGGCGGGACAGCGTGGCTTTCCATTCCATGGAGAAACCAGGACAACCCCATGGGATTTAAAACTTTGATGTGAGCAATCTAAATATCAAGAGATGCATGTGCTAGATAAATTAGTTTACATTGATTTGGAAGACATGGGAACATATTTGGACCCTTCTCCCTTCTTTCAATAGAATTTCTGGTGGTTGGCTTTATTTCTTTTTAGGACATTTGCCTTGGCAGATTATTCTACTAAGACAAATTAGCTATGCTTTTCTGCATATTACATACAGAAACTGAATAGTATGACAAATTTTTGTTGTCAAATAGATTTCATGACTTGTTGCTCTACATTATGTTTCTATAATTTTTGGGTAAATCAAACAAAAAGATATTAGTCTAATATATAGGTATAGAGCCACTAAAGAATACTAAAATATCCTGTTGGCAGCCTTATTTCTGTCCCATTTACGTCCCTCTTAATCTCATCAACGATCATGCAATGTTTCTGTTGGGTGCATTGCTAGTTTATATTTTCATTTCCTTGAGATATATTGGCCACTGCAGATCTTTCTTGACAATATGAATCACTTGTAAGATAAATGCATATGTTGTGTGGCAGACCTATTACAAGATCGAATAGGGTTACCTCTTGTAAATTCAAGGATTTAGGTCTTAGCGGAACGTCCTGTGGGACATCAAGACGGGAAACTATCCCATGTGTTGGGATAAGGCCATCCCATTAGCGTCCTAGTGTCCCAATTGGTACGTCTTGGGACATCCTCTATCCCAAGTGTCGGGATGAGACGAGACGGCGGCGCGTCCCGTTCCATGGGAAAACTAGGACAGCCCCGTCCCACGGGATTTAAAATCTTGCTTCTAATCATAATTAAAATGTTTATTCTATGGAAGTACTGCCTAGCCTAAGCACTACTTAAGCCTACCAGGATTTGTTGTGTTTCAGTGGTGGAGTTAGATTTCATCGAGAATCTCTTTCAAGCCTTGGCTATGCTGTTGAGCAAGAATTGTCTTTTGGCTTCTTTTATCATTTTCTTTAAGGTGAGTGGGGAATGGTTTTGGGGGAGGGAGCGCGGTGGGGGGTTCATGGAGATATTTATGCTTGTTTTTCATTCTTCCTAATGTTCCTTGTGTCCATCTTATGGTTAGAGGTTGCAAGTTTACATGGAATGAAATATTTTTCCATCAATTACATATAGAAAAGGCCCTAAAACAAAGTAATTGATGCTATATTGCGCATTTGTGCTTGTAATCGGGGAACCCTCATTTCATTCCACAAGAGACCAAGAGGGTACATATTGCAATAATCAGTCTTAGAGCTTGACTGATTAGAAGTTGGTCATCTAAATCCCAGAGTTTGTTGAGAGGGCCTTTTTCTGGATTATCTTGTTTCCAAGGATCTATATAAACCATTAGAAGGGAAAGAAGCTGAACCCTTGGAGATGGAAGATAGGGAATGTGATGGAGATCATGGAGCCTTTGCAAGACCTACCAGAGGCACTGACAAAGGATCAAAAGTCTTTGGATGGAAGATGAGTAGCTTGTGGTTGTCATTTGAGTCTCTAGTTGTCATTAGTTAGTGTTTATGTTAGCAGTTATGAGGGTTTGGACTTGTTTTAAACTTGATAGGGACTTTTATGTAAAATATTTTTTTTTAAAGCATGGGCCTTTTATTTTCAAATTTGCCACTTATTCTTATATAAAGTGGCTGGTCCTAGGATTTGCTCAGATGGATTTTATGATAAATAAAAGAATGATGCCTTCTTCACTGTTTTATTTTCCTTCATGAGGCCTCCAGGAGTCTGAGAAACTTGTATTTTCTCTAAAGTCTCACTATTTTTCTTTGCCCCTTATTCTTTGAGCCTTTCTTGCTGATTTGTCTTTCCTTCCTGTTCACCTGGATGTCCAAAATTCTAACCGAGGTTGTTAATGTCTCCTGTTGCAAACAAACACCACCTGTGTTGTTAACAGCAGTCGTGTTCACCAGGTTGCTGCTGGTATGCCCGCAGACCTGAAAACAGGCCTGATCCGGCCCAGAAACAGCCAGCACCAGCTACTCTGCAGGTCTGTGCTGTTTCCCTTTGGGTTTAACCTTTTCTTTGATCCCCATTAATACCTCCCTCATTCTATCTAAACCTGAAAGTCGGCTGAAACACTAATCACCCTGTGCAATCCAAAGATTACTTTTTTCCCAGGCCAGTTACAACTTGCCGTTATCCCTGCATCCCAGATTTTGAAATCTGGTAACATACCCTACACCATTTTCCAATCGAAAGGGTATGGTATATGGTACTAGTACTGGTGGCCTGCTGAAACTGACAGATTTTAAAAAATTGAAAAACCATCAGTACCTACTCGTATGGCCATTGTAGTACCACCCAAGGTTTGATGGACCAGTACTGGAGCTTATAATAGCTGACAGCTAGTTCGGTATGTTATTGGTATGAATCGTATCAAGACGAATTTGTATCAAACCATGGGGAGGGACAGGGAGAAGGAGAGGGAGGAAAAGAGTGGAGAGAGGGAGGTAGAGGAGCTTCCATGGGATGGGGGTTGGGATTTCATTCGCCTCCGATTTGACTTCATCCGACAGAGAGAGATGGAGGGTAAGGGGAAAAAAGAAACTTTTGTGAGATGGTAATTAGGGTTTCATTTGCCTCCGATTCGCCTACCTCTACTAGAGAGAGAGAGAGAGAGAGAGAGAGTGGAGTGGGGGAGAGAGGTAGGGGGAGTCTCATCTCGAGCGAGCGTTCAGTGGAGAGGGAGACAGTGAGGCTCCAAGCATCCATTGGGGAGAGGGAGCAAGTGAGAGATCCTTGGAAGGCTCTCGAAACTCGATAGTTTGAACGAGGAGGGGAGGGTGGGGGCAAGAAACTTTATAACTCAAATTGACCCACCCAGACGAACGATCCCATGTTGGCATCAGTTCAGTTTGATATGGGCCTAACCATTCAGTTTGGATCAGCCCGAACTAAGAAGTTTGATGTTCTTACGACCACTTGTATGCATGTTACAAACTGATAGAGGTGATTAGTAGCAGACAGCTGTAAGATCCCTATTCAGGATCACCGAAGTTCTTCTTCAGGCAGCTGTAGGACAGACAGCCCCCTACATGTAGTAGGGTAGGATGGGTGGTACCACTCAGATTGCGGCCAGTCCTCCTAACTGCGCGCGTGCTGGGCTTATTGCATGAAACTCATCACTACCTCATAAGGGAGTTGAGACTTGAGACCATAGCATGTTACACAAAAGCACTGCTTTCTCTAGAGTGTTGTTATACGGCAGCCTGACTAGAAGAGCCACTCACTCTGGAGTGTTGTCACACAAGATAAGCATGCCGCCTGCCTGCTGGCTGGCCGAATCGAAGTTGTCTTCTGGTCAACTGTCCACCCAGTCAAGTGCAAAAAAACACCATGGAATCACGTAAAGCATGCTGTTGGTGCGCTTCCTATCCATGAGGAAAGAAGAGCGACAAGGTTCAGAATTGATTGTTTGCAGCATGGGAGCTGATTAACAAGAAATTTGCTGGGAAAAAACAAAGGATATCTCGGTAGCATTTTAGCATTGATACCAATGCTAATTTTGCACCAAAATGGTATGGTACCATTCTAGTAGTTTTTGAAACCATGCCTCCAAATTTGTTTACAACAGCCCATTTTCAGTTTTTCTAAATCTCCATTTTAGAGGACAGATTGCAAAAACCTGTCTCTGTTTGCTGAAGTTCTGTGTGTGGTTTCCAAGGCTGGTTCAAAGGATCTTCATGCATCTTAATGGGTGATCCCAGGTTGAAAATTGCCAAGCCTTGAATTCTCTTTGAATTTTTGTTTCTTGCTAGAATTTGAGGTAATCTGATGTTTTGATCACCTTAATAATTTGAGTCTGAACTCTGCTTAAATCATACATTACATGAATATTAAAATAGATAGGTTAATTGAATTACCATGATTTTCTGATTATTTACTCCCCTATGTAGTCTTATTTTCTTTTTTATTTGTTAACATTGCATTACATTATGTGAATATTAAAATAGATAGGTCATCAATTCTTTCTTCTTCCATTAGCACCATTCTAGGTAAAAGCATATAGAGTTTCCAGTAGGTCTGTCCTGCATCAGAATGGGAATCAGTTGATAGGAACTATTTGGCACCTGCACATAGCTGCACACACAAGGTAAAGAATGTTCCTTATACCACTTGTACAATATAGCTTGATTTTTTTTTTTTGAATGGATGTCATAATCATTGTGCAGTGCATTACAAGCATGCTATTCCAATCAGGTCTTGCAAAATCTTTTCAGACCATAGCTGCAAATGTAGTTGTTTGCTTGATTAGTAGATTACAAGCTTTGCATTGGATGGTGGAATCTAAATTTCTTTGAAGGTGTAAAAAAAAATTCATATTAGCCACCCTATAATATTTGGATGTGGAGCTTATGATCGGTGTCAAAGAAAATGAACTTACGGTTGGTGCAAATTCAAGGATTGTGCATTCTTTGGTTATGTAGTTGCTGATAGAGACCAAGGTTCATAGTCTTGGTCTTGGACCAAGGTACAGGTAGAACTATCAAAATGGGCCGGCCTAGTCCTAGCCCACATGGGCTGTGATTATGTGGGCTGGGCTGGGTTGGGCTTGGCCTACTTGTTAAAATGGGTTGCAAAAATCCAGCTCGACGTGGGCTGTGGGTTAGGGCCAGGCCAGCCCACTTTTTTTTTTCTTTTCTAGGGCTGGTGCAGGCGTACAGCACAGAGGCGTGGTGCCGGACTGCCGGCATGTAGGGTGGCCAAGGGGTAGTGCGGGCGACCGGGGGGCTGAGGTGTGGTGCCAGAGGCGTGATGGGCCGCGGGAGGTGGGGTGCACGAAGTAGTGGGGCCATGCGGGGGACCGATGGGGTGGGTGAGGGCGGCAAAGCGGGTGGTTCGCCGGTGGGTGGGGAGGGCAGCGATGGAGGCGGCAGGGTGTTGGTTCGTCGGGGGGCCAGGGGGCATTGCGGGAGGGTGGGAGGATGCGCGGAGCAGTGGGTGGTGTGGACGGCTGGGGGTAGTGTCGAAGGCACGACGGTCGACGGGCGAGGTGCCACGGCGGGTAGGGTGCACGGACAGCAGATCAGTCGAGGGTCGGGGAGGAAAGGGAAAGAAAAAAAGAAAAAAAAAAGTGAGCCAGCCCACGGGCTGACCTGGCCGTAACTCGATTCAACCCATGGGCTACATGGGCCGGGCCAAAAAGCTCACTTGCATAAATGGGCCAGAATTTTGTTGGCCTAGCTCGGCCCATTTTTAGGGCCAAATGGGCGGCCCATGGGCCTTGACCCATTTTGACAGCTCTAGGTATAGGTGGGAGACAGGTATGGCGCAATATTGATTTTGTACCATATTGTTATCCAAAATCGTCCCCTTTTTTTGCTTTCAAGTTTTTAGGCTTCCACTGTTTATTTTTGAGTGAAAATAGGATTTTCTGAGTTTATTTTCGATGTTTAAATGTAATATATTTTAATTTTTATGTAACATGTCTAAAAAAATAGTGTGACTATATAATACATGTTAAATCAACTAAGTATAGCATTGAAAATGTAAAATGCTTATACTAAAAATTAGAAATGCAACATATACGTATATGTTCAAATCCATGTTTGAATGTTGATGTACATTGTACACGTTTGAGTCACGTTCATAGTTAGGCCTTGGAACTTGACTCCAGCCTTGGTATTATGTCTACCTAGGATTCTGGCGGGTTGTCTATACTGGGTAGCCATGCTAATATTGTTGCTCTATTAGGTACAATGGTAGAAATATGAAAAAGGACTGAGCAAGGTCTGATCTATAGGCTTATAGAGGCTAGAGAGTTGGTATGGAGGATGATTGCCAACTTGAACATGAAGATTTTATCCATATGGGTCAAAACATCTTTATATTTTTTATTAATTTTTTATCAAAAATATATTTTTAGTAAAGAATAAAATAAACATCAAAAAATCAAAACATTATACCATTTCATGGATTTGAGTAAGATGTACAACATATCATTAAATCATACCAAAATACAAAATTTTGGCATGACTTCCTATATCTTTTTAGTTTTTATCTGTTTATGGAATTAAAAGAGGAAAATGGATGATGGAATCTAGAAACGTAACTAGGTCAGCTGCAGATTTGCCCTCCTTGCTCACCCTTCCACTCTCTTCCTCTCTTTCACCTCTCCTCTTTTTCTCCTCTTACATTACACATAAAAGAAACAGGGGAAGAAAAGGGTGTGGTGACCTTTTCTCCCATAGTAACCGAGGAGGGAGGGGTTAATTGGGCTCAAACCAGGTCCTTACTGGGCTGAACTGCCCGAAACTACTAGGTTGTGAGCATTCAGCTTGGTTAGGACCAATTCTGCATTGGTTTGCAACTCATTTCGTATTACGGCTTTGAACCATTCTGGTTTGTGGTTGATACTATACAAGATCAACCAAACTAGGTGGTTTAGTCCGATATCATATAACATAATAGAGACAATGGATTATGAGATATGGTGGCTAAGATCATTATGAGTAGCAATGTCTTTCCTAAGAATGTGATGTTTGAAGAAAGTGAGATCAACGAGAGACTTGTTTTTGACAATGTCTAAGATGATATACTTCTTGCCATGTCCAAGAAAATCATTCTTATGTTTATGATGTTGTAGTTGATCATGAAGAAAGCATAGAACCAGTAGAGCATCAACAAATGTCTTTGAGAGTAAGGAAAATCTTTGAAATACATCTGATACAAGAGTTTACAAGATCATCTAGGTCTCCCAAGCCTATTCTAAGATATTCCCTTTTGTTTATCTTATCCTAATAATGAAACATAACGAAGGCAATGGAATATGTGATCACTTCTTTTTACCAAAAACATATGTAGAAGTTGGTGAAGCTTCCAGGTGGCAAGAAAGCATTAAGTGATATAGGGATTAATGTGATCAAGCAAGAGGACAATGGGTGTAAAAGGAACAACTGTACTCTAGCTGTATTATCTTTGGATGAAATATAAATTTAGAGCTTGAACAACTTGATATCGGGATTGCATTCTTCTATGGTGAGTTGGAGAAAGAAAGCTAAGTTTTAGTCTGAAGTTCTGTGGACAAGGCAAATCCTAACTTGATATGTAGGATGTAGAAAGGATCATTTGGTTTTAGAGATGTATCTGATAGTGAATTAAAATAAAAAATGTTCATGAAGTATGCTAAATGTAAATGATGCAGGTAAGGAACCTTGTAGGAATCCTTAGCCCACATGAGATCAAAGTAGCCAGACTAAAAGCAAAATTATGACTAGAAGCAAATAAGAATTTACTTGAAGCAAGAATTATCGTGAAAAGAACTAGGAAATGACTAGAAGCTAGAACTAGAAGAGAACAATTAGAATAAGAAGAGAAACTAAGATTAAAGGATATTAGAAGGCATCACATCTTGCTTCTTGCTGGATCTTTAGCCTCGCACTTCGTGTCTTCATTAGGGTCATGGTAAAAAATTCTTGGCCTCTCACCAGTATCCTCTCCCAAATTTGGATCTTGCACCGCGAGCTTTTGAGGATCCTCACTCCACATGAGTTGAGAAGAATCTTTAAAGAAATGTTAATTAGTTTGTGTGATTGATAGAAGAATTGAGTATGTTGAAGGGATGTTTATAGGAGAGATTTTCTAAAGCTAGCAGGCTTTTTCTAATCCTTATTGGACATAGTTCATCTGAAAAGAAATAAAGAGATAACATCAAAGAAAGTTTAAAGTAATTTCCTAAGTCCTTTTGGACTTCTAACTTATCTAACATGAGCTTCTAGAAGAACGAAATAGTAAAATTTGGGTAAAACAAAAAACTATCTGTAAGTTAATATGTCATAAAATGATGTGTTTGCAAATATCTGAAACTTCATCAGCACTAACACATCATCTCCATATTAGATGATTCAAGATATATTGAAAAGCTAACTCGATGGCAGGTGCCATGGAAATGGTTCCATATGCGAATTCTACTTGTTTTAATGTTGGTGAAGCTCTCTTTTGGATTGGTGTGCATTGAACTGCTCTTTTGAATGCAGCTTGATATAACAATTGGAATTTGTGTTTATTAGATACTTCTAAATCAAGTGTCACCATATATTTTTCCTTGAAGAAGTGCTTATAAGCAAGATTGCCCAACCGGTATCGAGGTCCATACCATTGGCAACTAGCATGGTACGTACAGGTACGTACCATGTCATGCTAGGACATCCTAGCACCTTTATTTATTTTTAAGTTTAAAACTTTGAACTAAAGTTGGCATATGGATTGCTGACTTCAATTCAAAATTCGAAAATAGAAAAGAGAGTCCGTTCCACTCTCCCTTGTTTCCAAATGAAGATGATGGGAGAGAGAAGGGGAGAGGGAGAAAAGGAGAGATGAAGAGAGGGAGAGGGAGAGGGAGGGAGGAAGGGGGAGGACAAGGGAAACCCTAACCTGATCCAGAGAGAGAGAGAGAGAGAGAGAGAATTACCTACTAGAATGCATGTGCCAGGGGGGCCGACAATCACGACTTTGCAAGTGGTGGAGGATGGAGTGGTGTTCGTGAGTGGGAGGTGGGCACTCTCTTGAGGATTCTGAGCTGAGGTAGGGAGGAATTGCGTGATTCACATGGTTTAATAGCCAAGTGGGTCTGTCTCGTTTTAAACATGGGAACCATGCTGGTCCCCAATCATCCAGTTTGATGTGTCCTAAACCAGCCAGTTCGGCATGATTCAACCTTCCTTGCTTATAAGTTTGATTATTGTGCAGTGTGTCATAATCCACCAATAGATCTTAACATGAATCTCAAGGAACTAATCTTTAAGCTTATTTAAACAACACTTTCACTGCAGCCATGCTATTCTCTTGAGCTTTGGCAGTTTTGTTACACATGTTACCATTTTAAAGATCTCTTTTTCCATATTTGAATCCAAGGTTCTACTTTCAACCTGTGTTTGGAGAATTGGCAAGTATGGGGTCCTCTGCTTGCATCAATTCCCCTAGGCTTGGAAGATTTGGCTCCCGTCATACTATTATGAAGTAAGATATAATAGCTTTCAGATATGTTTGTATAAGGAGTTGGATTAGGATAGAGTTCATGTGCTATAATCTCCTTCGACAAATCTGGTACCCTTTTGTCCCATTTCACCTGATGCATCTTCTTTCATGGTTGGGATATGCTTTATTTTGTCTGTAGATTTGGCTTTATATTTTTCTTTTCTTCAGTTAATCCTATCCTGTTGAGTTCTAATGTTTGATGAGCTAGGCTCAGAAACTTGTTCAATAGATGCATTCCATTGGACTGATCCTGGAGGTGCTAATAGTGACTGAGGGGGTTGAATACCAAGATGTGAATTATTTATACCAAATATTCTACTATTTTACCTGTAAATCTTCATGAATTAAGTCACTATCATTCTTTGGGATCTTCTGTTCCATCGTTAAGAGCATATCTTCTTCATGATACTCTTTTGCTTATTTCACTGCCAAGGTGTTTTCTTCAAGCTTCATCTTATTCAAGGCATTTGCTTCAAGCTTCAGGTTCGTCTTTGTTGTGTTTGTCTCCATTATCATATCTTCTTGGAAGACTTGATTAGCTTGATAATTAATCACTTGGGCTCAAGTTATACTTCCTCTTTTGCATGCGGCTTCCTTGTCATGCTGATTCTGGTCTATTGTGGCTCTAATGCTCTTATTTCCATTGAAGTGCTAATGGCTTCCAACTTTTGCATGATTTGCTGAAAGCTGCTCCTTGCATCTTCTTGATTCTTTTCCATGCATTCCATATGGTTCACTAGGGCATTGTTTCAGTCCTTTCTAGTTGCTTATTTTGACTTTTGGCCTGAGCAAGCATCTGTTCCATCGGTGTGTACACAAAAGCTAGCTAATTGCAGAAGGGGTGCTGTTGGTTGGGATCTGATGGTGGCTAGTTGTCATCAGCTACAACTTGCTTCAAGATCTGCAATGGCTGCTGATATTGGTCTGATGTCGACTGGCTTCTAAAATTTATGAGATGTCCAATCTGAATCAGATGGTATGTTGGTTGTTGTTTGATGTGATTGCTTAGAGATGCATGCTTTGACATCTTGCAACTAGTTGATGGCCCATGGAAACAAGCTGCAGCCAGTAATTAAAGCTTTAGTCATGTTAGTAGGTTGGACCTATTTTGGGTTGTGTATGGGGTGCGGAATGCCTGTGAGTGATTGACAGGCTAGGATGCAAATGTTGCTGGGATATCCAATCACCTTGATGAAATAAGTGATGTTCTAACACACTCACAACTAAAGCTAGAAATTAGGCAGATGTCAAAAGCAACTAGAAATTCGAAAGTAAGCAGGACTTGGAAAACAAATTGTATTTGGAAAAGAATCCTTTTTTTTTCTTTTGAAAATGATGATGAGTCTTAATTCAACTAGGGGAATCCTGCTTCAACTATGAGTCCCAATCCAAACTAGGAATTCTAAAGCAAATAGTAATTAAATAATAATTAGAAAAGATCTAGAAATTAAAGCAAGAAAGAATTGGCTTTGTTACAAAATTTGTGAAATCAGATTTGGAGTCCAAGTTGAAAATGAACTTTTTTGACATTATTTGTAAATCCTAAAATGGAAAAGGTATATTGTTTCATGAAGAATGCTAAACAGGAACAATGCAAGGAACCCAATGGTTATCCTTAGCCCACACTAGATCAAAGTAGCGCATCAAAAAGCAAGAAGTAAAACCAAAATAATAACTAGAAGTAAATAAAAGCAAACTAAAAGCAAGAATTATTAGGAAAAGAAATAGAAAATAACTAAAAGGTAGAATTAGAAGATAAAATTAGAACTAAAAGAGAAACTAAGATTAAAGGGATGACTAGAAAGCTTCTCACGGTCTCACCCTTCTTGTTGGATCTTCAGCCTTGCATCTCTGGTCTTTACAAGGTCCTAATAGAATATTCCAGGTCTCTCAACGGTGTCCTCTGCCAAACCATGGCCTCACAGGATGGGCTCGTATGCAACCTCACACCACACAAGAATTGGGATGAATCTCAAATAAAACACTACTTAATTTTCCGTGTTTTATTAAAAATTGAGGACAATTAGGGTTGTTTATATGAGAGATTTTCTAAATGAAATGGATGTTTCGTAATTCTCATATGATACAGTTTACCTTAAAAATAAAGAGATAATATCAACAAATAGAGGTATAATAAATTTCTAAGCTTTTTGGGCTTGTAATTCATCTAGCATGAGTTTCTAGAAGTAAAAACAAGGAAACTTTGGTTAAAGTAAAGGAAAAATCACTCTTAAATTAATACGTTGTGGAATGTCATTTTCTTATATATCTGGACCTTTGTCAGCATTGACATGTCTTCAATAAATTGTCTAGACCTCTCTCACCTGACCTTTGTCTTAGATGATTCAATTGATGATGGAAAGCCAACTCAATACTAAATGCAATGGAAGTGATCTCATATGTGAATTTCAATGTATTGATTGGCAGAGTTCTCTTGGACTGCCATGCAATGGATTGCTCTTCTCGATTTGGCTTAATACAAAAATTGGATTTAACTTTATTAGACATTTGCAAGTCAAGTATCACCTTATATTCTTCTATGAAGTGCTTATAGGTATGGGTGATTGTTTGGTGTATCCCATCATGCTAGTAGTTCTTAGCACAAATCCAAGGAACTGGTCTTCTAGCTTGTTTAAACATAGGTTTCGCTGTAGCCATGCTATTCTCAAGTTTTGGTTAACTTTTGCTAACATGTGACCTATAGAAGACCTCTTTCTGCATACATAAATCCTTCTTAGTTCCAATATCACCCCAAGTTGAGATGTGGCAAGTATGGGGCCTTCCATCTGCATCACTGAATTTAATCATTGTGTTTATTTTAATGGTCATATGATATGTTCACTGCTTTACTGCTTTACTGCTTTATATAGGTGATATGTTCACTGTCAACAATGATCTAAACGATATCAAGTATCTAAAGATTGATATGTCTAAGCACTTTTGCTACAAATGATTGGACCTGCTAGTTTGTTTCAGAAAAAAAGGAACAGCCAAGAAGGTTCCTGGAATACACATTCAAAGATGTAGCAAGCATGGTTTGGTCTCAATCTGAGTGCACATCTAAAATTTGTGAAAGTTTTGGTACGATTAAATATAAACCTATCTCTATGGCATTACTCAGAAACTTCAATTGTCCAGAAGAGATTCTCCAAAGGGTGAGATTTGAAGAAAGAAATGAGGAATTTTCCCTCCCCTCAAAAGAAATGAGGAATGTTCCCTATATTTCTGCTGTGGTAGCTTGATGTATGACAATTTGTACAAGATCAGACATGCAGTTTGAGCTGTTTCAAGGTGAAAGTGTGATCTAGGACAACAACATTAGAATAGAGTGAAATGAATCCAGTATTTTAAGGGGACAGTTTATGCTTGTTATTTGGAGGCTTTTTGTTGGAGACTGGTTTTGTTGATGCCAACCATGCTGGTTGCAAAAAACCACACTCCACTATTCAGTGTATTTTAATAATTGGTGCTGCTGTAGTTAGTTTTATGAGAAAGTTTCAAGACATAGTTGGCTTATCATCTACAGAAGAACAGCATATTTTCATCGATGGAAGCAGAAAATGAGATGGTTTGGGTAAGGTTATCTCTTGGTCAGCTTGGGGTGGACTAGAGAAGCATTGTGTGCATCGTGATCGCTAAAGCAAAAAACATCAATGCAGCTTATCACTCTACAACAAAGTATTTAGATATCTAATACCCCCTTGTTGGATTTGTTTTGGAATGCTGTGACTTGTAAGCAGTCAAATTTCAAGCTAAGAAAAACCTTATGTTGACAAAAAGCTTTTTCATGCTAAAAAGAATCACATGTGCAGGAGGCTTTCTTATTAGTAGAAAAATAGCATACATTAATGGAGAATACTACATGAAGAATGATAATTGAGTAATTGATAGCTGGAGATTTGCCTTCAAGTGGGAGATTGTCGCATTATTCCATATGAATGCTGAAATCCCCTTACCTCTCCTTCTGCTTGGTCACTTATGCATGGTTATTCTAAGCAGTTGGATCATGGGCTGATGTAAGTGTTAGATGTATGCTTTAGAAGCCAAGTTGGCCGACACATGTAACCTTTCTAGTAGCATAGTTTGGTAATTGAATAAAATAAATAGGATTAATTTTTCATTCATGTTCAATCATGTGTTCATGAATCGTTCAAGGAATTAATAGGATGATGACACATTATCAAGAGTTGAGAATTTGGGACATGTATCATTGGTGATTAATTTCTAAATACTCTTGATCGATGGATCATCATGAGGACAATGATTGATCCGGTAAGATTGGTACACAGATCGCTTTCTTCTGGATAGATGAGTCTTAAGTCTACAATGTAGGAACACTGGAGCGAGAGTGCTGGTGATTATTTCAGAACAATAGTACGGAGCATGACCAATACGAGTAGTCACATAAATGTCTATCCACTCATTTGTAACATACTCGATGTTGCAGTAGTGTAAGTAGTTCTTGACCTGCGGTGTCTCGGCTGCTCACAATGAGATTGCTGTAGTTTGACTGAATGTAAACATGGTCTCTTAACCACTTAGGTCCTTATTGTATATGTTGGCTACAATAGATTCATTATAGGAGTAGGGTGTGCACCTAGATGGGATCTATTAATTTTGATAGATAAAGAGTAGTTCTATGTTATTCATGAGACTGAGTTTAGAAGATCATGGCCATGGCGGAGTAAATGATAGAAAAGAGTTTTCGTAGGATTTCATTTATGAACTCAAGTCGATTGAATATTACATATGACAAGCAATGAGGTTTGACGAGTTATCCATGATCTCTGTTTTGTTGAGACTCACGATAAAAGGATTGAATCACATGGTAATTGCACCAAGAGGTTCAATATTCTATTTTGCTAAGTTGCCATTACATACTACTAGGTATCACTGGTAGATTGTGAGACTTGTCAAGTGTTGTCTTAATGATCGATGATCCTTGATTGGCAGAGTTGGAATTGTTCCAACCTGTCGAAAAGAGTTTTGATGATATTGTGATAGGGATCATAATATATCTCATTACCAAACAAAATAAAACCTATAGGGTCATATACAAAAGAGGTCTTTGTCCGATCAGATGGTTGATCTATGATTATGAATCACCGAGAAATCTAATTGTCAATGTGATTGATAATCTAATGCAATTGTTGTAATTGTCAAACTCACTAATTGTTAGTGAGTTGTAGGAGAATTAATTAGCAATTGGATTGCTAATTGGCTTAATTTGATTGAGCAATTAGGCTAGGATTAAGTCTAATTGAATTAGATTCAATTTGACTTGATTTGGGTTTGATTAGATCAAGCCTAATTGGATTATGAGATAACCCTATTGTAAGGGACCCTGATTCCTTGTTTGATTAGGATTTGGGTTTGGCCTAATTCCTAATTGAATTGGAATCTAACTAAGAGAGATTAGGTTCCCAGTTGGACTAATTCCTCTTCTCTTTGGGTGAATAATTCCTAATTAGATTAGGAATTGAATTAGGTTTGATCTAAGCATCAAGAGAAGTCCCAATTGGGACTCTCTTTCTCCCTTGGTCCCAAACTTTTTCATGCCAAAACATGCCACCTCACTCGCATCCCTTCTTGTTTTGTGTGAAATCTTCACGCCCAGAAGTCTCTCCACGCTCTCCCTCTCTCTTCTAAATAGGGATGAGAATAATTCAAAAGTGGTTTTGAATTTAAACTCTTATTAGATAAGATCTTATCCCCACTCCCTTGCATGCTTAACACTATCCCGTTGGATGCCACATTTATCAGAAATGTGGGTGTGGTAATTGAGTTTTCACTGTGAAATCTGATGGGAAGAGAGGAGGGGCATGGGTTCCAGAGATGAGTCCTGTGCATGAGAAACCTTGAGTGGCGTGGGTGTGGGAAGGCTACACGCACAAGAGGTCTCTTGGTGTGTGGGAATTTTTTTGAAGAGGGCATAGATCTTACAGGGATGTGGCCTTCCTCCTTGGCATGAGAAACAAAGGTGAGGGGTCTTCTGAATAGCCCATAGATTAGATCTGTGGCGTGGGGTTTCAGGATGAGAGAAAAATAGAGAGGGGTTCCTCTATTCTTCCTCTTCCTCCTCTTCTTCCTCATCTACTCCTTCTTTAGAGAGTTTGAGAGATCGATAGAGATCAGCGACATCAACCATCAAGAAGCATTTTCTACAAGGAAGCTAGCACCCTGATGAAGACGCAGGCCTCTGATTGGATTCGAGGGCCTCGTGTGGATACTCGTATAGGCCGGACACGTGTGTAGCTAATCGAGGACTTTGGAATATACCATGATCATCAGCTGCAATGTTCATCAACTGGCACAAAGGTATGGAGATCGGATCTCCGATTTACATGTTTTATTGATCAGATTTTAGATCGAATAGATTCATGTTCATATGTAAATCCTAGGTGGTTAGCAAATTAGATTTGATGTATGTTAGATTAAAATTATTTTAATCTGAATTTAATTTTCGCCGCAACTAGATTAGATCTGATAAAAGTTTTAAAATGCATACATGTAACCATCTGAAATTCCAATAGTAAGGACTGCTATTGCTTTGTTGGCTTTAACTTATAAGGCTGAAATATGCGGAATATGTGTGTATGTGTGTGTGTGTGTGAGAGAGAGAGAGAGAGGAGGGGGCTGCTATTCTTCTAGGGTTTTCCTGTATTTTGACTTTCTTGAAGAAGATCTCATCATTCTTAAGGACTGTTGTTATCCTCTTTCGCCAAATAAAAAGATTCAAAAAAGGTTGTATGCATCTTCTGTAAATTTCAATATCCTCCTGGTGAATGGCACCTAATTTTCTTTTGTTCTTATAAGGGTGCCAACTGATTTTGTTGGTAAAGTCACTGGTTATTCGGTATGAATGAACCGAATTTGAATCCCACCCTCAACTTGGTTTTGGTTGAGTTCTTTGCATCGTAGTTTAAAAAAAAGGAAAGAAAGCAAAAAAAAAAAAAAAAAGGAAAAGAGGAAGAAAAAAGGTCTCTATAGTCTTTAATGGACTAGGCGTGGATTTGGCTAGATGCATAAATACTTTCTCTTACTCTTGCTCATGCACAAGGACCCGAGGATTGCAACTTGAAAGTTTGTCTGAAATCAAATAGCTGCCCATCAAATGCATGCTAAAAAGCTCCAAAAAGAATTCGTGAATGCTTTATTATGCATTTCTGCTTTTACTTAAGAAATGCAAGCCTTAATAGGGTCCCTGTCTTTGTTTGTATTGTCAGGTTGTTCCATTGCCATTTTGGTGGGTTTTTGTTGGTTCTAACTTGTGAAAAGCTACAAAGAGAGTGTGCTTCTCTGCATGCTCTATTGGCTGCTATAAGCTTTGGATCAGTTACTTTACATTTTTTGGAATTGAGTAGTGAGGCATTCTTTGTTCTATCTGCCTGCATTTTCCTTTAAATAAGGAAATGGTGGAGGTGGCTAATGGTTGCAGTCTTGCATCCTTTAAGAGTTTATATGAAAAATATTTTGCTGTATTTTCCTTTTCTTTGTTGCCTTTCTGATGTCTTTGAAGGTTTGTTCATTTATAGCTTTGTTTATTTTTGCCGGGATAGCCTTTTCTTGAGAAATAGAATTTATTCAGCAGACAGACTGTTTTTGCTAAGAGTAGTTGATGTGTGCTCTTATGCTTTAGTTGCTGGTGAGAAGCTGATTTGTATACATTTTTCTGCATGCTTAGACATTTTGCAGTCTTGGTTTAAGGCTTTTCACTTTTCCCTTTGTGTTTTGATTGCCTCTTTCTCCTCTTTTCCCCTGTTTGTTTCTTTTTTTATTTTTTGGAGGGGACTAGCATGTATTTTAGTGTATCGTGGGCTTTTACTCTATCACTTTTTATCTTTTTCCTTGGCATATCTTGAGGCGTTTTTGGTTGTTTCATCCTTTTCTTCTAAAATGCTTTTTTTTAAAAATTTATTTATGTTTTACTTTGGTTGTCCTTGGTCTGCAAGGTTTAATTTCCTTACTGTTTGGTTAGAGTCAGGTCATGGGTTAAATTTGCATTTGCTATAGAAAGCCAGGTTGTATCTTGATTAAGGATGCTGCATTGGTGCATCTGTAATTAAAGCATTGTTTACAGTAGGATGTTATGGTATTTTATGCTATCGTTAACAAATAAAGCTATTGTAAAGATATTTGTGTGGATTATGGTTAGTGGCTTAGGGTTTAAGATTTTGGTGCAGTTGTCCATAATAAGTGCATGACCTTTTTCTCTTGACATTATGCCTCTTTTCAAAGATCAAATTGTGTATGTATGAGAGAGAGAGAGAGAGAGAGAGAGAGAGAGAGAGAAGAATATATGCAAAAAGATGATGAGTCATTCAAGCTAATCTTTGAAGGAGAATAATAGAAAATGTGCTCTGCAGTGAACAGTCTTTTTCCTTTTTTTTTTCTGGTTTTTAGAGGAAAACTGCAATTAACAGGTTACTCGGTTGTCTAGTAATTTTGAGAACATATAAGTGCTTTGATTTAATGTAGTGTACAGTTTATGAAATTATTTCTTTAGTGACATTTTAGTTCATTCCAACTTAGTGGTTATGCTATGGTTTTCCTTGAGACAGGTGGGATTATTCCAATCCTGGATACCTCGATGCCCTAAAACACCTAACTGATCTGAAAGAAGAAGGTTAGAAAGGACAACATATTATTATTGTCCCATTGCTGACTTCAAAAGTGTGTTATTTTTTCAACTCTTTTAAGGTTTGTCACGATGAGACTGGCATCTCCTGATCTAATCAGCTTTCAACACTGAAAAACATGCAGGTAAAATCAAGACTGTAGCTTTGACTAACTTTGATACTGAAAGATTACATATAATACTGGAAAATGGGATCCCAGTTGTTAGCAATCAGGTAATGGATTTCCTTCAGAAAATTCCTCTGCTCAGTATAGAGAAAGGACAACAGATCATTTTTAACTTTGTTTTTTTTTTTTGATTAATTGTCTTGTTTGGTGCTCTGAGATGTTTATGCAATCAAATGGTGTTATTAGGTACAACATTCTGTTGTAGACATGCGCCCTCAGCAGGGAATGGCGGAACTTTGTCAGCTTACAGGAGTGAAACTTATAACGTCTCTCTCTCTCTCTCTCTCTCTCTCTCACACACACATCTATTAACTAAAGCTGATAGATTTCGAGATGCAGGTATGGGACTGTAATGGGTGGTCTACTTTCTGAGAAATTTTTAGATACCAACGTGTCGATTCCCTTTGCTGGCCCTCCTCTAAATACACCATCTCTGCAGAAGTATAAAAGGGTATGCTTTTTTCATGCATGAGCTGCTTTCTTACACTTGACACAAATGTGCATAATTTGTTTCAAAGTCATATTCCAGGCATTTCATTGTGAACTTTGACAGATGGTTGATGCTTGGGGTGGATGGAGTCTCTTCCAAGTTTTGCTTCAGACACTGAAGAGGGTAGCTTCTAAACATGGGGTCACAATCCCAACTGTTGCTGTTAGATACATACTGGATCAGGTAAAACCAATTATATCAAATTACGATGAAATTGTATTGTAATATTTGTTGTGAATTATAATAATGGATCAACAACTCTTACGGTGATTGATATTTTTATTGTATCTTATTTTGGTTGGACTGTGGAGCAGCAATCAGTTGCTGGATCGATGGTAGGTGTCAGACTTGGTCTTGCAGAACATATTCAGGATACAAATGCTGTGTTTTCTCTTGCTTTGGATGAAGAAGATATAAATGAAATCACAGAGGTATCCAGAAAAGGAAAGGATTTGCTTGAAGTAATTGGCGACTGCGGTGACGAGTATAGGCGAGGATAAGTTTATGCTTGGCCTAATATCGCATAATTTTTGATGTTGAGACTGTGGCTCTCCTGAAACTGCCATTTGATTGTAACATCAATCAATATCAGTGGCTATCAAATATTGACAGATTTGGAATCTGTGGTATATTGAAAATATAAAATGCAGCTGATGTTCTTCCTTTCTGCCACTAGAAGTTGCACCCAACACTTTTGAAGTGGAATTTGCAAGTACTTAATTTGGTAGTGCCGTGAATGCTCCGCTTGATTGGGATCGTGAAAGCAAAAGGACAACAGTTGTACAGTGTACTTTTTATATCGCCGTTTTAAGTAACGGTGCGATTGCTGTTATAATGGGCGTTGTTAGGGTTCCACCGCTTATCATTATGTTATTTAGGAACATACAATGGAAAATATAATGGCTGTTATTTTTTTATTAAAATAGACTATTATAACATAAATATCTGATATTTTCTTTTGTACCTCTTTTTCTCTCCTTCTTTTATATATATATATATATATATATATATATATATATATATATATATATATATATAGCTGAATTAAATTTTGATTGATCGAATTTCAGTCCATATTCAATCAAATCTTCGATTGATCAGCGTGCCAAAAATAGTATATTTGAATTCAGACTGAAAAAAATAGACGCTTGCATCTGAAAAAAACAAGTGCCTATGCCTGAAATGAAAAAAATTGTAGGCATAAGCGCCTTAAAAAAAAAATAAAAAAGTCCAGGCATCTGCGCTTGCAATTTTTTTATTCAACCTTTTAGGTGTCTGATAGGTGCCTACTTTTAGGTGTCTGATAGGTGCCTATAGGCACCGTGCCTTTTTTTTTTTTTTTCTTCTAAATCTGTAGGCGCGTCTAAAAAAAAACAAACACATGCTTGTATTTGAAAAAAAAAAAATTTATTTTTTTTTGACATGAAGACATCTTCAAATTGAAAAAAATTTAATTTTTTTTTTCAAACATATTTTTTTAGCATGTGCATGTAAATACGCATTGATCCAATGATCGAAAATTTGATCAGATATAAACTAAAATCCGATTAATCAAAACCCAATCCAGCTCATATATATATATATATATATATATATATATATATATATATATATATATATATATATATATATATATATATATATATATAAATGCTGCCTAAGATACACATCTATTGTTGCAACTGGGTCAGTTTTGCTCAACGAAGGGGACGACCAAACTCTAATTCATTTTTGAATCGGATTAAAAACATTGAACCTAAACCAGTTCCTTTAGATATAATCATATTGGAAATAATTTTATCACTCCAACCTTTTCGTTCAAATTGGGTCAAAAATAATTGAAGCAATACTAAGCATGGCAATTGATTATCTCATTATATCACTAATATATTATGCAATAAAATAGAAACAAGCATCATGTAGACATCATCAAAAATTTATTGCACAGGACTCAATTGACAACCATGCATAACTTTAATCCATAGATTATTGACAAATCGTATCATGAGAAAAGACTAATCTTTTTTTCTTTATATATTTAATAAAGGTTTTGAAATATAGTGCGCTACTTCTAAATGGGTTCAGGACGATTTGGGTTTGGATTGGGAATTTGAGAATCCAAAGCCAATACATATCCAAAACAGGTCATGTTCTCCTCTACTCCAATCCACCCACCTCACCACATGCAGGTCCCAGCATAGAGACAACACAGCGCTCGCCTTTGTTAGCGTGCATGCAGATTGCACAAATATTGCTGGCCAGAGAATTATATTAGCAAACCTCAAACAAAAGCCTTCTGAAATGTACATGCTCAAGAAAAATGCCATTGTTCCATTTAAAAAGATTTCATCATCCTCCTTGTATAAAGAAGCCAACAAACAAAATTCGCCAGACCCAACCCAATAAAATCTCACTATAATATCGACATAGTACACCAATAACAATATATGATAATTCGACATATCAGTATGCATCCGGTATGATATGATACGAAGTGTACCAGATGGTTGATCCAGTACTAAATTCCATGACAAGCACTCATCATCCAGAATGCTACATGGCAACAATTTACCTAGGTGGACCACCAAAACTAACGAGCTTCCTGCTGAATCTTGATCCTTAAACCAAAAACACTGACACTGGCTTCAAATGCTGATCAAGCATTAACGCCCATTTTGAAAGATAAAATAACTTTACAGAACCAAATTTGGAAATGATAGAGGCCATGACAGTTCAATTGTCAACAATCCTGCAGAATTTTTTACTTAATTTATGAAACAGAACTTGCATATCTCACCATGTGCTTGTTGTACAGTTATTTCAGGTCACTACAGATGTCCTATAACTTAAAGAAACAAGAAGCTACTGAGATTATATCACCACAAATTCAGCCTTCTAATTTTGCTGTTTGTTCTCATAAGCTTGAATTCTGCTCTCCAGCTGCATTAAAAAAAAAAAAAGTCCATGAGAAAACCAGAGATTAATAAACAGGAAACTCCATGCAACGAAGCCTTAATCTCAAACTAGTTGTAGTCAGCTATGAATTTAATAAATTACAAGTACCTCAAAACAGTTATGCTAATCATAAAACTAATGATGAAAACATATGAAAAAAATCCACCAAACTATCTCACTACTGATTCCTGTATTCAGTGTCCGCAGCTACTGTAAAAACAGATGATGAATTTATACAAGAAAGTTAACCATGATGTCAACATGAGTCCATATTATCATGGGAATTTTCAAAGTTAACTATTTAACACCATTATCAGAAAATATTCTTATTGTGCAAGTGTCAACTCAACCTCATTCAGTTATCTAGTAAAGCTGCAAGACAAGAAAACTCAGAAAATGCAGCAACACCCTTCATAAGGAATGCAATTAAGGGCTCATAAGAAGGGCTCAATGATCACAATTTAAACCAATTTAAGAACATCTATAATGAGGAATACATACAAGAAGTGTTACCTCATGTCTAGCCCCAAAAATCTGTTTTGGACATCTATCTGAGTTGGATATATATTGGATGCTTGGATACTTATGAAGTTATTTGGAGATACTTTTAAAGATTGGAAGAGAGTTGAACTCTTCTAACAATAATTTTAATCCTCAAATTTGATATTAGGAGTGAGTAGTTGTACCTTTTCGAGATTTTTTAAGAATATCAATATTATAACATCTTTGCAAAATATTATTTTGTTAGTATCCTTAAATTAATTAGAAAGTTCAGAAAAGAGACGCATATTAAAAGATCCTAACAAACAATGCCCTTTTAATATTTTCCTTTTAATGTTTAAATTGATAATATTTAAAGGTATAAATATGTAATTTAGTTAAATTTACAGGTTATTCTAAGTATCCCATATGTCTCTTCTGTTATACATATGGAGGCTCAGTTGTGCAAACTTCTCCATTCGCCATATCGTGCCAGTATTAATATGCTTGGACATCATTAAAGATCATTGCTTTTGTGCAATAGAAATTTGGCTATTAAAGCTTTCTATTTATCATAATCTGCTACATTATTATATTGTATTTGAAAAGTAAGTGATGGAAGTTTCTATTTATCAGTGATGTCGATATTAATAATGAAAGTTTCTGCATCGAAGAGCTTGTGTAGAGTTATCCATTCATGATGTGGACGCCAGTTTTTGTCCCATCGCTATATGGACACAATGTAATGTCTCACTTTCAAAGAAGCCCCCGGTGTACATTTTGTTACATTACTAAGTTGCACATCAAGAAGTAAGAACACTTGGAGAAAAGAGGAAAAAAAATCGTACCCCATGCATCGCATGGGTTGTATGCTAGTTTTCCCTATTACCGAGTCAAACATCTGGATCCATGTTTGAATTTGATTCTCATATTCATGTCCATGCAACACTGCACATAATGGCTCACAATAAAGGTGCAAGATCACCAATTTAACCACATTTATTGGGAGCAGAGTTGGAAACCTGTATATGGATTTGGATGAAGATATGCATCAAAAAAATCTATTCTAAAGAAGACAATTGGAGCCCACACCCACCCCTAAGGAACACCAACTATGCTATTTTGTATAAGATGACCATTTAACTCCTCCAAGATTTGCATCGCAGATGCAGTCACAGACAACAAGGAACAACCTTGCTTTCCTTCTGAGCAAATTGAAAATGATGATACTTATCAATGTTGTAGAGTTAACAATTTCAATATGACATCAAGGAAAACCATAATTACCCCTTATGATATCATGTTGTTTCTAGATGGATATGATCAAGCATCAACATTGAAGGCTGAAGTTTTAGCAAAATTCCAGCTTCACTCCTCATAAAGAATACATAGAAAGAAAAAAGGAGGAAGCAAAGCATAACCCAACCTAAATATGAAGATGCTAGCAAATCCAAGAACCCCATAATCAAAGGAAGTTTTACGTTGTACTTTAAATTTCTCAATGAAAGGAGAGAGGACCAGTGAAGCGAAGAGAGTTGAAATCTCTAAATATATAAATTAGTTTGCTGTACTCATCAAATAATTAATAGGTGATGGAAATGAAAGAAAGGTTTTCTCAGATATGCTCTCAATTCCAAATGTAAAATTCAAATTAGCATATCAAAATTACCTGCAACATGGTCTCAAATTTGCTTCGCAGACGATAATATTCATGCTTGACCACATTCAGAGCCCTCACACACCTGATGAGAAAACAAATTTGCATCAACTTGGGTAATCCTCAAATAAATTAGGCATGAAGGCCAATTACTTTTAAGAGAGTGGAAAGGGAAAGTATCGGAGCTGTATCCATACCAATATCGACTTAGTATCTTGAAGGTTTCAAAGATTCAGTAATTAACTTCGCTAAGCATTTTTGATATCTTCAACATTCTACATGCATCAAAATAGCCTCTCCAAATGGAGTGCTGTTAATTTTTAGTCATTACCTTAAAACCATTATATAATTTGAAGTCTTTTTTAAAAAAATAATGCTTAAGATTCATATTTTAAATTCATCAATAAAAATAACATCATGTGCCTAGTGGGCCCAACTAAACAGGTGTGTCACTTCTCTTTCCAAATGGAGAAGGAAACTAATATATAAGTTAAAGTGGCAACTGTATTTCAACAAAAACTTGGAATCCACCCAACTAAAACCACAGAGAACATTTCCATTTTCACCGAAACCATTCATAGTTTCCTTGCAAAAAGGAGATGATATAAGATGTAAAATAAGAAGAGATGGTGTTTGAGCGGGTTCAAAGTTAAGGTTCATCCCTGAATGAACATAGCTTTAGTTGTGGAGCATCCATTGATTATATTTTAGTATTGTGGTTCCCCATTTAATAATAAAGTCTTGTGGGATGAAGAACAAGATCTACACCATTAAAGTATAAACCAATAATCCTCTGATAAAAGATCATGAAATATACAATAAGTATGGAAAAAGCAAGGTTTCACATCTCAATTTAGGTAACAATAAGAGGAATAACGAACATAGTAAATGCCCAGCACTCGTTGGAATCCATTAATAATTTAGTTTTTGTAAACTTAGACAACCAATAAGTCAAAATTGATAAAAATGGTAGTAAAAATCACTGGGGTCCATTTACAATTATCATGGCCTAAAGCGTGGTAGGAATAAAAAAATCATGGTTTTATTTCCTTTAAAACCTTTTAAACTGTGATGGGGTGGGGGCGGGAATTGTCGTTGGAGATTTCTTAGACGTGCATATATACTTCTAGTCAAAGAAAGATACCGGCAAAATAATAAAGACATAAAAGCATAGCAGGTGATATAGAGGGATTCTTTACATGAGCCCGACGTGAGATAAGAGAGGAAGGGGATACGTAGATTTCTCAATTTCAACATACACATGTTGGGTGACAGACCAGGCATGTGATGTTATGCATTAGCCCTACATGGAATGAGAGAGAGGGAGGGGACATATGTTGGGTTCAAATTTAATGAATTACTGATTTTGTGAAAGAGTAATCATTCATGGTGATCCTCTCAAGCAATTACGTAATAAATTTTTCTACATCTTCTGTTTTTTCTTTTCTTATTGCTCCGGTCTTCTCCTCTCTAAAACAAACATATAATAGCATTCTCTAGGCATTCCACCTCCTCCAATTTCTTCTTCACACTTTCTGTCACATATATAGAAATTATTACAGAATAAATTTTGGTGCGTTAAAGTCAAATACGTTTCAGCAAAGGTTTAATAATGGAGATAAATATCATGTTTTTTAATAATTAGTTCATCAAAAGCAAGTGATGTTATTTCCTGCCCATTGATTACAACTTGTTTATCCAAGTTTCCTCTAATAATTCTCCATATATCCCATCAAACAGATACACCTGATAAACATAAAATATCCTGCTACATACCGATTAAAGTTCTCTAACCTTTATTGCCCCTAAATTTCTTCAATGCAACCTCAAGATGTCAGCGTATGGACATTGGCATTAGCCAAAGGTTGAAACCCCATGGTATGGGGGTGTGCCATTCATGTTTCCATACAGTACGTTTTGTAGCATGCCCCTGCATCTACTCATGATTTATCCAAGGTTTGGAACACCATGGCATGGTATATTATGGTATGCCCTCTAAACACCTTGGTATGCTTTGGTAAGGTGAGCATCATACAAACGTGAGGTTGAGTTTCAAACCTTAGTATTAGCGATCTACTAGATCTTGAAGAAAATAAATTTAGTGATGGAAATCACCCACGAGGTTAACTACATTATGTTGTCAAGGTTTGCCTGCAATTTGGATTATTGACTTTATTTATGGACTTATGGTGGTCTGAATTATTATAATATATCCAACAGTGGTAACACCTATGGTCTGTGCTAACCATAAGCCCTAGAAACCTAGGTCACTCTAAATCAGGTGGAGCCAAGGTTAACAACTTATTAGCTAGCCTTAAGCAGAAACTTGGTTGATCAAGTGGGCACATATTTGCATATCACAAGAGAAGAAATAGGTGCTGCTGCATGTTAATATCCTCATTGTCACGATTCCACAACATCAGAAGTGATTGTGAAGAAATGCCATGGTAAAAATACTCCTGCACCTCTATTGTCATTCAGTGACTTCTTTGCTCCTGAAATGGTCAACGAGATCTATAAAGAATTTCTCCCAACCAATGTAAGAGCTCGAGGTTATTTGCAAGGTTGTCAAAATGCCTAGGAAATGTTCATTGAAATGCCTAGGCTACAATCAAGCAGATTGCCTGGAGTTAAAAAATCTCTAATAATTAACAAATTTTATGTTCTCGCCTTTTATATTATAGCACATACATGAATTTCCTTCATAGAAAATAAAGGCAAAAAAAATTATATTCATCAAGTATGCCCCAAATTACTAGATAGCAACTAAATTTTATACTATAAATATAAAGAATCATGGATGGAATTTAAAGTGATAAATAATGTCATAAATAGGCACCCTCCTTCGCATCAAAAAGTGGCAAAGTGCCAGACCAAGCACCAACATATGCCAGACTAGGCACCAACCTAGGTGCTCAGGCAGTTGCCTCACCTGGCACCTATGAAAGCATTGGGCGCCTCTGCATTGTGGTTGCCCAAGGTCTTGGTGGGACTGCCCAGGCATATAGATTCACTATTCAAGCACTACTTTCTATCATTTAATGGCTAAGTTATTCCTTTATCTCTAGATCATTCCTTATTTGTCCGATAAGGAGTATGGACAACCCTGTTGGCACTATTTAAAAATTGCATGCTCCATTACTTTATAATTCATGACACCGACGACTGGAAAAGAAGTGAATTCCAGATCAAGCAACCTTCCACCAAAAGGAACCTTCCTTTACGAAACCTACCCAACTACCTCTCTTCATAGATCAGCAACAGCTGCATGTGCTACCTCCTTGTGGACCACTTTCTTCATACTTTGGCTAGATGGATGTGTTGCTCCTCTTCCCCTCATACTTCATATATTTTCATTTTGTACTTCTCTTTTCATTTAGATGTGGTTTTGTTCCACTATTTTCCTTCAAATGCCAATCCTCAAACTTAATTCTACCAATGGCTAACTAGCCCTCTATTGAGATTTAACCCCTGCTGCACAAGTCAGCTGTTCCAGAGCCTCTTCAAATCATTTGTTTATCATAATGTTAGTCCACCAAAAGTTTCTAGAATATGCCAGAAAGTGCTGCCTCATGCAGAAGAATGAGAAAAGTGCCTGGAGATGCAGGTACCTTCTCCACCATGGGCCCTGTGGTGGAGTCACAGATAATCAAGATAAAATTCAAAGGCAGAGGAAAAGGAAAAATGAAATAAAGTGAAACTCGATGTTGGAGTCACACACATCAGAGTTTCCCTTATAATATCATCTTGCAATTTGAACTTGGTAAGGAAGTACTCTCAAACTTTCTAGTTTCATATCCTTTGGACTCACTGCCACATCCATTATAAGTTATTCTTTGAAAGTCCATCTTTCACATTTCAACTTTAATCAAAACTTAGGTGTGAAGTGAAATTTCCAGCAGTTTTAATCCTTGTTATCTGAAGGCCCCAGGTCCAAGTCTAGCCCCACCTCTCCTATGGCGCATGACATAGGAAGGCAATAAGACAGATATCCTCAGCACGAGTCTGGTCCGATCAGCATATCCATCTACCTAGATAAATTTCTTCCTAAGGAAAAATAAGTTTATGATGTGACTATAGCAATCAATCACTTTGGCATAGGCTGACATTAGGTTGACTGTACACCTAAGGTGGTTAGACAATTTTTTTCCTATTATGGGGCCACTTTTTCGAATAGTAGGTTCCCCTTGTAGACTGTCCTGCATCACTGGTATTTCCATGTGTTCAAGTAGCAATGCAGGAAGATCTGATTAGAAATTTGTTTTGTGCAATTCAGTACACGATTCTTTGATAGTAAAGTTTGTCTATAAAACTTAACTGTTTTCTGTCCACAGGGATCAATGGTCAGACACCCAAGCCCTATAACTCATGATTTTATAAAGCTTTCATATATGCTATGCTGAAGAAATTTTGAGAAGATAAATCTTATGCTAAAAATGGAGAGAGAGAAGATGCAAGGAACCATCCTACATTCATATATCATTCAACAAATTTTACAGAATATATTTGCCAGGCATGTACAAAGAAAAGTTGACTAAATTGCAGATTTCGCAAATTGGTGAGTTGCAGCTGTACTGCAATGTAAAAAGGCAGGACAGACAACTAATAAAATATCATATAAGTTGCAAAAAAATAGAAAAAGAAAATCCAGTAAGTTATGTTTAAAACTAGAATTAGTTTAACAATGACGAGTTTAAGAATAATATAGTAAATTATCTGTGATTTAAAAGGAACTGAAAATATGCTAATACTGACCCTTCCTTGTTATTCTCCTCACAGAATTGTCGGAACTGGATGCATGCCAGTTTCACATTCTGAGCACCCACGCTGCAAAATAGGGGCCCCACTTAGAAACATGTCAGACAAAGTCCTCAATATAGAATGAAGCACAAAATAAGAACTCAGAAGAAGATATCAGATATATACAGTTTATGCACGCTAAGTATGATGCTGAACCTGCATGTCTAGATGCTAATTAAATTAAGTAAATGCTTTCTAGCATGATCTGAACATAAACAGAAGGCTGTTTCAACATTGGCATGTGCTTGTCCCAACCTTACAGTATTCACTGGATGGTGGTCAGTAAGTCCTGGTTGCGTTATTCATGCATAATAACTACCATAGTATCTAGATTGCTAAAATCATGAATTTCTACATTTGATGGAAAAGTCGATAGGCCAGCATGCGGTCAAAAGCCTTAGGCCTTCCACTCTTGGTTTTTTTTGTTTAGTATATTTAGTATCTTCTAAATTTGTCAGGGCCCTCATTACTAGATAATTCTATGTGAAGCCAGTCTTTCTTGGAAAACTTAGGTTGCACAGTCCCACTGCCTTCACAAGCCTGTATGCATGTAACTTTTAATAAGGATGCAGTTGTACGATGAGTTTTCAAGGAGATTTTCAAGCAGACCAAATTTAAGTATGGGTGTGAGGAAGAGCTCTTGGGGATGAGTCTTCTCCACACTCTTAGAGGAAGTTTCCGGGAGCAGCATCCTAAGAGGAAGATTCCTAGAACTAAGGCAGCACCTCTTTGCCCCTTCCTGAGAGAGAAAAAGCAAGAGAGAAAGAGAGCGAGCGAGCGAGCGAGAGAGAGAGAGAGAGAGAGAGAGAGAGAGAGAGACTTCCTAGTCCAGTCACACCAACAAAAATTTTAAAAACTCAAAGAGCTAATAATCAGTCAAGACAAAATCTAAAAGATTATAAAAACAAATTTGAGAAATTCAGAACCACAAAATAATACTATACTTAAATAAGTTTTATGGTTAGAATGGCACATCCAGTTAAGGCTAAGGATGGGATGATTTCAGCAATTAATAAAAATAAAAGAGAGTCAGAAATGGATATGATAAGTCATACTAGAAAAGCAATTTTACACCTTCTTTAATTCATTATTTTATATATGATCAATGCAGAACTATCATAACGAACAGCCAATTCTTCTTTAAGAATTCTAAGCTATGAAATGATGAGTAACAACAGAAGGAGAAGGGTTATGGCACATCAGGAGCAACCAAATGAGTGTCTCAAAAATAATTTTGCATATAGCAAGGTCGGAAATTATGTCAATCCTGTCATGAAAGCAGCCATTAAAAAAAACAAAGAAATATGGAAGAAAAATAAAAAGGAAAAGGACAATGACCTAGAGCTGCTCCCCTTGAGTTGGTGAACGTAAGCGTCCACCTTGGAGTAATCAACAAGAGCCTGATCCCTGCACAGTAAGCATGTGGAACCATTTCCGAATCAAGTAAATCAAGCCAAAAGAGCTCGAAATCTATGCCCAAGCAGATATGACAAGCAAACAGAGGACAATACATTAATTTGGTCAGCTCTGTAAGTATCCTCTCTGAATCATCGCAGAACAAGGTCACCACCTCTGCCACGAAGCCAGGTGTGCTCCCATCTTGTAGCATCTGAAGCTGCTGGAACTGTTGATCCAACAATCCCTGAAACAACAAAAGTGAATCGCTAGCGACACAAAGTTGTCATAATCTTTTGCGTCATCCCAATCCTCGCTCCTAGTCCACTTAAACCACTCAAATCAAATGTTAATAGAAAAAATACAACGAAAATCTTGACCAATCGAATCGAAGCCGAGATTTTTGAAACACTAACATGTCAACAGATGGAAACAAAAGAGAAACGGAAATTTCAAACAAATCAGTTTGATGATCCAAGAGGCTTAAAAAAATACCGAAAGATCACGAATCAACAGAAACAGAGTTCCTCGAGATCTAGAAGCAGATTAGTTAATCAGTCCATCAAAATCACTAATCAAAACCAACAAGAGAACCAAAAATAACAAATAAAATAGTACAAAATTTTCTCACAAGAAACCTCACGAATGAAAACCCTAAATACCAAAAACCAAATCAGATACACAGAAAGGATTAGATTACCTCCGCAAACATGGAGTTCACCAATCCATTGAGTTGCTCTCTGAGAGCCACTGCAGCCATGGAGAATGAGATAAACAAAGGCAGCAGAGAGAGCAGAGGAAACAGGGATAATGGCTAAGAAACAAAGAAGAGAAAGCCCTAGCCAGAGAAGAAGTGAAGGGGAAATAGAAGGGAGACAGAGAGCATATCCTGCCTCTAATTAAATGACTCGTGTAAGCTTTCCATACGAAGTTCTCGGAACGATGGACAGAGGGGGTGGGAAATTAAAATAAATAAATAATAAAGAAATTAAAATAAATAAATAAGATGATAATAAATAATAAATTATAAGAAGATAATGGCAACATCAAGTAACGAATAAAAATGAGTATATTATATTATGTTGGGTAATTTGGGGTGGGGTTAGGGGGTGTGGGCGCGGGTGTGCCTTGATGGTGTTTGTTATACTCACGGTTCTTTTCCTTTTTATCTTTTTGGTTGCAATAAGGTGCAGAGGGACACCATCTTCTCTGGCATCTATTCTTGTTCCCAGATTACACTATTGTCCTTCTTTTTATACACTCTTTCTCTTGCCCTTTTGGACCTGGAAAGTGAACGTCGGACCATAACTGAGGACTTCGTGCGTGACTTTGCTGACATACAGATATCTTCTACTTCCAAGGATGTGACGAATGGAGAGTTGACACGTGATTCAGAGGCCTATAGGTATCCCAACAATTTTTTAGTAAATTGATAGTTAGTCTATTCATCGATGGGATCATAACTTTTAATCCTGAAAATTTAACATCTCTATATTTCAAAAAAAAATATTTTAGTTCTCCCTCCTCTTTATATATATATATACCATCGATACACTAATAATCATATAATTAAAAAAATTCTAATTATTATATTAAATAATTAAAAAATATATTTAATATTATTTTATTTAAATCATCTAATTTTTGATAACTTGATGTATAGATTAAAAAATTTTAAATTATATAATTTTTTATATGTAAAAAAATTTTAAAATAATAAATTTTAAATTATTAATATAAAATTTTTATTATAGCATTTTGATCTAATCAGATCCAAATCTAAATATAATCGATCTTTTATATATATATATATATATATATATATATATATATATGTATGTATGTATGTGTGTGTACACACACAATATATCTATATACAAAAAAAAAATATTTTGGCATAGAAGAATTAGTATGTGTATAAATTTTGTATAATATATATATATATATAGGACTAAAAATTAAATGATAATGGTTAAAAGGCCATGTATTAAAATCCGATCAAAGAAAAGACTAAATATTAAGTTTTGTTATTATATTTTTATAGAAATCCTTAAAGGGCTAGGTGGATATGTTGTTTTTTTTTTGTAAATATTTATGTGGTCCGTTTTCTCTAGGTTACCATGTTTACTGATTGCTTGCTGTGGAAGCAAAGAGGGGGCAAGAAAGAAGGATACAAAATGCCAAGAGGATAGATGGCCGGGATTTGAGTTTAAGATCTATTGAAGTATTCTAGCAAATACCATTTGAAGTAGTTTAAGAACAACATACATCAATTTGACTACTATAGCGGATATATAATTTGCGTTACTTGCTTCACATTTATAGAAATCAGTTCAAAAGAAAATATATATGCTGGACTTGAGTCATGCTTGGGAGCCCACGATGGGCTGACCCGACCCGGCTATATCTGATTTTGAAAGAGCTAGAGAGGGCCTGATTTTGGGTAGCTAAGAAACCACCCTACGCTGATAGAGTTCCTCTTCCCTCACTTCTGTCGGTTCTATATATACAGTAGAGAACCTCTCTCCAAGAAGGCTTGATCTTGAGACTCTAGTCTGAGAAGGAGACACTTGCGAAAGGCTCCATCACAAACCATCCACCAACATATTCCTCCTTTGTTTCACCTAAATATGCTCATATGCGAGAGTACATCTAGAGCTTTCAAAGAGTAGTTGATTGCTTAGCTGGAGGCTCAATTAACTGTGGTCCAAGACACCATTAAGGATCTAAAGGACAATCAAATAGAGCACGAAGGAGCCAACGGCGAAAAATCGAAGGCTCTAAAGGAAGCTCGTAAGTAGCTGCATGATTGAACCTCAAAGCTGCAGAAGATTCTTTAAGGGGGCGAATGAGGCGGAAGACATGGTGGACCAGATACCAAAAAGACTGGGAGCAGGTACGTGACATCATCAACGGTCTTTTTAAGTCTTTTCATCTCTTGGCCTGCGTGCCATACTTTCGAATTTTGTTTAAAACAAATTGCCGATAAGGCCGATGACCGCATGTTTCAACGGCCGCTAGGCCGATCGAAGGCATCTTTTAGTTATTATATTTAAATGTTAGCATCCTGCCTGTGATCCTTCTCGTGCATCTCCCAAATCACTGGATAGTATTTCTTTAAGCGTCCTCTATTTATCAACCGATCAGGTACTTTTTCTACCAAAAAAAAAATCATGTACTTCGTCATCAATACTTCTTTGTAAACTCCTCCTGACCGAACCTGATGGATGATATTAGGTCTCTCGGGAATCATTTACCTTGGATCTCTATATCCTAGAGTAAGTATAGTATTCTACACCAAGTCTTCAACTCCAAAATATTTGGATCGGACCTTATCATAGGATCGCATGACTGAGTTTCTATGCATATAATGAGTCCTATGTTATCAACCTTAGCTCATCTAGCTATCCGGGCTTGACCATCATGGCTTAAGAATAGTCTTGAACGACTAGCTGATTAAAGAGTTGCTTGGTGACTGCTAGTCATTTCCATAGGCTGAATTGCATCAAGGCCATATGCTAGCAAGTAAGGTGTGAAGCAACTTCGATGATACCTCATGCCGTATTCTTGGTCTATCATCAATAAATTTGCGAAAGTTGGCCATCAGAGTCACGGTAGTTGATTTTGCCTACCTATTGCCTTAAACATATTATCAGGTTGCATGAACAATATGAAAACCAGACTCTTCCACAAATGTCAACATGTCCGGGCTAGCAAAGATCAATATTTGATTGGCCATAATTGACTCTAGAATGCCGAATATATAAATCATGTGTCCTCTACTTAGTCGATCGATTTCATTAGAATTGTCTCAACTTACCTAGTGAAGTCACTACAGAAAAAATAAAAGGCAACTTAATATCGCCAACGGTAAGAAAAAAGTGTCGGCAATATTTAAATAGCATATCCAGTTGCCGTCGATGCTTTTGAAAAGTGATATTATTTATCGATGCTTTAAAGCATTGGCAAATTTTCATATATAAAAGCGTTGACGGACGTTATTGATGCGTTGGAAAAATTCATCGCCCCGCCTATTTCATCTCTTCCCTCGTCCTCAAATGGAAATCCCTCTATCCTCTCTTAGGCCGACTGCCCCTCTTTCTCCTCCGAATGCCCCTCTCTCCGGCTAATCATCGATCGCATCCACTCTCCAGCCGCTCCTCTCCTTCTCTTGCTTTTTGGACACCCCTCCTCTCCTCTCGACGCTCTCGCTCTCCGACCAATCTCCAAACTGCCTGGTCTTCGGTCATACTCTCTCTCTAGCCACTTCTCTCTTTCTCTCGAGTGTCAATCGGTGGCGGGGAGCCGACTGCCCTCTCTCTGGGCTTCTGTTCTCTTCAGACACCCCTTCTCTCTTTCGGATGGCCTCTCTCTCCGACCGATCTTCGGACTGCCTGATCTCCGATCGCTTCTCTCTCCGGTCACTCCTCTTCGTCAATTGGTTGCTTATCTACCGCCGCCGCTGGAGAGATTTGTTTCTAAAATCCATCTTGCTCACCCACCGTCCGTAACTCAATATTACTCCACTTTATTTTGTTTATATATATATATAGCATGATCGAGGAAAGATTGATCAAGGATCTTAGGAAGCCCTACCACCATCCCTAAGGTAAGAGTTAAATCAGCAATGCTTCCTCTGGGACTGATGATTCTGACATTATTTATGTACTTTACTTTCATATGCATGAAGCTCTGCAAAATGTTATGAACTATATCTGACCAGTAGATGACATAATGCTGACATTGTGATAAATTGGCTTGGTGTGTTGGGGGTTTCCCTGTAACTTGGTTTTAAGAATCAATAGCATTATTCCTCTATGAATGAGTTTGGTGCTGTTTAGATCACCTTTTGATATACATTATAATTTGAATTAAACGGATATCATTTTCACCAAGTTCTGTTGAGGTAAATTGGAATGCTGGAGAGATCAAGAAATCAGGATATCAGGTCATCCAAAATATGACTCCACTTGTGATCCACAACTAAAGAAAGCATTTATGATGAATGAAGGGATAATGATAGAATTCCAAAATTCCAAATTCTCATAGATTTTGTTTTTTCAGAAGTTGAATAAAATGGCTGCCATAGGAGTGTCAAAGGGAAGGGCTGGGTACATCTTGCGTTCTAATAGAAGCATGCATGAGATTTAAGGTTTGTCTTTCTAGGCTTGTTGGTCTACTTCCTAACCCTCTTGTATTGTGTTTTTGATATTCAGATTGAAATTGAAAGATCCAATGCTTTGTGTTTTCCTTTCCACTTGCTTAAGTTGGTGGTTCTTTCCCCGTTTGTAGTATCAGGAATGTCCTAGGGAATAGATTTCACCATTGAAATTTGTGTATAATGGGCTGTTAGAATATTGCTTTAGTCAGTGCTGAAGTGTCCCTAGCCCAGGAAAGATAAAAATAAGCAGATGTGATGGCTAAATTTTGTGAGTTTTAATTAATATTTTTAAAAAACAACTAATTTTCTCGAAGCTTTTCAAGAAACGAGACTTTCTGACCCTTAGGTAATGGATTGTGGTTGTGGCTGCTAAATCCATCTTACAGAGAGAGAACGGTTTCTTGGCTGCTAAATCCATCTTAGAGATAGAGAACAGTTTCTTGTAGCTAAAACCTCTATGTTGTGATGGGCCTTAATATATTGTTCACTAATGTCTATGTTGATAGAAGCTTGAGCCACCTCACCAACAGCTTTTCTAGACTTCCAAAAGATGAACAGCAGTCTCAGCAGGCACAAACAAACATCATCTGTCTACAGTTTGCAAGCCCTATGCCAGGATTTCTCTGCTGAGGGAGACCAAAAGACCTTATGAAATCTAAAGCCATACAATTGTCCCTGTTTAAGAGCATAACAGTAATTTAAAACCAAACAATCTAGAACCAACAATTTAGAGTGTTAGCTCAACCATGGTGTTGATGATTCCAAGTGGAGGTTGGTCTTCTTCTGATTCATTCCTCTGAGATTGCTCCAATTATGAAAGAGTTTTTGGCCGCTCTTCTCTCCTTTCAAACCAATTCGCAGAAATCGATTCAACCGACTTCATCGAATTAGCTCCTCAATTTCATCTTAGAGCTGAATACATTTTTCAGTATCCTGATCGTGGTCATGATAATACAAATAATACTTATTGAGATTGTGCTTATTTGGATGAGACCGCATTCTGTTTGGTCTCGATAGTTACTTCTTAATCTCCATCAAAACATGAGTTTTTGGAGCATTCGGAGGAGCATAATTATTGAATCTTCTTGGAGGGGAGCTTCATTGCATTCTTCTATCAGGGCCTTTTGGTCGACGAGCCCGAGGCAGAATTCAAATTTGTCTGCATTTAGGAGGTGTTCTAGAATGTGGCCAACCTTCTCTTGTTTTTTCTAGAAGAGTAAATTTGCTAGACTCTCCCGCTTGTCGTTTCTTTGTGGTAAAATCGTCTCGCAACTTGAAGGCTTCTTCAGCTCGGGCATAGCTCTCAACCCAAACCAGCATCTCGGGGGTACTTCTTCTTTAATAAGAAGAGGAGATCATTCTTTAAAAGATCGTCCTTCAGAATGACCTTTGCAATAGACTGGTCCAAATTTTGGACCTTCAAAGCAGCAGTATTGAAGCGGCTGATATAGGCTCAGATAGATTACCCTTTCCTTTGCTTGATGTTTATAAGAGAATCCGACCCTCTCCTCTGATGCTGGCTGCAAATAAAGTGAGCCACAAATTGATGGCTCAATTGATCAAAAGAATAAATAATATCCGATTTTAAATCTGAGTGCCAACTTCGTGTTGTGCCCTTCAAAGTTGATAAAAAAAGCTCGGCATAAAATAGTATCCGATGTACCATGCAGTAACATCATGATTCAAAAGGCTTCCAGATAATCAATCGGATCTAAGATTCCATCATAGCTTTTGAATTAGAGAAGCTTGAAGTTCGGTAGTATAGATTCTTGCATAATTTGGGCAGTGAAGGGCAGGTCAATGCATATCTCATCATTTTAAGTTGGGGCTGAGTTGCGAAGCTCCTCAACCCACCTATCATTTTTTATAGTTTTCAGTCAAGATCATCTTCTCGATTATGAATCTCAAAATGTGGTGATCTTGATGGAGGCATGCTTAAAATAGGGATTCTCAACTCTCTATTTTTTTCTTCTGAGATTTTTTAGTTGGCTTCTCCAAGTAGGCCTCCCCTGCTTCAGATCTTGATGCTACAGCGAGGGCCTTTCAGGTGGTGCTGGTGCTGGGACTTGCTACATTGCTTGCATAGCTTTTATGAGATTTTTCACCTACTATACCAGTAGGTGGAACTGGTCCAAATCTACCATCGCTGGCTGAGGTTGTAATGGTGTAGATGATAGTACCAAAGTTGGAGGATTGGCCAGTTCTGGATTTAGTCAGGAGGCAGTTGTGATAGATCGCCAAGAAGATGCTTTTTTAAAAAGCATTTTACTTGAATGGTAGAGATGATTGCTTGACTGGGTACTCTTTTTAGAACAAGAGCTCATGATTTGTTCCTCTAACACCAATCCTGTTGGTGTAGAAAATGGATTGTCATCGAGGATAGCTGGAGTTGAAGTTCAAGATCTCGCTGGTGAGACCTGCCAAATAGAGTCGTGATCAAAGGTGGATGGCTCTAGCGTGGATCCTCCAACAATCAAGTCACTTCGCCAATAAGAATGGAGTATATAGGAATTAAAGAATTAAAAAAGCACTTAGAGAAGAAAGTATATCTGAAGGATCATATTTATAGATGGAGCCTGTAATTGATTGATGGTGATTGTTGTAACTGAATGTTGGTGGGCCATTCAGGTCATTTAGAGTTTGTTATGAAGAGTGGATTGATGGTTGTCGCTACTTGCTGGTGGTTGGTAATTATCTATGAAAGCTCAGACAAAGATTGGATTCTTCTGAGCTTGATTGTAGGTCATGCAATTTAAAGTTATGCCATTGGAGCTTAAAATCAGATGAATTGAGCTTGAGAATCATTCTTTGGATTAGTGATGTTGATCTTATAGATTGGATTCTGATTTGGACTGTAGTAGGTCGCTTCAACTACTTTTAGAAGCTTGGCTATCTTTAAGGTCGGCTCTTGATGGAAGTTGAGATTTTGGCCTGAAGTTATTTAGCATAAGTTGAGGTTGGAAGAGAAGTGCTGGAGGGCTAACCATTCAAACTAGATTTGTTATTAGAACATTAGGTTCAGACGAACTTGGGAGCCGAACTAGTGTTGAAAAACATGCAGGGTTTCATGCTTGTATTTCAAATTTTTTTTAAAATCTAACGTAGTGAAAGATATAGATTAAACTATTTAATTTACTAATGAAAGTAATCTAATCACTAAATCCTATATCCAGGACCTACAACATATCATGATACAAATATAAATCTAAAAATTAAATAAGGATGGTTGGTATTGATCAAATCAATATCTAGATCTAAAACTATTCTAGAAATCCTAGATCATATCTAGATCAAGAAGAGATCGAATCTCTTACTTTCATGTGGATCGAGAACACCATGGCTGAGTCTCAATATTGTTCTTTATTTCTTGGAGCCGCACAATGCATTCAGCCTCTACAAGTAATCCACACAAGACTGCAACATAAATCGAAAGTTTGTCGAATGAAGATCTGCTTCAAGTATTAGCTTCTCATGGATCCTTCCTGATGGTCAATCTAAAAAATATTCTTTGGATCTCTTGGATACTCCAAGAGATAAAGAATACAAGAAGGATTGAGAAAAAAATCCAATCCTTAGATCTCTAAAAATTCAGAAAATAAAAATTTAAGAGAAAAGCTCTAAGAGAAGACACATCTTCTTTCTTAGGACATCAACCATTGATATCATGAGCACATCTCCATGTCAGGACAAGAGAAGACCTTCTCCTTAAGAATTTTTCCAGCTCTAGCTCTCTTCCTCTTTAATTTTTCTCATGAAAAAATTACACAAAAATTAAGAAGAAAAGGTTCTCAAAGAAATCCTAAGAGAAGACAATCTTTTCTTCTTTTTCTTCTCATCAGGAGATGATCAAATCATATCCAAAAAAGAGCCTAAAGCCCCAACAATTTGGAGCATCCATCCTCCATGCCCTCTTCCTCTCTCTCTCTCTCTCTCTCTGATTTTTCTCATAAAAAAAAACTCACAAAAATAAGGAAGAAAGAAAACTTGAAAGAAACTTCCAAGAGGAGACAATCTTCTCTTACTTTTGTCTCGTCAAGACATGAACAATCGATATCTTAATGAAGGTCTTTCCTCTAAAAATGTTGACGCCCATAACCTCCACCTTTTGCTTTGGAATTTTCATGGAAATCCTTTAGGTTTCTCATGCACAAAACTTGAAAGGAGGCATTCCCTATTTATTTGGTGGACTAGGTCAAAACCTAGTCCTATAAGAAAACTAGGAGGAGTTTGGGGGGCGTCCAACTCTTGGACGCCTCCCCTCCCCCTAAATTTTTGGTGTGAACACCTGGAACTGGATGCCTCCCCTTAAATTTTTGGTGTGAACACCTGGAGCTGGATGCCTCCCCTTAAATTTTTGGTCTGAACACCTAGAACCCAACGTCCAAAAGAAGGGAACAATGCATGGAAAAAAAATCAGGAGAAGGGGCACACAAAATTAATAGGTGGCGTGGAAAAAGGGAGGGAGTTTTTGAGAGCTAGGACTCTATCACATAGAGTTCTATTCAAAACCAACTTTGAGAATTTGACCAAGTCAATTTTAATTCAAAATCTTTAGACATTGGGACATGAAAAACCTCTCTTAGGTGTGGAAGAAATCACATAGACTTTTGGAAATAAATGTGTGGCTTGGGCTTTCTTATTGGTGCAAGGAAAGAGGAGTCCTAGTCTAACTCAGACTCTTCTTATTTAGACTAGGTCAGAACCTATTTGAGTCTTATTCTAATTATAATTGAGTCAACCTAATTAAAAGATAATTCTAATTCAATTAGGAGCCTAATTAAATTAGATTTAATTAAATTTAAATCTAATTTAATTTTTAATCAAATTAGAAATTAGGTGAATCCAAGTCCTAATTGAATAAGGACTTATTTTTTTTGCAATTGGCTTATCCAATAAATTAATTAGACTTAATCTAATTAGTCCAAACTAATTATAATTTAATTTAATTTAATTAGACTTGATCTCAGTCCGATTGCTCAATCAAATTGAGCCAATTAGCAATCTAATTGCTAATCGATCCTCCTACAATACTTATACTTGATTGATCATCAATCGCATTGATGATTCGATTATTGAATAATTACCAATCATCGATCAACTATCCAATTAGATAATAATCTCTTATGTGTATGATCTCATAGGTTTGAACCTAAGATGGTAGTATAGAAATCAATTTTTGTACCAATCGAAATGACCATCTAGCAATGCCACCTGACGTTCGGATAGATCGAATATATGCAAAGCAATATTCTTAGAACCCTGGCCTATGATTACCGTATAATTCATCTTTTTGATCAATAATACTCAAGATGACTTTGAGTTAGCTGTCAACACTCATACAAGTCATCTATATTATATCTCAAAATTTTACAAATTCCGTGACTCCTCACAAGGATTATCTAGGTCTGAATTTTACTAAATTGAAACATAGCGAGTCATTTGCTTTCTGAACTTAATCAGAAGTGGTCAATGACATCTTGACTCACACACCAACTCTATAAGTACTTGACTATATCCAAAAATTTTTCATTATTGTATTAAAAATACCAGGTAGGTTGGCACAAAAATATAGTGAATTACTTGTAAGTCATCATGGTGATCTCAGGTCGAAGGAACACTTATACCCATTAGCTTTAACTAGCTACTCTTGAAGTAGAGTACTATATTGATTATATTTTATGCAGATGTACTCTTACATTTCATCTACATGCCATACCAGTGTCTCCATACCACTTGGTTATGAGGACAATCAACGCATATAATATACAGTGACATACACTCGATAAGTTATCGTTCTTAGTAATAACTTATCATTTGATTATAAATAATTTAAGAACCATCCGATAAATTCTTCTTTATCGATTAATTATAGTTCTAAAAACTTCATCATAATTTAGGAGTTTAATTTATAAGAAAGATAGAACTTTTATAATGAATAAGTCAAATAATTATTATTATTTGATAATTCATATACTAATTCTAATCATCTACAACTTAGATGATTAGCTTTAGAATATATTTCTTAATAACTCTCACTTGAACTAAAGTCAATAACAATGATATCAAATATCCTATCTTCCACTTGAACTCATAGAACTCCTTAGTTTCGAGGCTTAAACAAATGGATCGATCAAGTTCTCATTTTTTATCGATCTTTTAAAAGTCAGCATCATCCTGATCTAAAATCAAAGATGATAGCAATACAGAGTATGCTATTCCTATGGTGCATCTTTGATTCTTTAGCCTGAGCTATGGCTCTAGTGCTATGATAGGATTGGACCATCATTGGAGGGTGCCACTCTCAACTTACTAATGAACCTTAGCAACTGCACAGCCTACAAGGCAGCATCAGATGTCATTATATACTCTACATCACTAATAGAATAGGTTATAATTTTCTACTTAGAACTTTTTCAGCAGATTGCTCCTTCAATTAGAATAAATTCATGATCCGACATTTACTTGTTATCATCTTTATCTGACTAAAAAATTGAAATCAAAATATCTCCTAAGTTTTATATTAGTTTCTCTATATATGAATTACTGGATCTTAGTATTTCTTAAATATTTAAGGATTGTCTATACAATCTTCTAGTGGTTCTTACTTGGATCAGATTAATATCTACTCACTACCTCTAGTGAGTATACCATATCTGATCTCATACATGTAAAAATAAAATGACAGCTAAACCTTTATTCCTTGTAATGCTGAAATATCATTTTCGATTAAGAAAATATCATCCACAGACAGCACAAGAAATAACACTATAGAACTTTTTGCCCACTTATAAATGCAGGATTTTTTTTTATTCATAATAAAGATATATGTTCAAAATATATATTTTAACTCCAAGATGATAGCCAAACGGATTTTATAGGTCTCTATCTTTTCATCTGCGCTACTCTGATCCTTTGAAAATTCATTCATATCTAATGGATTTTATTCCTTCAGGTGAATCAACTAGTATTTACACACTATTGATTTTTATGAACTCTAATTTGAATTTGATGGCTCCAAGCCACTTCTCAGAGTTAGACCTCTGTATAGCATCCATATAGATGATCGGATCCTTGTTGTCCTTATTGAGCTCAAAAGGATTGCCATCTTAGACCTAAATACCGAAGTATCTGTCCCGCTGATGCTGTACTTTATCGGATCTTCTAAAAGATATCTCTTTAATAGGCTTCAGATTTGATCTAATCAAATTTGATTTTATAGGTTTACTAGATTATGTCAGTTCTTTCTACTAGTTGAACTTTCTCAAGTTCAATTTTTCAAGTATCAGTTTCTTTCCTAAGAAACTATTTTTTCAAAAAGAATGCCTTAAAACTGATGAACATTTTATGTTCTTCAGCATGGTAGAACTAATAATCCTTAAACACCTATTGGACCAGGATCCAAGTTTATCTATGTACAAATATTTGACATAGGTCGATCAATCCCAAATTCAAAGGTGAGAGAGTCTAGGTCTACGCCTGATCTATATCCCATATAGAGTCTTTGTGATAAATTTACTCGGTATAGATTTTTAAAGTAAAATAAATAGTCTCAAGAGCTTAACCTTGAAATAGACAGACTAGTAAATCTCATCGTGGATCGAACCATGTCTAATAAAGTTTGATTTCTTTTTTTTGATATACTATGTTTCCGAAGGAGTCCACTATGAGATAATCCTATTCTTTCCTAGATATGTCAAAAATTTACTGGATAAGTATTCGTCTCCTTGATCTGATCGAAGAGTTTTAATATCTTTTTTAGATTATTTTTTTATTTTATTATCGAATCGTTTGAATATTTTAAATGATTCAGACTAGACGTACCTATACCTAGATAGGTCGTTTATAATGAAATATTAATATCCTCCTCTGGCACTTGAGTTTGTAAGTTCACATACATCACTATGTATGAGTTTAGAATCTCACCGGCTTTGTCACCTTTTCTAATAAAAGGTGACTTCATCATCTTTCTAAGAAGACAAGACTCATAGGTCATTAGTGATTCACAATAATTGATGTCAAGATTTTTCTCTTAAGCTAATTTATTTATTTTGTTCTTGTTAATATGACTAAGCCTATAATGCCAAAAGTAGACATTCGTGATATTATCTAACTTAAATTTTTAATAGATGTATACATTATACTTAACAGGCTATGATTAAAAGTATATATCATTTGTTTGTTGTCCATGTATTATTATAACATTATTCATAATGATATTATGACAATCCCCTTTTATAGATGAATGATGATCATCTTTGGCCAAAAGGCGATCAAAGATCACATCTATTATAAATGATAGACAATAGTGATAGTCACTTTAAATGATAATATTTGTATTGAAAATTAGTTTGATAATTTCTAAAGCTAGAATTGGAACAGGACTTCCATCCTAGACATTCGGGAATCTCTTATCATTTTCAAACTTTCTACTTTACTTATAGTCTTTACAATAAATTGCATAAGACTATCGGTATCCAATACCTAGTTAGTAGAATTACATACAGAAAAATTATAAGGTATTATCATATAACATCCTCAATGAGCAACTCTTTACTTCTTTCTCTTATTCAGCATGTCAGGATCAAAGAAAGCAAGATAATTCTTCTTCCTATGACATTGCGTTTAGTAGTAGAAGCACTATGCCTAATTTGGATTAATCTTAGACATTTTATTTTTACTGGACTTAGAAGTCCCAGTACAAACCTTTTTGTGCTGCTAAACTAAATTCAACTTTTGATACTAATTATCAAAGTTCATAAGTCATCACTGTCTAACAGTGATTGGAGCAATTAGGGTTTAGTCTTAATCTATAAGAAAAGAGAACATAGACCTATTGTATATGAATTATTTTAAACTTAAAGACTTGAACTTTAGTCTAAAGGTTCTTTCATTATTTTATACGAATTGATAGCCTCTACCTCTAATTCAAAAAATTACTTTAATTTTTTAATAGATACTAGAATCCACATAGACTGCACACAAGCCCGACTTTGATCGATCAACTCATGTGCATCTATGGATAGATTCGTTAATCAATTATTTCTCTAAATAATTTTTAGTAATTTAATTTTATCCCATAAATCTAATCAGTAGACTTTGACCTCTACTGCAAGGATCCGATTAGGTCCAATCATTAATATGGCCATACTTGATGCATCTAACCAACGAATGATTAAACTTATCTTTGGTTGATCAACCTAACCATCATTAGAGAGACACATCGAAGTCATCATATGATGAATGATAATTCTAATATCTAGATGAACATCAGGTGTAAGGCACCTTCAATATTCACCTAGACTATTGGATCCATTATCAAATATCTTAATAGAAGGCTATGACTTAGTTATCCCCATAACTTCATCATTTTTAAGGACTTAATATTTTAGAGGATTTAAAATTTATTTATGATTTAAGAATAGAAAAGATATGGATCAAATTTTTTTCACTGACTTTATCAAATCAAATCCTCCCACTAACTTCTCAAGTCATTGATGAGGACTAGAATCAATTTCGGTCCATAGGCACCTAAATCAGTCTCACTAATTTTCTATATGACATGGGTTAGTATGAATCAATGAGCAACATAATCAAAAGCTGATTAACCATATTGGTCAGATAAGTAAGATCGGTGGGAGGGTCTGCCAAGGCTTGCCTTAGACACCATCAGAAATGGTCAAGTAAGTGGGCTGTCAATTAAAAATCATCGATCTAGAAATGCCAGACTTATTTTAAAAACTAATTGATTTATCAATTTTGATTTGATTTACCTAAAGACTCGGGCGCGGTCACTGAGCCACGATTAGTATCCATTTGTTAGATGTATAGACTTTGATCAACTACAACTATTGAATTGATCTATAGAAAAGAAATGATATAATCCTAATTAACTATAATTAGGTTTGATCAATTTTTTAACTTAGTCCATATTTAATCTAATCTTTGGTCTAACTCAGTTAAAGACCCGATTAAAGCTAACCCATTACCTTTTAACTCATGTTTTATAAAATTATCTTAGGGTCTTCAAATCACAAACCTAAATCCTAAATAATCACTTAATTTTTAATTAAGTTCATAGCTTATGGGTTAGGATTTAGAATCTCAGAACTAGTTTTTGATTTTAATTTTTAAAATATTTTCAAGTGTAAACAATTTACATTGAATTAAATTTAATTTATAGTTTTAGATCTGATTTATTTCTCCTAAAATTTTGAATCTAGAGTTTCACAGAAAGTAAGTTCTCAATTTAAATTTTATAAAATAAATATATCAAACATATAAATTTTAGATTAAAAAATAAAGCTACGTATCAATATTAGCAACTAGAGGATGTAGATCAAAATATGAAATACATCATATGGATCTCATCTAAATGATCAAAATTAGATTATAAATTATTTAATTTTAGATTTAAAATCTAAAAATAAATCATAAATTATTTTAGATCTTATTTAACATATTTATGATTTAAGTTATTCAGATCAACATATACTAGGACAAGCTCTTCAGTGTAAAGGATAAACCTTACAGTAGGACAATCTTATAATTAGTATGTGTAGCCCAATATTATTTAGATCTAATCTAAATAATCTAAAATAAATCTAACATCTATTTATTTTAGATTTAAAATAAAAAAATAAATCATAAATTTTTTTAGATCATATCTAATTTATTTATGATTAAAAAATTTAGATAAGTATATACTAGGACAATCTTTTCATTGTAAGAGGTTAACCTTACAATAGGACAATCTTATGTCAGTGTATGCAATCTTTAATTTTTATTTTAAAATTTATTTTAATATAAATATGATCATATCATAAAAGAATCTAGATGCTCTGATATCATTATTGGAAAACATGCAGGATTTCATACTTATATTTTAAAATTTTTTTGAAATTTGACATAGTGGAAGATGTAGATTAAATTATTTAATCTACTAGTGCATATGATCTAAATACTAAACCCTATATTTAGGATCTACAACATTTCATGATGTAAACATAAATCTAAAAATTAAATAAGGATGGTTCGTATTGATCAAATCAATACCTAGATCTAGAATTATTCTAGAAACTTTAGATTATATCTAGATCAAGAAGAGATCAAATCTCTTACCTTTGCATGGGTCGAGAATACCATGGTTGAATCTCAATATTATTCTTTATTGCTTCGAGCTACACAGCATATCCCACCTCTATAGGTAATCCACATAAGACTGCAATACAGATTGGAGGTTCGTCGAATAAAGATTCGCTCGAAGTGTTAGCTTCTCGTGGATCCCTCCTGATGGTTAATCTAAAAAATATTCTTCGAATCTCTTGGACACTCCAAGAGGTAAAGAATATTAGGAGGATTGAGAAAAAAATTTAATTCTTGGATCTCTCAAAAATTAAAAAATAAAAATTTAAGAGGAAAGCCCTAAGAGAAGACACATCTTCTCTTTCAGAACATCAACCATTGATGTCTTGAATACATCTCCATGTCAGGACAAGAGGAGACCTTCTCCTCAAGAATTTTTTCATGCTTCAGGTCTCTTTCTCTCTAATTTTTCTCATAAAAAAATCATACAAAAATTGAAAAAAAAAGATTCTCAAAAAAATCCTAAGAGAAGATAATCTTCTCTTCCTTTTCTCCTCATTAGGACATGATCAAATCATGTCCAAAAGAGATCCTAATGCTCCAATAATTTGGAGCATCCATCCTCCACACCCTCTCTCTCAAATTTTTCTCATAAAAAGAACTCACAAAAATAAGGGAGAAAGAAAACTTGAAAGAAACTACCAAGAAAAGATAATTTTCTTTTACCTTTGTCTCTTCAAGACATCAACAATTGATGTCTTAATAAAGGCCTTTTCTTCAAAAAAGTTGGCACCCATAACCTCCACCTTTGGATCTAAAATTCTCAAGGAAATCTTCTAGGTTTCTCACACACAAAACTTGAAAGGAGGCGTACCTTATTTATTTGGTGGACTAGGTCAAAACCTAGTCCTATAAGGAAACTAGGAGTTTTAGGGGGCGTCCAACTCTTGGACTCCTCCCCTTAAATTTTTGGTGTGAACACCTGGAACCCAACATCCAAAAAAAGGGAACAACACATGGAAAAAAATCAGGAGAAGGGGCGCACAAAAGTAATAGGTGGCATGGAAGAAGGGAGGGAGTTTTTGAGAACTAGGACTCTATCACATAGAGTTCTATTCAAAACCAACTTTGAGAATTTGACCAAGTCAATTTTAATTCAAAATCTCCAGGCATTGGGGCATGGAAAACCTCTCTTAGGCATGGAAGAAATCATGTAGACTTTTGGAAATAAATGTGTGGCATGGGCTTTCTTATTTGTGCAAGAGAACTAGGACTCTTCTTCTTTAGACTAGGTCAAAATCTATTTGAGTGTTATTCTAAATAGAATTGAATCAACCTAATTAAAAAATAATCCTAATATAATTAAAATTTTAATTAAATAAGATTTAATTAAATTTAAATTTAATTTATTTTTTGATTAAATTAAAAATTAGGTGAATTCAAGTCCTAATTGAACAAGGACTTATTTTTTCTTGTAATTGATTTATCTAATAAATCAATTAGACTTAATCCAATTAAGCCCAAATCAATTATAATTGAATCTAATTCAATTAGACATAGAGCTCAACAAATTAACCATTAGTAACTAATTCTAATTGATTCTTATTATTGACTTGATGTTAGATATATGTGCCCTAGAAGCCAGAATTGGCTGACACTTGTAATACACTTCTAAGGACAAAATTATAATTTTGACTAATATCAATAAAATAAATTATTTTCTATTACATATGTGTATTTAGTGTCTGTGATACATCCTTTGAGTTAATGGTAATGATAATTCATATTTTCAAGAGTTGAAAATTTAAGACATGAATAATCATTATTAACTCATAAAATGCTCCCGACCATAGGATCATCACGAGGATGGTGATTGATCCGGAAGGTTGGTGTACAATCGCTTCTCTTTAGTAGATGAGTCTTGAGTCTACGGTGTGGAGACACCGGAGCGAGAGTACAGGTACTCGTTAGAGAACGAGGGCACTGAGCGTGACCACCTCGAGTAGTCATTAGGGAAGTCTACCTTCTCGTCAATGACTGACTCGATGCTGCAGTAGTGTGTCTGGTTCTTTGACCTGAGATGCATCGGCAGTTCACCTTGAGGGTGTTATAGTTTGACTACACCATTACTCGGTCTCCTAGCCATATGGAACCCTGAGGTGTATGTTGGCTATAGCATGTTCATTGTAGGAACTGGATTGCATCAAGATGGAATCTATCTACCTCGGTGGTAGAGGAGTAGCAGCCCTATGATGATCATGAGAATCAAGTCCAGAAGCCATGGCCATGGTAGAGTGAAATAATAGAAAGAGTTTCTATTTAGATTTTCACATTGGACTCGAATCGAATGATTACATCATATGACAGAGACTAGGGTTTGACGAGTTCACCTTAACCCTAATCTGATCGGGGCTCAAGATAGAAGAACTTAATCACACAGGTAGCTGCACCAAGAGGTTCGCATTCAGCTCTGATGGGTTGCCACCATATACTGCTAGGTGTCACTGGTGGATTTTGGGAGCAATTAGAATGATTTAGATGATCGATCATTCTAGCTGTTCGAATCAGAAGAGTTCTGATCCATCGAAAGGAGTTTCGATGATGTCGATGATAGAGATCATGACATATCCCATTACCATACAGAACTGAACCTAACTGGGTCACACAAACAAGGGTTTGAATCTGGTGATCATCAATTGAACTGATCTAGTTCAATTGATCTGAATGAGATTCAATTAGGTTCAAGGAAATCGTGCTAGCACTCGATTGAACCTAACGTTCTTCTTTTACTATCATAAATAAGTTGTCCTGACTGAGCCAAAGGAGTTTGTGCTCAATCAGAGGCCTTCATATGGTCTGACTGGAGGTTGTCCAAGTCAGAAAAGGTTGTCTTATTTTGTAAGACATTACCTGCCATTTTTGGTCACCTGCCATTTCTTGTTCTTTGACTTTGGTCAAAAGTCTACCTTTGACTGGTCAAACGTTGACCATTGACACTTTGACTTTTGACCACATGTCATGCACCTATTGGAGAGCTGGTGGGGGCCTGTCCCCCTGCCAGAACCTGGCAAGGAGAAGGGCGCACGCCACCCTAGGCGTGTGCCCAAGTTGGAGGCGCCTAGGAGTCCTTGTTGGACAAGGACTCCATCTCCTTTTTGGATTCCAATTAGAGTTCTTCTAAGAACCAACTTTGACTGGTCTTAGGCGCCCTCTAAGGAGGAATCCAGGGGTCTCTATTCCCACCAATCAGATTTAGATCTGATTTCACAAAGGGTTGTGATTGGTTGGGAGGAAGAGGAGTTGGATCACGCTTAGTCTATAAATAAGACCCTGCGCCCAACTCAGATTCTAATGCAATTCAATTGAGAAACCCCACGCCCCAAGGCTGCCTCTCCCCTCCTTCTCCATGCCATAGTCTCTTCTCCCCTTGCTCTCCACGTCCAAAAGGAGTTTTGGACCTTGGTTGGTGCGATTCAGATCAAAGAAAGGCGATCAAAAGCTAAGAAGGCTGCGCTGCTGCAAAGGACGACTGCTCATCTTCAAAAGAGTTTTGAAGATCCTCCAGATCAGATCCAGATCTGATTTTTGGAGGTGTGATAGAGAAGAAGAGGATCTCCAGATCCAACCCGAGTGGATACCGGTAGAGGCCAGGCGCTTGCGTGGCTAAGATCCAGAACCTTCCGCTGCAATCAGGATCATCAACAGGGTAATAGGATTACCCAGATCAGGTAAATTAAATTTGATTTAATTTATCTTATTTTATTTTATTTTATTAAAATAATAAGAATCAGATCTGAAACATATCAAGATCTGATTGGGATCAAGAGAAAAAAATTTTTGAAATATATCTCTTGATCTGATCAGATCTGAACGAACCTGGACCGGGAAATCAGGATTTCCCTTCAACTGGTATCAGAGCCATGGTTCTAAATTATTTAGATCTGATTTTAAATTTATTTTAATTAGAAAATAAAGTTGATTTTAGATGTCACATGAGATGTGATCAGATCTGAAATCAGAAAAAATTAAAATTAAATGATTTGGATCTAAGATTAGAAGATATGCATGACTAGTTCTAGAATAGAATAGTTCTATAGAATAGTCTTGCATGTTTTTGATTTAATCTGATTAAATCATATTTTAGATCTTTTTATTTACTATTTTTTGATATTATAAGTGTTATAATAACATCTAAAAAATAGCAAATAAAAATTATTTAATTTTAAATATCATATGAGATATGATTGATGCATGTCTAGACTAGTTGTAGAATAGTTCTACATAATTGTCTAGATTAGAATTTATTTTGATTAGATCAATTTAAATCTAATTTTTTAGATTATTATGAGATAATTTAGATCTGAAAATATGCATGATTTGATACATGAGATGTATGCAAAATATGCCATGATTAGATCTACTTTATATATGAGATATATGATATAGATCTGATATTGTTTTGTAGTATTGAATGTTCCTGATTAAGGCGTTCCTCTTGGCCGTCCGGTCATAAGAACGAAGAAGGGTTTAAAGGCCCTCTCTTCCCATTCGATGGGGTGTTCTTATGATGTGTAGGGGTGCTGCGTGTTCGTCCTTAATCAGAAACCCAAAACTTACTTTCTGCAAAACCCTAGATCCTGAAACCCTAGGATTTATTGTGCATATTTTGTTTATGAACCCTACTTAATTAAGAATTAAGTTTATGGAATATTAATTAGGTCTAAAATTGAGAATTTCAGATCTAAGACATATTCATAATACTGGGTTCGGGCTTGGGTAGCTCAATTAGGTCTAAGCGGTTGATCAAACCGAATCAAGAGTTGGTTAGATGGGATCAACAATGCTTAAATTGACCAGCCTAATAGGATTAAGTCTGGGTCAAGATCGAGTCACGATCAAGCAAGACCTAATTAGGCTCAGAGGTTAGAGTCTGGATTGTAGGCTAACCCAATTGGTTCTGACTCAACAATTTGGTGTCTAAGGTAAGTTTGGCACATACGACCGACTGGTTTTTAATTGGAAGCTACTCGACCTGAATGCGTTCTTGTACGAGTTAATGGCATATTCCTTCCACCGGTCTCACTTACCTGGCCATATCTGTTGACACAGTTCTGATCTGAGGTGGTCAATAATCCGAGCTAACCCATGCCACTAGGTTAGTCATAATTGTTATGACTAAGCCAAGTCTAGTTTAATGAGACCTGAATCAATTCTCCCTAAGAAAAGATTAAGTCTGAGGTCTTCCACCATTGTAGATGTGCGGGCCCTTCCCGGGGTTGATTGTTCTCGGCTGGATACAGTGGCTCAGTTGCACCGGAAAGATGCAACCATGTCTATTAGGCATTGGATGCTATGGGCTGGAGGATGAGTTGGGCTCAATATTTTGGATACGGTGAGAGACTCAATTAGGAACCCAGTCTATGCAAATGGTGGGTCTGACTTAACTAAGGAGTGGATCAATATTCCGGATACGGTGAGATTCATGAATTAGAGACCAAGTTTGGGTGCACCATGATTAGAGAATCATTGAACAAGAGTTGTTCACTCATTGGCTAACCCATCACCAATAACTGTTAGGTGAGGTGATGAGTCAGTTGGTGAGACCGCACCACCCACTAGAAATCATTAATCGTGGAGATTTTCGCATCTCTACAGAGGGAGTGTAGGGATCCGAGAAAATAGTGGGAGCTAATTTGTTTAAAAATAAAATTCCTAAATAAATTGGTCAAGTCAAAATTACAGTATCTAACTAGAATCTTTGACTCTCTACAGGAAAATGTCTGCGTCCAACCCATTGGCACGTATCCTGGACACACATAGACTGACTGGACCCAATTATTATAAGATTGGCTCAGGAACTACAAAATTATTTTGGGTTCCGAGAAGTTAACCCATGTTTTGGACCAGGACCCTCCCACCTTACCAGCCCGTCCATCCACTTGAACAGAGAGCGTCTCTCTGAAAAAATGGATTGACGAAGATAATAAGGCCAGATATTACATGTTGGGCTCGATGTCTGATGAGCTCCAGCGCCAACATGAAGATATCGGGACTGCTCGCCAAATGTTGGCTCACCTGCAGGAGATGTTTGGTGAATAGAGTCACGCAGCCAAGTATCAAGTCATGAAATGACTTTTTAAGGCTAAGATGCATGATGGGCAGTCAGTCCAAGATCACTGTCTGACAATGATCAAGGACATGGAAGAGCTTGAGAAGCTCGGTGTGAAGTTAGACTTGGATCTGCAGAATGATATTATTCTGCAATCCTTGACTGATGCATATGGGCAATTCATCATGAATTACCACATGCATAAACTTCAAAATTCCTTGGTCGAATTAATGAATATGCTGATCACTGCTGAGCTTTCTATGAAAGATTCTAAAGACTCAGTTCTTGCTATGGAATGGACTTCTTCCAAAAGCAAATCTTATGGAAAGAAAAAAAGTCTATAAAAAGCAGAAGATTGAAGGAATAAAAAAGAAGAAGGCAGAGCCGAAGAAAAAGGCCGATGTCAAAGAAAAGTATTTTCATTGCAACAGCGACGGCCATTGGAAGCGGAACTGCCCTACTTACCTAGCCATCCTGAAGAACAAGAAGGAAGGTCCTTCTGGAGGTATGCTCGTTATTGAGTCTAACCTTACGATTTCTTCTGCATCCAGTTGGATGCTTGACTCTGGTTCTAGTGCTCATCTGTGCACTTTCATGCAGGATCTTGAGGATAGCAGGAGGTTGAGGGATGGAGACATGATCCTATGCATCGATAATGGAGCAAGAGTTGCTGTAGTAGCCATGGAAACATACCCTCTTCGATTACCATCCGGTTTAGACTTAGTTTTGAAAGACTGTTATTATGTGTCTGCAGGTAGCAGAAATTTGATTCTGTTTCATGTTTAGCATAAGAAGGCTTATTATACCTTCTTTAGGATCATTGTAACATTCTTTAGGAAAGAATAAAATTGCAAATGATTTTCTTATTAATGATTTTTATCAGCTACATATTGATGTACCTATTCTAACTATCGAGCAAAACGTGAATGCCAAACGACCTAGGGATAGTCCAAACGATAGATATCTAGGGCACCTAAGATTAGGTCATATAGTAGAAGATAGGATCAACAAATTGGAGAAAAATGGATTGTTGAGTCCATTGACTTTCGAGTCATATCCAACTTGCGAATCTTATCTCCAAGGCAAAATGACTAAACTCCCTTTTGTTGGACATAGGGAGAGGGCCACAGATCTCTTTGCCCTAGTACATACAGATGTATATTGCCCATTTAATGTGCCAGCTAGAGGTAATTTTATCTACTTTATTATCTTTATCGATGATCTGTCTAGGTATGGGTATGTGTATCTTATGAGACATAAGTCTGAAGCTTTTAAAAAGTTCAAAGAATTCAGACATGAAGTAGAAAAATAAATTAAAAAATCCATTAAGATTCTTCGATCAGATCGAGGAGGTGAATACCTTAGTCGAAAATTCTCAGACTATCTCAAGGATAATGGCATAGTCTCTCAATGGACTCCACCAGAAACATCTCAACTCAATGGAGTTTCAGAATGAAGAAATTGGACTCTATTGGATATGGTCCGATCCATGATGAGCTTCACAGACCTTCCTGATTTTCTTTGGAGACATTCATTATTAACTTCAATTTATTTACTGAATAGGGTTTCCTCTAAAACCATTCCTACCATACCGTATGAGATATGGTACAGTAAGAAACCAAGTCTAAGTCATCTTAGAATTTGGGGTTGTCCAGCTCATGTCAAAAGACAATAAGCGGACAAGTTAGAGTTTAGGTCTTTTAGAGCTCGATTCATAGGATATCCTAAAGAGTCATTAGGATACTATTTCTACATTCCAGAAGACCACAATGTGATTATGAGTCGACATACCATCTTTCTTGAAAAATAGTTTATTCAAGATAGCGGCATTGAAAAGCAGATTAAGCTTGATGAGAAAGTCTCACAAGTACAACGAGCTAAGAACCAATTGGAACCAAATCAGGTGAGCCAATGAAAACACTACCTCCTCCACCTCATAGATTGGAAAGAGTTTTTCAGTCCTCCTAAAAAATACTTAGGTATTATTTCAGAGAAAATAGAGAAAATATTCCTCGTAGGTAAGGTGCTCAATGGTGATGATCCCAAAATCTACAACGAGACGATATCAGATATCGACTCCGAGAAATGGCTAGAGGCAATGTAGTCAGAATTTGACTCGATGCACTCAACCAAGTCTGGACCTTGTATATCCCACAGAAGGTATAGTACCTATTGGGTGTAAATGGATCTTCAAAAGAAAGATTGGTACAGATGGAAATGTGGAGATATTCAAGACTAACTAGTGGCAAAAGATATAGTCAAATAAAGGCAATTGACTATCAGCATACTCTTTTCCCAGTGAGCTATAGCTAACTTCAACTCACACAGTGCTTGCTCGTTGCAGCCTATTTCGATATTTCAAATAGGGCAAGGATGTGAAAATGGCAATTCTTAAATGGATATCTTGAGGAAGATATCTATATGGAACAGCCGCTAGGTTTCACATCTAGTGATACTGATCACAAGGTTTGCAAGCTGCAAAGGTCCATATATGGACTTATGCAAGCATCTCGGAGCTGGAATACTTGTTTCAATGATGCGATCAAAAAGTTTGGTTTCATAAAAAATGAAGAGGAACCGTGTGCTTCAAAAAGATCAGTGGAAGCGCTGTTGTCTTCCTCGTATTGTACGTAGATGACATCCTCCTTATTGGGAATGATATTTCCATGATGACGACAGTCAAAATATAGTTGTCCAAGGAATTCTCCATGAAAGACCTAGGTGGAGCATCCTTTATTCTAGGAATTAAGGTCTATAGGGATAGACCGAATAGGATGCTAGGACTTTCACAGAAGATGTACATAGAGAAAGTACTAAAGAGGTTTAGTATGGAAACTCTAAGAGGAGATTAATATCCTTCAGATATGGTATTCATCTTTCAAGAAAGATGTGCCCTAGCACATTGAGAAAAATAGCATGCATGAGCAAGATCCCTTATGCTTCTACAATAGGGAGCCTCATGTATGCCATGCTATGTACACGACCTGATATAGCCCATGCTGTGAGAGTCACAAGCAGATATCAATCAAGTCCAGGTGAAGAACACTGAACTTCTATGAATATGTATCCTTAGCGACTTGAGAAAAATAAGATATGATGTTGGTCTCTTGGTAATGGAGAACTCCAAGTCCAGGGATACACAGACTCGGATTTTATATCCGATATAGATGATCGAAAGTCAACATCTAGGAGTCTATTTGTGTGCAATGGTGGTGCTGTTAGTTGGAAGAGTTCCAAGTAAACTGTGATAGCAGATTCTACCATGGAAGCAGAATATATCGCTGCATCAGAGGTTATGAAGGAAGCATTCTGGTACAAGAAGTTTGCTGTAGAAATTGGAGTAATGCCATCAAATGCCATTCCTCTGTACTACGACAAGTAATGCGCCATAGCCTTGCTAAGGAGCCAAGGTCTCACCAAAATTCAAAGACAATTGAGCGCAATACCACCTCAATCCATGATTACCTCGAAAGGGTTACGTCAGAGGTCAAGAGAGCACACTCCAAGATAATAGTGGCAGAACCCACTTACGAAGCCATTGGGCCAGCAGAAGATCGAAGCCCACCTTGAGAAGATGGGACTTAGACTTGTAGCCAATTGGCTTTATGACAAGTGGAAGATTGTTAGATATATGTGCCCTAGAAGTCAGAATTGGCTGACACTTGTAATACACTTCTAGGGGCAAAATTATAATTTTGACTAATATCAATAAAATGGATTATTTTCTATCACATATGTGTATTTAGTGTCTGTGATACATCCTTTGAGTTAATGGTAATGATAATTCATATTTTCAAGAGTTGAAAATTTAAGACATGAATAATCATTATTAACTCATAAAATGCTTCCGACCATAGGATCATCATGAGGATGGTGATTGATCGGAAGATTGGTGTACAATCGCTTCTCTTTAGTAGATGAGTCTTGAGTCTATGGTGTGGAGACACCAGAGCGAGAGTATAGATACTCGTTAGAGAATGAGGGCACTGAGCGTGACCATCCTCGAGTAGTCATTAGGAGTCTACCTTCTCATCAATGACTGACTCGATGCTGCAGTAGTGTGTCTGGTTCTTTGACCTGAGGTGCATCGGCAGTTCACCTTGAGGGTGTTATAGTTTGACTACACCATTACTCGGTCTCCTAGCCATATGGAATCCTGAGGTGTATGTTGGCTATAGCATGTTCATTGTAGAAACTGGATAGCATCAAGATGGAATCTATCTACCTCGGTGGTAGAGGAGCAGCCCTATGATGATCATGAGAATCAAGTCCAGAAGCCCATGGCCATGGCAGAGTGAAATAATAGAAAGAGTTTCTATTTAGCTTTTCACATTGGACTTGAAATCGAATGATTACATCATATGACAGAGACTAGGGTTTGATGAGTTCACCTTAACCCTAATCTGATCGGAGGCTCAAGATAGAAGAACTTAATCACACAGGTAGCTGCACCAAGAGGTTTGCATTCAGCTCTGATGGGTTGCCACCATATACTGCTAGGTGTCACTGATGGATTTTGAGAGCAATTAGAATGATTTAGATGATCGATCATTCTAGCTGTTCGAATCAGAAGAGTTTTGATCCATCGAAAGAAGTTTCGATGATGTCGATGATAGAGATCATGATATATCCCATTACCATACAGAACTAAACCTAACTAGGTCACACAAATAAAAGTTTGAATCTGGTGATCATCAATTGAACTGATCCAGTTCAATTGATCTGAATGAGATTCAATTAGGTTCAAGGAAATCGTGCTAGCACTCGATTGAACCTAACGTTCTTCTTTTACTATCATAAATAAGTTGTCCTGACTGAGCCAAGGAAGTTTGTGCTTATTTAAAAGCCTTCACTTTATTTGACTGGAGCTTGTCTAAGTCAGAAAAGGTTGTCTTATTTTGTGAGATATTACCTACCATTTTTGGTCACCTGCCATTTCTCGTCCTTTGACTTTGGTCAAAAGTTGATTTTTGACTGGTCAAATGTTGACCATTGATACTTTGACTTTTGTCCATGTGTCATGCACCTATTGGAGAGCTGATGGGGGCCTGTCTCCCTGCTAGAACCTAGCAAGGAGGAGGGTGCATGCCACCCTTGGCGTGTGCCCAAGCTGGAGGCGCCCAGGAGTCCTTGTTGGATAGGAACTCCATCTCCATTTTGGATTCCAATTAGAGTTCTCCTAAGAACCAACTTTGACTGGTCTTAGGCACCTCTAAGGAGGAATCCAGGGGACTCTATTCCCACCAATCAGATTTAGATCTGATTTCATAAAGGGTTGTGATTGGTTGGGAAGAAGAGGAGTTGGATCACTCTTAGTTTATAAATAAGATCCTGCACCCAACTCAAAGTGCATAACAATTCTCCACGCCCCAAGGCTACTTCTCCTCTCCTCCTCCATGCCAAATCCATCTTCTCTCTCTCCTCTCCACATCCAAAAGGAGTTTTGGATCTTGGTTGGTGCGATCCAGACGAGAGAAAGATGACTGAAAGCTAGAATGCTGCGCTGCTGCAAAGGACAACTACTGATCTTCAAAAGAAGTTTTGAAGATCCTCCAGATCAGATCCAGATCTAATTTTTGGAGATGTGATAGAGAAGAAGAGGATCTCTAGATCCAGCTCGAGTGGATACCGGTAGAGGCTAGGCACTTGCTTGGCTAGATCTAGAACCTTCCGCTGCTTATAGGATCATCAACGGATAATAAGATTACCCACTTCAAGGTAAATTAAATTTGATTTAATTTATCTAAATTTATTTTAATTTTTAAAATAATAATAATCAGATCTAAAATATTTTAGATCTTATATGGATCAAAGAGTAAAATTTTTTGAAATATATCTCTTGATCTGATCAGATCTGAATGAACCTGGACCGAAAAATCAGGATTTTCTTTCACTTGATAGATCATCAATCGTATTGATGATTTGATCACTAAATAATTCTCGATCATCGATTAACCATTTGATCAGATAACAATCTCTTATTTGTGTGACTCTATTGATTCGAACCTAAGCTGATAGCATAAAAAATAATTTCTGTACCAATCAAAATGACCATTTAGCAATGATATCCGACGTCCAGATAGGTCGAATGTATGTGAAGCAATATTCTTAGAACCATGATCTATGGTTACCATATAATTCATCTTTTTGACCAATAATGCTCAAGATGACTTTGAGTTAGCTATCAATACTCATATAAGTCATTTATATTGTATCTCAAAATTTTGTAAATCTAGTGACTTCTCACGAGAATTATCTAGACCTAAGTTTTGCTAAATTAAAATACAGCAAGTCATTCGCTTTCTAAACTTAATCAGGAGTGATCAATCTCATCTTGACTCATATAATGACTTTACAAGTACTTGACTATACCTAAAAATCTTTCCTTGCTGTATTAGAAATATAGGTAGGTTGGTACTAAAGTACATTATGTTGCTTGTAAATCATCGTAGTGATCTCAGATCAGAGGAACACTTATATCTATCGGTCTTAACTAGCTGCTCTTGACAGTAGAGTGCTATATTGATCATGTTTAGTGTAGATGTACTCCTACATCTCATCTGCATGCCATACCAGTATCTCCACACCACTTGGTTATGAGAACAACCAACGCATATGACATACAGCGATCTACACTCGATAAGTTATCGTCCTTATTAGTAACTTATCATTTGATTGTAAACAATTTAAGAATCATCTGACAAATCTTTTTTTATCGATTAATTATGGTTCTAAGGACTTCATTATAATTTAAAAGTTCAATTAAGAAAGATAGAACTTTAATGATGAATAAGCTAAATAACTATTATTATTTAATAATTTATATACTAATTTTAATTATTTATAACTTAGATGATTGATTTTAGGATATATTTTCTAATAACTAGCACTATTACTTGATTGAAATTGCATCAAAGTTGTCATCATTGAGTTGAGGAAGCTCGGCTATGTTCAGAGTTAGGTCTCATCAAAATCTAGTGTTGCAAAATGACCGTCACTTATTTTGGCCTTAATGTCGGAATCAATCAAGTATCGAACCTCTCTAGAAATTAAAGCCCATGTAACTGAAGATCGGATTATGATAAGATCTGTTGCTATGATGATGTTGTTATCAAGTTTGAACCAAAGATCGGCATCTATTGAATTTGAAGGAGTAAGTTCTTTAATACTAAACATAATTTTGAAATAAGCCAAATTACATCTCAGATATGATTATATTGTGGGCTTGGATGATATCTTTTAAAGATTGGCAAGGTCTAGTCATATTGGACTTCGACGGGAAACGCTCTTTTTCAATAAAACTCATTATATTTCTCTCTTTAGGTATCTTAGGAGACATCTTCTTAGAAAGATGTATGCCTTGACTTATAGGTAACTTCTTTTACTTTCATTCATGCTAAATCTCTTCAACACTAAGTCTATATACCTAGACTAGGACAAACCTAACATCCTTTAAGATCTATCCCTATAGATCTTTATACCAAGTATATAGGATGCTTCTTCCAAGTCTTTCATAGAAAATTTACTTCATAGCTATAATTTGATTGATTGTAATATTAGAATATCATTCCTAATGAGAAGTATGTTATCTACATACAATACCAAGAAGACTATGGCACTTTCACTAGTCTTCTTGTATACATAAGATTTATTCATATTTTTGATGAAGCTAAACTCTTTGACTGTTACATCAAAATAGATGTTCCAACTTTTCAAAGCCTATTTTAATCCATAAATGGATTTCTTAAGCTTGCATACTTGATTTGCTCTCCCACTTGAGATAAATCCTTCTGGCTAGAATATATAAATCTCTTCCTTAAGGTAACCATTAAGGAAGGAGGCCTTCATATCCATTCGCCATATTTCATAGTCATGGTATGCTACTATAGCAAGCATAATTTGAAAAGATTTGAGCATTGCAATAGATGAGAATGTTTTATCATAATCTACACCCTGCTTTTGCCTAAAACTTTTAGCCACCAATATGACTTTATAGGTTTCAACTTGGCCATCTGCTCCAATCTTTTTCTTATAGATCCATTTGCACTCAATAAGGGTTACACCTTTTGGTGCATCAACCAAAGTCTATACTTTATTGATGTACATTAAGTCCATCTTGAATTTCATGGGTTCTAGCTACGTGTCTGAGTTCTTACTCATGATAGCTTCCGTATAAGTCAGAGGATCATTATTTTTAATAATTCATTATTCTTAATAATAAACCCATACCTCAGAGATACATTTCACACTTTATCCAGCCTTTGTAGTGGAGTTGTGTGTTGAGGTTGTACCTCATTAATGTATTCATCGAGTTGAGAAATTTTTTGTATTTCTATTTATAGGTTCTGAACTTTACTAAATTCAATATTTCTCCTACTATCTCTTTCTAAGATAAACTTTTTTTCCATAAAAGTAATATGCCTTCTAACAAAGACTTTTTATTTAATAGGGATGATAGAAAAGATATTCCATACTTTCTTAAGGATATCCTACAAATAAATATTTATCTACTCTAACATTTAGCTTATATCCAAATTTTTTTTTGACATATGCTGGATACCCCCATATCTTAAAATATTTAAGATTAGGTTTCTTTTCTCTCCATATCTCATATAGAGTGCTAGACATAGATTTTGATGGTACTCTATTCAAGATATAAATAGCAATTTCTAGGGCATATCTCCAAAAGAAAATAAGTAACTCTGTAAAGTACATCATGAACTGCACCATATCTAATAAAGTATAATTTCTTCTTTTGGCTATACCATTTAACTGTGGTGTATAAGAAGAGATCCATTCAGAGAGAATTATCTTTTCTTTAAGATAATCCAAAAATTCACTGGATAAGTATTCTCCTCCTTGATCTGATTGAAGAGCTTTTATATTCTTTCTAGTTTGTTTCTCAATCATACTTTGATACTCTTTAAATTTATCAAAAATTTTGGATTTATGTTTCATAAGATACACATATCCAAATCTAGATAAATTATTAGTGAATATTATAAAATAAGAGTATACTCCTCTAGCTTGATTTGTTATAGGATCACATACATCTATATATACAAGTTCTAATAACTCATTTATCCTTTCTCCATGTCCACTAAATGGAGTCTTGGTTATTTTTTTCATAAGACAAGATTCATAAGTTCTTAATGATTCATAATCATAAGGATCAAAGAACTCATCTTTGTATAACTTATTAATTTTTATATCACTTATATGATCAAGTCGATAATACCAAAGTAAAATATTATTTATTTATTTTCTCTTTCATTTTTTATTTTCATCAATAAAAAAAAAATATTATTAAATAATAGAATTAGAAGATCATTGTCAAAAATGCCATGACAGATAATTTCATGAGAATAAGAAATTGAACAACCACATTGCTCTTTCCATTTATTTTTATAACTTTGTTGTAACAGCAATAGTATAGTAATAATATTTCTAATGATCCTAGACATATACTAATAATTTTCTAGCTCTAATATTTTTCTAAAAGATAACTTTAAGATATTTGTCCCTACAGCTTTAGCTTGGATAGACTCTCCTTCAGTGTTGTAGAGCTCGAAGTCATCCTTCTTCAGTACTCTAATTTTCTGCAATCCCTGTAATGATTTGTAGATATGAGAACCATAGGCAGTATCCAATAGCTAAGAGTTTGAAATGAAAAAGTTTAATGATAATATAGTATATATCTCATATATATCTTTTGGTACAATGCTTGCACTAGTCTTTATAGTTGTAAGGAAAGCCTTGCAATTCCTTTTCCAGTGACTTATTTTGCCATAGTAAAATATGTTGCTTGTCCAAAAGCTTTCTTCCCCTTCTTCCTATTCATGATGCCACCTTTAGGATTCAACCTTTTCTTTGAACCCTTCTTACCTGTCTTCTTCTTGAAGATCCTATCTACAAGAAGAAATGGAGCCTTATCCTTCTTGATATGGCTTTCAACTATCTTAAGCATATTTAACAGCTCAGGCAATAAGGTATTTAGTCTGTTCATGTGATAAATCACAACAAACTAAAAAAATAATTTTGGGAGTGATTCTAGGATCAGATTCTAACTCAACTCCTCATCCATCACAAAATCTAATTGACATAATCGAGTAATCAAGTCAATTACCATGAGAACATGATTTTGTATGAATCTATCTTCTATCATCCTGGCATGAAACAACTGCTTAGATATCTCATACCTAGCAGTTCTACTTTGTTCACCATATAGCTTTTTAAGGTTAAGCAGTATGGACTGAGTGTCCATGCCATCATGCTATTTCTGTAATTCATTACTCATAGAGGCCAGTATAATGCATTTGATAGTAAGAAAATTATTTTGTCAGATCTTATATGTGGCTATCTCTTCCTCTATAGCATTCTCTTCTACCAGCTCAGGATCAAGAGCATCGAGAATATAGGAGATTCTTTCTTGATTGAATACTATTTTTAAATTTTTCAATCAGTCTACATAATTAGGACCAATCAATTTATTATAATCTAAAATTTCATACAATGATAGTGAAGACGCCATATAGAATTTAATCTATATTAATAAAGAATATTATATAAGCAAACAACTCATGATGACATACATAATTAAATAAGATCTTATGTTTAATTATGTTTTTCACTATTTTATCAGACATCACAATCCTCTTCTATGATGATCGAGAAATCCTAATTAATTTTCTTAGTGGGATTGAGATCCTAATTTCTCATAAAAGGCCTTACGGTTGCATAACAAATCTTTATGAGTTCAAAGATAGGAAACTCTTTCTAATTGTATCTTATATAATTTTCAACTTTATCCTGACCTCTAAAACATTAATAGCCTTATGGTTGCATAACAAACTATAATGTCTTAGTTAAGTTAGATCCTTCATTTTTATACAGTCAAATTCGAATATTGCTGTTCTTATGGTTGCACAACAAAGTAGCATATTAAAAATTTTTGTAAGCATCTTTATGCACCAAGATAGTATTACATCAATCCGTATAATAAGTCTTGTAGTTGCATAACAGATCTACTATAGTTCTTGATATAATATTGACCTAGGATGAAGGAAGGCCTTCATGTAATGAACATAACACTAAGCACCAAGTCAAGGTTTAAATTAATCTAATCGTCAGATAAGTGGGAGAGAGGTGGGAGTCCCACCGTTGCTTTTCTTAGACACCAACAAGTTGGCTAGGCCGGCAAACGGAATCAATTAAAAATCACGTTCTCTTTATCAATCATAAATCACTTTTCTAGACACTAATCGATCAATTATATCCGGATTGGTTTTGCTTTTGGTTAGTAATACTACAACTTAATATAATTTTTTTATGAGAGTTTAATGGTCTCGTGCACATTCGAATCATATAGCAAATATACTATCATAACAATTCATATGAAGCATAGCATATGTTGATCACATCAATCATGACATATATTCTTTAGCCATTCATATTAACATACTAGCATGCTATTTTTTATTTTAATACCATCGTTCTAGAACAACCATCTACCACATAGCGAAAATCCATCACTATGCTAGGGCAACCTTATAGAATGATGTATATTATATATACATCGTGAATGAAAGAATATGATCATATCATATTAAAGAACATGCTATAAAATAATACTATAAGCATATAATCATATGATTGAACCAAACAAGAACTGCTCTGATACCACTGTAGGATTTGATGAACAGAGCGAAAGCATGAATTTTCAAAAATTTTATATAATAAAATTCAAAAATCAAATCCTAGTCTAGGACTTTCTTATAGATTACAATCATATATAATATATACATAGCATAATAAAAGGGTATAGTGGAATACCTCTTTCATTTAACCCTAATTTCAGCAGTAATTACGATAGAGGTTCCACCAGGCATCCAAGCGTTCACCCTCCAACATTGATCCATATAAGATTTTGATCAAGCCACTAACTCTTTGAAGATTAAGTTTCTTTCACTAAATTCCTTCTCCAAGAATTCCTTTGGGTGGTACAACCCTAGGCTTTACTTTCTTTCTCTTAGCCTTTCTTTTCTCTAACTTTTTCTCCTTGTCTCCTTAATTTTCTTCCTAGACCCTTATCTTAAAGAAGATTTCTTGTTCATATCAAGACCTTATCTTAACAAGGGAAGGAAGAAACTAATTGGACAATATGGAGAGAATGTAAGAAAGAAGAGAAGGAATGATGAATTTGATACCCAACACATCATCCTATCTATAGTGTGCATAGGGTTGCCTTTAGATCATCTCGCGTCCCATCCTTAAGCATTTTTTACACCTATTCAAGTATCTTATGCCCCAAGTTAAATCTCATGATACTTGGAATCGAAAGAAATTAGATCCAAGAGTCATTTTGTGCAGAAAAACTTCTTGAAATTAATTCTCCGTTGATACCAAAGTGTTGTATGCTTTTTGATGTAGGATTAGGCTAACTATCCTAGATCTAACGAACCACTAATGAAATTAGTGAATTAATTAATTAAAATATAAAAATAGTAGAAGATTAAAGTAAGTAAGAAAATTAACTAAAAAATCAAGTCATGATTAAAGTCCGATCTAAGAAGCAATCCAATCAGCATGCACGGTCAAAAAGTTTAAACTTGGACCATTGGTCATTAAGAAACGATCGATAGGTTAGGACTATCAACTCAATTAACTCAAATCTAAAAGAATTAAAAAAAAGATAAAATAATAATATAAAAAATTAATAGTATTGATTTTTTTTAATTTAAATTTTAAACTAATCCTGTAGTGGTCTCATATAGTATGAGATGTCTCAATTTCTGGACAAGAGAGATCAGACTGAAAGTAGTTAAGATTATCGGCTATTGGCTCATGGATGAAACGGCTAGAAATCCCGGATCACCCAAATACAAGAAAGGTAAGTTACAACATTGCAAGGAACACCCCATATGAGATAAAAATCTAGAATAACCCCACATAAAAATCCAACGTATAGAAGTCGGCGTAGGGGTTTGGATTTGCTCTAAAATTCGTGCTTTCGTGCAAGCAGGGGAGGGGGGTTTCCAGGGAGAAAACCGAGAGCAGCATCCGACGGCAGTGACCAGTTGGAGGTTCGGCAATGACCTCAGAACGGTCAGGTCACTGGGGAGATGGCACTGGTAACGGCGGAGGTTACCGATGGCGGTGGAGGACACTGGTAGCGGTGGAGGCTTGCCGCGGGCGTCGTTGATAGGAGAAGGGACCGTCGGATAGAGGAGGTCGATGGTGAGTAGAATATTACTCGAGATGTCATTCCGGTAATGGAAACACAGGGAATGGGGATGGGAGGTGATCGGCGGAGCTGGGCAGCGGAGGGTTGGGTACTCGGGGAAGAGGTTTTGGATGAAACCCTCTTGGGTGAGGAGGTTAGGGGCAGCAGAGTCGCAGAGGGTATCTGTGGGCGTTGGCGTCACAGGGGAAGGGGTTTTGAAGGAAAGAGATGGTGCGGCGGGTGGTGGTGGCAATGAGCGGCGGCAAGCAGTGGTGAGATGTGGTTGGGAGTGGAGGCGGGCAGCGGTAGTGGGAGGTGCGGAGATAGGCCAATATGAAAATTTAGATGGTGGCGTCGAAGGCGGGTAGTGGTGGTGCGATGACCAGGGGCGGAGGTGGGCGGAGCAGAATGGTGGTGGGAGGTGGTTCGGTACGAAGGTGGGCTATGCAGTGGTGGGAGATGGCCAAAGGTGGAGGCTTAAACAGGGCTGGTGGCTCAGGAGTTTGAAACAGGGGTCGATTTGGGAGTTTGAGATGGGAGGAATTTGTTAGAAGAGATGGGTCTCAGGAGCTTAGGGGAGTAACAGAGGAGAAGAGGAACAAGAAGAAGGGAGGGAGAAGTAGAAGAGAGAGAAATATTGGGGAGGGGAAAGAAACAAGGCTTCAATTCATTTTCCACACACTGTCGTTTTCGATTACAAAGGCCCGTATATAGATGGGCTCCTAACAAACTAACTGATTTGTGTAACAGATTGCTGACAAACTAACAAAATAATAACAAATTAATTTAGCTCATGCTTTAAAATATATGCATGAATTAAAAATAAAATATATCTAAAATTTAAATGAAATACATGCATAAAAAATAGTGCTACTGGATGATGTCCTTATCAATTTTTCTTGAGGAAGAAAAAATATGATTCTATCGAGCCAGATGTTGGAACAATTGACAGCTTTGATACTAATTATTAAGTCATGATACTTCACTTATACCATATTGTGGAAACTTCTGATCTTTAGTGTGAACCTGAGGAGATCTTTGACGTTCTCTAATGGCAGTATACAACCGATCCACCACCCAGATCTGTTATAGGGTGCTTTCCTCTTAGGGCTTGAGAAAGGCGTCCTTCCTCTCTAGGACTTCTTCAAGGATTTAGGACCGCAACTCTAGAAAGAAGAGAGAAGAAAGATTGAAAAAGAAAAGATCTGTATTTACTAGTATAATAAAATCCTAATACAACCTATGTATTTATATATAGCCATTAGGTCTGATTAAAAACTTCTTTGACTAACCCAATAGATGAAAGCACTCATCGAGCTGATGTACATCAATGTCTCCATGCTCTCATTTCTTGGATCTAAAACTGATCCATACATGAATTAGCCACCCTTAAGATCTTATTAAATCAGGCCTTAAGATTCTTTAGATTAAATATAATCCAAGACCAAATAGAAAATTCCATCTTATTCTATTTGCCACCGCCAAGCCGACTTGGTCAGAAGTCGAGCTGGCTTGACTGCGTCTTGCCTAAACATTATCTTCTATCTGCCTGAGAGGGTCGGCTCGACTGCGGTCCAAGCTGGCTCAATCTTAGCCTGAGTCGGCTTGATCTGTCTGAGTCAGTCCAACTGTGTGCAAGCCCCTTATTTTGGCTGTTACTTCTTTTGTCTCTGATCTTTTGCTCCATCTTGTGCTTTAGATCTTTGGAATACCTACTAAGCCCTTCAAGGTCCTCACACCTGAACCTTAAGCCCGTGGTGTTAGAAAAAATTCTTGCTGCTTGATAACTGTAGAAACAACAACAAGAATCTGAGGAAAGAGATGACTGTTCTGTGAAATCCTAGAAAATCCTAGGGAGTGGAGAAGAGAGAAAACAAGAGAGGAAGAAAGAGATATTCAGGAAGAAAATGGCTTATATTGATTTTCTGTTCTTCTCATTTACAAACTCTATATAGAGAATATATACTAGGTCAAAATGATCTAACCCAAAAACTTTCTTAGCTAATCTAATGTGATGCACTCCTCGAGTCCATGTACACCCATATCTCACATGCACACATCTATTGGACTAATCCCAGTCCAATCCATAGGTTAGCCTCTTAGGACCTCACAAACCAAGGCTCTAAGTCCCTAAGATTAAATTCAATTCCAAACCAGAATAGAAACTATGTTTTATTCTATTTACCGCTCAAGCCGGCTCGGTCAGTAGTCGAATCGACTCAACTGTGATGTCTCCAACGAGAGTTTAAATCACCGCTCTCTGCTCTGCTAGTTGAGCCGACTCTCTCAAAGTTCGAGCTGGCTTAACTGATAATACTGTCTTCTATTCTGCAGCTTAAGCTGACACTCTCAGAAATCAAGCCAGCTCTTCCAACGTGCCAGTCTGATACGCCTTTTGTCCTTCTACTCGAGCTGGCTCTGATAGGAACTAGGCCAGCTCGATTGAAGCATTGACTGAAGCTCTTTGATGATTGATTCCATTTGCTCCTTGCTTTCTCTCCACCTACTTTCAAGGCTTGAGAACACCATATCTGAGCTCACAATCTCTATCTCGGTGCTCCCAAGTCCTTGTGAATTTAGCTCTATTCGTCAGCCCAATCAGTACTATACAATTATAAAAGCTATTCCATGGAAGTACTTTTATGAGCATATCAGCTGGATTTTCTTTCGTGTGAACCTTCACCAGCTCCACTTTACTATCCTCTACTAGCTCTTTGATTCAGAGTATTTGATATCTATATGCTTGGTCCTTGCATGATAAACAGAATTCTATGCGAGCAATAAAGCACTCTAACTATCACAATATATTCTGACTACATCCTGTGAGAATCCCATCTCCAGTGCCAAGTCTTTCAGCTATAGAGCTTCCTTTGCTACCTCTATGATGCCAATGTACTCCGCTTTGGTAGTGGATAAGACTATAGTTGGCTGTGAGCAAGATCTCCAAGAGATTGAACCTCCATACATGCTTAATATAAAATCTATCGTCGAACGTCGAGTGTCTACATCTCCATCAAAATCTGTATCTGCAAATCCTTCGAACAACCCTCGAGCCTCCTTGAACATGTTAGGATGTTCGTTAGTATCTTTCCACTGATCATAGCAGATGTCAATCCTAACTGAACCTGCTAAGTATCTAAAGATATCCTTCAATGCTCTCCAATGCTCCTTGCCAGGGTGAGCCATAAACCTATTCACCTAACTCATTGCATGGGCTAAATCCGGCCTATAATACACCATGAAATATATAATACTTTCCACACCAGAAGCATATGGAACCAGCCTACGGTGAGCAACATCAATCTATCTTAGGTGGTCGAATGGTGGTGGAACAAATTTGTTCATGTGGAGAAATTATGCATAATTTGCTCACACGGGAACCTTAAATCAAAGAGGTAGAGGATGAGCGAGATGATTTCTTTCTCGAATATTGATATTGAGGTTGTGTAGACTCCGCATGATAACATCGTTGTAGTTTCCATAATCATTCCTAATTATGATGTAAAATATATTTCAGCAGATAATAGAAGCTTAGCAAGCATATTATTTTATGAGGCTTTTTGCAAGATGAATCTATCCATTGACAACTAAAGATGATAAGCTCTCCTCTGATTGGGTTCCAAGAGACCTAGTCTCTATAGAAGGACTCTCTAGGTCATAGCAGGTGGGGCCCCTAGGAAAATGACTGTGATGATTGATGTCATGAAGTCCCTCTCAGCATACGATGCCATTTTGGCTTGCCCCAGATTGAACACCATTCATACCATAGTGTCCACCAATTATCTACTCATGAGGTTACCTATCAGACATGGTGTAGGAGAAGTCTAGGGTGACAAATCACTGGCTTGACATGCTATGTGGTACTTTACGAGAGAAGAAGCCTATAGAAGTGCTTCACATTGAAAGCTTCGATGCTTGGGATGAATAGAAGTAAAAGCAAGAGTAAATGGTTAAGGAACTCCTCCAAGACCCCCTTAATGAGGTGAACCCAAGCAAAATGATGAAGGTCGAAGCCAATCTCACTGAGGCCACTAAACCTCAACTAGTGGATTTTCTCTAGACCAATTTCAGCATTTTCACTTGATCAATCTTCGACATGCGAGGTATAACTTTTGATGTGATTGTTCACAGATTGAGCATGGACTTGGCATATACACCAATTTGACAAAAGAAGAGGAGCTTCGCTTGTAAGAAGAAATAGACCATTGATGAGGTGGTGGACAACCTCCTTGCAGCTAGTTCATTTGAGAAGTTTCCTACATTGACTGGTTAGCAAACATCATCCTTGTAAAGAAGGCTAATAAAAACTAATGGGTGCGCATTGACTTCACTGACCTCATCAAAGCATATTCCAAGGACAACTTTCCATTATGAAGGATCGACCAGCTTATGGATGCAACATTAGGGCATTGGATGCTAAGCATTATGGATGTGTTCTTATGCTAGAATCAAATTTAGATGGCACTCAATGATAAAGAAAAACCTCCTTCAACATCGATAAAGGGTTATATTGCTACAAGGTCATATCGTTCAAACTAAACAATATTGGAGCACATACTAATGCTTGGTCAACAAGATTTTTAAGGATCAGATTGGTCATAATATGGAGGTTTATGTTGATAACATGCTAGTAAAAAGTAAAGAGATCGAGCAACATGGATGACCTATAGGAAGCTTTTGCTATTTTGAGAAAACTACCATATGAAGCTCAATCTAACCAAGTGCGCTTTTGGAGTCATTGTAGGTACGTTCCTTGGGTTCATGGTCATTCAACATGGGATTAAAGCCATTTAGGAAAAGATTTATGAGTGATGAAAATGACACATCCTATGGCGAAGAAGGAGATCAAATGCTTAGTAGTTTGGTTTGTAGCACTACGTAGATTTGTGGCAAGATCGGCCAAGAAATGCTTACCTTTCTTCTAAGCATTGAGGCAAATAAAAAACTTTCAATGGTCTGAGAAGTAGCAGGTTGCCTTTGACCAACTCAAGTAGTACCTGAGCTTGCCAACGCTCCTCACCAAGTGGAGCCTAGAAGAAATGCTATATTTCTATCTTAATGTCCTCTTCTGCTATAAGCTTAGTTCTCACCCAAAAGGATAGAGAGCAAAAACCCATATATATATTACACAAATTGAGTCCCTGGTGATGTAAAGACAAGATGTACCAAACTTGAGAAGATAGTTTATACTCTCATCATCTCAGGCTGGAGACTCAAGCTATACTTTTAGGTACATGAAAGGAGAAAATCTAGGATTTCATGCATAGATTTCGAAACTTTTTCGAAAATAGTAGAAATAGAAGATATAGATTAATCAAATTAATTCAATAATATATGTAAAAACTTCTAGATTTAGAATCTTATGACATGATATCATCATGTAATAAATCTAAAAATAAATAATAAGCAAAGGTATTGATCATATCAACACCTAATCTAGATCTAATCTAGAATACTATAGAGATCAGATCTCTATACCAGATCGCTAGTTGAGAACTCCACTTGCTATTCTCATAGATGAGAACATCGCTTAGAGCTGCATAGATTATCCGGCCTCTATAGGTTGTCTACATGAGGCATCAAGTTCAATCGAAGGTTCGATGATCAAAAATTTGCGCAGCATGCTAGCACTTTACAGATCCCTCCTTGATGGTTGATCTTGATTCTTCTTTTTTTGGATCACTTGGATCTTCCAAGTGATGAAAAATCTGAGGACTCAAGAAAGATAACCTTACATTCAAATCTCTTAAAAAAATATAGAAGGAGGAGGAAGAAAAATCCTAGAGAAGAACCTCTTCTTCTTTCTTTCTTTTCTCTTACCAGGACACACTAGAATTGTGTCCTAAAGAAACCCCACACCCCAAGGACCTATGCACCCAATATTCCCACATCTAAAGGGTTATCCCATGGTAAAACTTTGATGATAATCCCATCCTTAAGCCCTCTTAAATAGGGAGATAGAGAAGACTCTTTGTCTAGGTCAAATACATAGAAAGGCAACTTTCCTAACAAAGAAACTTGGGGTGCCAACTTTTGTGTGCCACCACCTTTTCCTTGGGCATGGGATATTTGAGATTGGCACACAAAGCCTTCCCTTTTCCACCAAAAGAATCAGTTCAATATCTAATTTAATTGGTGCTATATTGTAGATAGTGTTTGGGATTTGTCAAACTCTATTAAACAGTCCTAGGTCAAAACAACTTGCTTGTTTTGACCTAGTCAAAACCAATTTCCAAACAAGACCAAAGGGGGACGCATGGGTACTCCTTGAGCATGAGAAACATCATGCAAGCATCTGAAGAAAAGGGTGTGGGGCATGGAGGTATTGGCATAAAGGATGAGTTGGCGCAAGGAAGAGAGTCACAGTTAAACTAGGCTCTCATATTTTCTTTGGTCAAACCAAAATTTAAGTCCAATTAAATTAAGATTGGATAACCTAATTAAGGATAATCCTAATCCGACTAGAAGTCCAATTAAATTAAATTAAATTATATTTAATTTTAATTTTAATTTAATTAGAAATTAGATGTATACAAGTCCTAATTGAATAGAAAATTGATTTTCCTTTCAATTGGCTTATTTCATAAACCAATTAGACTTGAGCTAATCAAGTCTAAACCAAACCAAATTAAATCTCATTCAATTAGACTTGATCTCAACCTTAATGCTCTATCAAATTAAGTTAATTAGCAATCTAATTATTAATTAATCCTCCTACAATACTTGCATTAGATCAAATATCAATCATATTGACTGTTTGATCCTAAAATGATTCATAATCGTTGATCAACTATCTGATTAGATTGAAATCTCTAATGTATGTGATCCTATAGATTCGAACCTAAGCTAGTAGCATAAAAATAAATTTTTGTACCAATCGAAGTAATCATCTAGAAATGGTATCCGACATTCGGATAGGTTGAATGTTATATAAAGCAATATTCTAGAACCTATTCGAATATATTTACCATATAATTCATTTCTTTTATCTTCTATATTTAGGATAACTCAAAGTTAAATTGTTAATCCTGAAATAGTATATCCATAATGTATTTCAAAGCAATCATCCTATGACTCCTCATGAGGACTATCCTGACCAAGAATTTGCTAAATTAAAAATATAATTCAATTACAGCTCTTAAAATTAGGAGTGATCAATTTCATCTTGACTCACTCACCGACTTTATAAGTACTTGACTATATCCAAAAATCTTCCATCATTAAATTAAAAATTTAGATAGTCTGGCATCAAAGCATAATAAGTTGCTTATAAGTCATCATGATAATCTCAGGTCAGAGGAACACTTATATCTCTTTGGAGTAAATCTTGATAGCAAAATGCTCTGGAGTTGGTTATATTCAATGATGATATATCCCTACATCTTACTTGCATGCTATACTAGTATCTTCATACTTCTTGGTTAAGAGGACAACCAACCCATATAGCATACAATGACCTATACTTGATAAATATTGTCATCCTAGGTAACAACGTATCATTTGATCGTGAATCAATTTAAGGACTAAATGATAAATCCTCACTTTATTGATTCTAAATAATCCTAAGAACTTTACTACAATATAGGAGTTCAAAAGAAGATGTACACTTATGATGAAAAAGTTAGAATAAATATTTTATTCATAATAAATCATATACAATTACAAGATTAGCTTAACCATCAACAGACTGATGATTGGTTTTGAGATATATTTTCAAATAACTCCCACTTATTCTAAAGCCACTCGGTATAGTATCTTATACCCATATTCGATTTATGATTATCGAATTTTTTTACCGTAAGGGCTTTAGTGGATGGATCGATCAGGTTCTTCTTTTCATTGATCTTCTGAAGATCGATGTCATCTTGATCCTGTGAGCTCAGATATGATACTCTTAAGCCTTGGAAGCAGGTGGAGAGAGAGCAAGAAGCTAATAGAACCAACCATTGAAGAGTTTTAGCCAATGCTTTAGTCAAGCTGGCTCAGTTCCTATCAGAGCCAACTCGAGTAGAAGGATAGAAGGTATATCAAGCTAGCACGCTGGAAGAGCTGACTCAATTTCTGAGAGATCCAGCTCGAGCTGTAGAATAAAAGACAATATTATCGATCAAGCTAGCTCGAACTCTGAGAGAGCTAGTTCGAGTAGTAGAGCAAATAGTGATGATTCGGACTCTCGTAGAAGACATCACAATCAAGCCAACCCGACTGTTGATTGAGCCAACTCGAGCGGTGAATAGATCCTAGAAACTTAGAGCCTTGGTTTGTGAGGTCTTAAGGGGCTAACCTATGGATTAGACTGGGATTAGTCCAATGAGTGTGTACATGTGAGACATAGGTGTATATGAGCTCGGAGAGTGCATCACATTAGATTAGCTAGAAGAGTTTTTAGATTAGATCATATTGACCTAGTATATATTCTCTGTATAGAGTTGTAAATGAAAAGAATAAAAAAAAATTAATACAAGTCCTTTTCTCCCTAAATATCTCTCTCTTCCTCTCTCGTTCTCTCTCTCTTCTCCATGCCTTAGGATTTTCTAGGATTTCATAGAACATCCATTTTTTTCTCGAATTCTTGTTGTTATTTTCATAATCATTAAGTAGCAAAAATTTTTTCCAACAAATTGGTATCAGAGCCCTAGTTGTTAGATCTAGTAGAGGAAAGGATAAAGCTTCGCCTGAAATTATGGTGAGGTACTGAATAGATTCTTTTGAACATTATTTATTCTTCTTTTATGTTTGATTATTGGAATCTGGTTGGGATGGCATCGAGTACCATTAAGATGAACTTTAGAAAGTTTAATGGTAAGGATAACTTCATCCTTTGGCAGTAAAGGATGAAGGATCTGTTGGTACAAAATAGAATTTATAAGATCTTGATTTAAAAAAGATCGAAAAAGATTTTTATTGAAGAGTGGAAGAAATTTGAAAAGATAGCTTTTAGCATGATTTGTATGTGCCTCGCTGATGAAGTTTTATCGAAACAAGAAAACCACATCGAAGAGATTGTGGCAGAAATTGAAGAACACGTAAATGGGCAAGAATATGATAAATAAGCTATGGTTAAAGAAGCAGCTATACAGTTTATGGATGCCCAAAGAAAGAGATCTAATTTTTTATATTCAAAAGTTCAATCAAGTTTGCTCAGATGTCTTGAGCCTTGATGTAAAGATTGATAAGGAGGATAGAGCTCTCATGTTATTGTGTTTCCTACCAGCAGTATATGATGGTCTGATTACTATTCTTATATATGAAAAAGAGATCTTAAACTTCAAAAAAGTGGTTGGAGTTTTTAGGTCCAATGAGCAGCGAGAGATGCTAATTAGAAAAAATCCTAGTTCAAAGATGCTTTCTATGAATGAGAGGCATGGAAGGCCTAAGAAGAGAACTCGAGATAAATTAAAAGATAGATTGAAGTTTCGAGAAAATCAAAAGAATATAAAATACTATAAGTATTATCAACCTGATCATATTAGAAGAAACTATCCACTTTTAAAGAATAAAAAGGAGAATGGCACTTCTAAGAATGGATCGACCAGCAGAAGTGGTGCTCTATCATCTGAAGATAGTGGAGATGATATATTGATAGTATCAGATAGAGTTACAGAGTTGGACAACAACTGGACACTGGATTCAGCATGTTTTCATCATTACACTATACATCGGGAGTGGTTCTCATCTTATGAGAGATCCGATTGAGAAAGTATTAATCTTGGAGATGATCATCCATGTAAAGTTGCTGATATTGGTACAATCAGAGTGAGGATATATGATGGAGTCATATGGATACTCACTAATGTGAAGCATGTGCTAGAATTGAAGAAGAATCTGATATCCCTAGGTTACTAGGAATGATAGGGGTATGCTTTCAATTATCAGCCAGACAGCATGTATTTGAGGATTTCCAAGAATTCGTTGGTAGTGATGAAAGGAAGAAAACTAAGCAATAACCTATATAGAATGGAGGGCTTAGTAGTTACTGATGGTGCGAAGGTATCAGTAGGAGCATAGGAGGAGTAGCTAGCCTACAAGCTATGGCACTATCATATGGGTTACTTGAGTGATAGAGGGCTCATAAAGTTGAGTAGAAAAGGTCTGATTCTAGCACTGAGAAAGAAAGAAAATGATCTATGTGAGCCTTGCATCTACAGCAAATAGCAGAGTTACATTTGCCAGTAGTACCAAGCAGAGTGAAGTTGTTTTGGAGCTTGTTCACTCAGAAGTATGGGGACCAACACCTGTTGTATCTCAAAGTGGAGTGAGATATTTTATCATCTTCATAGATAACTTCTCTAAGAAGGTATGGGTTTATCTGTTTAAGAAAAAATTAGATATTTTTGCTCAATTTAAAATCTGAAGAGCTGAGGTAGAGAAGGAGATAGGACAATCAATAAAGTGTTTGAGGTCTGATAATGAAGAAGAATACACCAGCCTAGCATTCAAAAAATATTAAAAAAAAAATGGCATCAAACGCCATTACACCGTAAAGATAACCCCTCAATAGAATAATATCATAGAGAGGATAAATCAAACACTGATAGAGAAGGCCAAGAGCTTGAGGCTGTAGGCATCACTGCCCAAATCTTTTTGGGTTGATGCTCCTATTTATGCTTGTTTTCTTGTTAACAGGTCTTCCCATAGGAAACTAAATGGAGCACTTTCAGAGGCTGTCTAGAGTGGAAAGAAGATGGAGCTTGACCACCTAAAGATGTTTGGCTGTCCTGCATATGCTTTGGTAGAAGAAGCTGATAGGAGCAAGTTAGACCCAAAGTCATAGAAGATGATATTCATCGGATTTTCATGAGATGTGAAGGATATTTTGCTGTGAGATTCACATTTCCAAAAGTGTGTCATCAGTCGAAATATGATTTTTGATGAAAAGAGCATCATGATGAAGTTGAAAAGTGCAGATGAAGTTGTCAAGATAACATAGGATAGCATGGGATAGTTGTTGGATATAGATGATTTGCCCTCAACATCAACCTTAAGTCATGTTCAATTTGAGATAGAGTTAGGCAGGCAAGGTGATACACCTATGAAGGATCAGCATGGAGAGCAATTTATCCTAGAAAAAGTGCAGAGGCAGCCACAGATAGTAGACTTACAGGATACCATAAGGAGAGTGACACTGCATAAGCTGAAGCGTACTGTTCGCAAATCAGTGCGATATGACATTGATTAGACTATCTCCTATGCTCTTATCACCACCAATGATGATCTAGAGAGCTTTGAAGAAGCCATGGAGAGTCCAGATCGAAACTCATGGATACAGGTCATGATAAAAGAGATGGAGTCTCTCAGAAAGAATCGGATATGGCAACTGGTGGATCTACTAGATGATGCTTGACCCATTGGCTCTAAATGAGTTTTCATCCAAAAAGAAGCACCTTTAGAGCAAGGTGGAGTGAGGTACAAGGCTAGACTGATAGCCAAAGGATATTCACAAAGAGAAGAAAATGATTACTTAGAAGTCTTTTCTCTAGTTGTCAGACATACGTCTATTAGGATGCTATTGAGCATAGTAGCTGCTCATGATTTGGAGCTGGAGCAAATGAACATTAAGACCACATTTCTCCATGAAGATTTGGAGGAGAACATATACATGGATCAGCCATAGGACGTCAAGGAGCCTGGGTCAAAAGAGAGGTTTGTTTACCAAAAAAATTGTTGTACGGATTGAAGTAGTTTCCTAGATAGTGCTACAAGTAGTTTGACACATATGTGAGAAGTATTGATCTTTTCAGGTGTGATCATGACTCATGGGTATATCTGAGGTCTCTGAAGTATAGATCTTGGTTATACTTACTCTTGTATGTAGATAATATGCTAATAGCATGCAAAAGTAAGGATATAGTGCAGGAGTTAAAAGGAGCTTTATCTTGGGAGTTTGAGATGAAGAACTTGAAACTTACAAAGAAGATCCTAGGTATGGAGATTGTCAGAGATAGAAACAAGAGGCTGTTGTATCTATCTTAGGGAGGATATATAAAGAAGATCTTAAAGAGGTTTGACATGAAGGAGGCCGAATTGGCAGAGCTACCACTTGCCAGGCATGTCAGACTCTTTAAAATTATGTTACCATAGACTGAGATGAAGGTTTAGAAGATAAAAAAGATTCCATATGCTTCTAGTGTGAAAAATATTATGTACTCCATGATGTGTTGTAGGCTAAATTTAGCCTATGCAGTGAATCGGGTGAGTAGGTTTATGGCTCACTCTGGTAAGGAGCACTAGAAAGAATTGAAGGGTATCTTTAGATACTTGACAGGTTCAGTTGGGATTGGCATTTGCTATAATCAATAGAAAGGTGCTAAGGAACATTCTAACATGTTCAAAAAAGCTCGAGAGTTGTTAGAAGAATTTATAAATGCAGATTTTGATGGAGATATGAATACTCAGCATTCGACGACATGTTTTATATTCAATATGTATAGAGATCCAATCTCTTAGAGATCTTGCTTATAGTCAATTATGGCCTTGTCCACTACTGAAGTAGAGTACATTGGCATCATAAAGATAGCAAAGAAAGCTCTATGGTGAAGGGCTTGAAGTTGGAGATGGGATTCTCATAGGATGCAATTAGGATGCATTGTGATGGTCAGAGTACTTTATTACTCGCATAGAATTCTGTTTATCATACGAGGATCAAGCATGTAGATATCAGATACCACCATATCAGAGAGCCAGTGGAGGATGGTGAAGCGGAACTGGTGAAGGTTCATACCAAAAAAAATTCAGCTAATGTGCTCATAAAGATACTTCCACGAAAAAGCTTTCACAATAATATGGTACTGATGGGGCTGACGGATAAAGTTGAGTTACAAAAACTTGGAAGCACCAAGGTAGAGATTATAAGCTTAGGTATGATGTTCTCAAGCCTTAAAAGTAAGTGAAGAAAGAGCAAAGAGAGAATGGAACTAACCATCGAAGAGCTTCAGTCAATGCTTCAGTTGAGCTGGCTTAGTTCTTGTCAGAGCCAGCTTGAGTAGAAGGACAGAAGGCATATCGGGCTAGCATGCTGAAAGAGCTGGCTCAATTTCTGAGAGAGCTAACTCGAGCTGTAGAATAGAAGATAGTATTTGAAAGAGCAAGGATGGTTCTTCCAAGGCTTGGGAGATCATGAAGGAGTCAAGGTGGTGGCTCCTGGAGGCTTGGATCGGTTGAAGTTGTATCAACTGAGAAGGAGGGTTGATAAACTGTCGAGCTGGCTTGGATACAGATCGAGCCGGCTCGAGATGAGATCAAGCCTGCTCAAGCCAAAATTGAGCCAGCTCTCTTAGACAAATAGAAAATATATTTTCAGTAATCTATAGCTTGACAGGCAGCCGAGCCGGCTCGAGTGTTTGATGAGCCAGCTCAGATAGGCGGACAGATGAGCATGAGTTTTCTTATTTGGTCTTGGATTAAATCTAATCTAAGGGATCTGAAGGCCTAAGTTGAGAGGTCTTAAGATGGCTAACTTATGTATAGGGCTGGATCTTTAGTTCTAGGGATGAGAGCATACAAGAAATGGGCTTGGATGAGTGCTTTCTTATATGAGTTAGCCTAGAAAAAAATTTTAGGATTGAGTCATGTTGACTTAGGACTTTTATATATACTTTGTATATGTAATATTTTTAACAAGAAGAGAATAAAAATCCTTTTTCTCCTTGAAAACCCTACCCTCTCTCTCTAGATTTGCCATTCATCCTTCTCTTGATGTCTATTCATCAAGGCTGCCGCCTTCTTCTAGTTAGAAGTTTTGGATGCTGATTCTAGATCTTCTAATTTTCAGTGAATCGATCATTATAGTATTATCGATCAATCCAGCTCGAGTAGCAGAGCAGAGAGCAGTGATTCAAACTCTCGTAGGAGACATCACAAGCCGACCCGACTGCTGATCAAGTCAGATCAAGCGGCGAATAGAATAGAACATTGTTTCTATTCTGATCTGGGATTGGATTTAATTCTAGAAACTTAGAACCTTGGTTTGTGAGGTCCTAAGGGCTTAACCTATAGATTGGACTGGGATTAGTCCAATAGGTGTGTGCATATGAGACATGGGTGTACATGGGCTCAGAGAATGCATCACATTAGATTAGCTAAAAAGGTTTTTGGGTTAGGTCATATTGACCTAGTATATATTCTCTCTATAGAGTTTGTAAATGAGAAGAACAAAAAAATCAATACAAGCCATTTTCTTCCTGAATCTCTCTCTCTCTCTCTCTTCCTCTCTCGTTCTCTCTATCTTCTCCATATCCTAGGATTTTCTAGGGTTTCATAGAACAACCATCTTTTTTCTTGGATCTTTGTTGCTATTTTCGTAGTCATCAAGTAGTAAGGATTTTTTTTAATAGATCCATTATCTTCTGGACAAGATGGTAGCGATATAGAATATGCTTCATCTGCTAATGTACTTTTGGTTTCTTTGCCTATGCAATGGCTTCAGTATTGTCATAGTAGAGCAGGATCAGACTATTAAGGAAGGATGCCATTTCAAGCTCGATGATAAATTTTCTCAGCCACAGCTTTCTTAGTAGTATCAGATGCTATAATATACTCTACCTCGTATACTAAGTCAGCCACAATATGTTACTTAAAATTTTTTCAACAGATAGCTTCACTATTAAGGATAAATATATAACTCAAAATACTTCTACTATCATCATGATCAGATTAAAAATTAGAGTTTATATATTTCATAAGTTTCAAATTTTACTCACCATAAACAAGCCACTGATCCTTAGTATTTATCAAATACTTAAAGATGATTTTTACAACTTTTCAATGATTCTCTTCTGGATCAGATTGGTATCTACTCACTATTCTTAGTGAGTATACTACATTTGATCTCATACATGTCATGGTGTACATGATAGAATCTATTATCGGGGCATATAAAATTCTGCTCATATGCTCTCTCTCTTAAGATGTTGTCAGATAATCACTCTTTGAGAGAAAAAAATTATGATTTATCAGAAAATAATCATTTTTGGAATTCTTCATGCTAAATTGCTCAGCATAGTATTTATGTACGTGGATTGAAACAATCCAAGCATCCTCTTAGATCTATCCCTATAGATCTTCATTCTTAGGATGTAGATGCTTCTCCCAAGTTCTTCATGAAGAACTGAGATGATAGCTAAACGTTTATTTCCTATAATGTAGGAACATCATTCTCAATTAAGATAATATCATCCACATATAATACAAAGAATACTACTATTGAACCATTTGTCCACTTGTATATGTAGGGCTCTTTTCTGTTCTTAACGAAGCCATACGTTTTGATCACTCCATTTTGGATTTCATGGCTTCAAGCCATTTTTCAGAATCATATCTTTGCATTGCATCCAGATAGATGATCAGATTCTCATCGTTCTCATCGAGTTTGATAGGATCACTGTTCTGGATCAAAAAATTATAGTATCTATTCAACTGATGCGGTACTCTACCAGATCATCTTAAGAGTGTAGGTACATTGGACTCTTGGTTTGATCTAATCAAATTCAATTCAAGATCAGCTAATTATGTTGATTTTTCTACCTATCAAACTTTCTTAAGTTCGACATTAGAGGCAATAGTTTCTTCACCAAGAAACTTCTTTTCTAAAATGATTGTCTTAAGGCTGACAAATACTTTTTGTTCATCAACAAGGTAGAAATAATATCATTTGATTTCTTTTGGGTATTCTATAAAAATGCACTTGTCAGATCTAGATCCAAGCTTATCTATCATTAAATATTTAACATAAGTCAGACATCCTCAAATCCTAAGATGTAAGAGTATTGGCTTACGTTCTATCCATATCTCATATAGAGTTTTAAGTATAGACTGACTCAAAATTCTATTAAGAAGATAGCAAGTCGATTCTAGCATATATCTCTAAAAGAAGATTGGTAGACTAGCAAAATTCATCATGGATCAAATCATATCTAACAAAATCTGATTTCTCCTTTCAAACACATCATTATACTATGGTGTCCCTGGAGGAGTCCATTGAAAGAGAATTCTTTTTTCTCCTAAATATGTAAGAAACTCATCAAAAATGTATTTATCCCCTTGATCAGATCAAAGAATTTTAATACTCTTCTCAGTTTATTTTTCTACCTCATTATAGTATCTTTTGAATATTTCAAATGAATCCAACTTGCATTTCATCAAGTAGATGTACCTATACTAGGAGAGGTCATCTATGAAAGTAATGAAGTAAAAATATTCACTTCCAGCACTTATGCTCATAGGTCCACATACATCAGTATGTACTAGATCTAAAAGCTCACTGGCTCTTTCATCTTTTTCAGTAAAAGATGGCTTGATCATTTTTCTAAGAAGACAAGACTTACAAGTAGGAAGTGATTTAGAATTACTGACTTCGAGAATTTTCTCTTGAGTCAACCTATTTATTCTATTCTTATTAATATGACCTAGCCTACAGTGTCAAAGATAAATATCAAACACATTATCTATTCTAGGTGTTTGCCAACGGAGTAGACCATATTAACAGGTTATGATAAGAAATAAATTTCATTATTCAAATATCCAGTAAAAATTATAACACCATTCAAAATGATATTACAATTTTTTTTATTAAAATTTTATAATTATTTTTGACCAAAAGGCCTACAGAGATGATATTCAGTAAAAGACTAGGATAAAAGTGAAATTCACTAAGAACAACAGTATGCGATTCAAATACAAGCTTGATGATTCCTAATGCAAGAACTGGAACTGATCTTCCATCTCCAATATTTAGGAATCTTTCATCTTTTTCAAATTTCCTACTGACCCGTAAATCCTACAATGAATTGCAAATATGGTAAGGACTTTTGATATCAAATATTCAGTCAGTAGTATCATAACTTGAGAAATTACAAGGAGTTATCATATAAATACCTTGTCCAGTAATAGTTTACTTCTTTCTCATCCTATTCAGATCCAGGAAGGTAATATACCGACGATAGTTTCTCTTTCAATATCTCTGCTTCTTATAATATAGAGCTATCGATGGGTCAGGTCCAAACCTGAGACCCATAGATATTTATCTGATGGATCCAGATCTGGTATTAGTATTGGACCCATTTACCCAGACCCGAACTTGGATCCAAAAAATTATGATATAAATGGATAGGGTTTGGATATTTAGCATCCAGACCCGATGGACCCAAGACCCAAATTATATATAATAAAATATACTAATATTATATATATAAATATTAAAAATATTTTGAGCCATTAAATCAAAGATCCAATGGCTAAAATCATTTAGAAAAAAACCTAACCTAGTTTAGATCACTCTCTTTATCTTCCTCCCTCCCTCTCTGTCTCTTGATCGACGTCGATGGCGTCTGGCTTTCCCTCCCCTCCTCCTTGCCTCTCCTCTCATCAGTGGACCACAGTTCCTCCCTCTCTATCTCTCGACCAATGCCGATGGTGCCTCTACCTCCTCTCCTCCCTGTCTCTCCTCTCATCGACGAACCGCGGTTGGATCCTGATCTCACCCCCTCGAAAGTCGGATCTCTTGGTGGACCATCGCCCCCTTGGGTCTCCCGATGGATCGTCACCTGCACCCCCTCGAATCTCCCGATGGACTATCACTTGCACCCTCTCAACCCCTCAGATCTCTCGATGGACCATCGCCCCCTCGGATCTTCGAGCAGTCTCTCTCTTGGTATCTCCCTCTCTTAGTCCCTCTCTCAGTCTCTCCCTTTCTCAGTCCCTCCCTGCCTCTCTCAATCCCTCCTTGCCTCTCCCTCTCTTGATCTATCTCTCTCTCAGTCCCTCTCTCGATCTCTATGTCTCTCTCTCTCCTTCTCTTAGTCCCTTTCTCGATCTCTCCCTCTCTCAGTACCTCGCTCGCCAGCAGGCCACGGTCGGACCCCGATCTCATCCATGCCTCTCCAATGTCATCTCCATCTAGCATCCAGACCGACGGGCCATCTCTTCCCATCCATCGCAGCATCGCTGCCTTCCATCGCCCCCTCACTCTGCGGCATCTCCGCCATGCATCTGGGCTATCTCTCCACCTTCGCCATAGTGCCGCCGCCTTCCACCACTGAGATCCACCATAATCTGCCTTTTTTTAGGTAATTACATAGTTGCTTTGAATGTGTTACCAATTGCCATAATATCCTGTAGATCAATTATCAATTTGTAGCCATCTTTCCTTATATGATTCGTTTTAAATTTCAGAAAATGTCAAGTGTTGAAAATTTTAATGTTGAAGTTGAACAAAATGCAAGTGCACCTGTAGAGCTAATTGAGAATGAGACAACTGAATCTACAAAAAAATATGTTGTTGGTCATAAAAGAAAGTTGATATTATCAGTATGGAATGATTTTACTAAGGTTAAACATCAAAATGGTAATGACATTGCTAGATGTAATTGGTGTAAAAAAGAGCTTTGTAGTGATAGTAGTAAAGAAACTAGTCACTTGAGAAAACATCTGAATACATGCATTTTTAGAAAAAGGAATGATAGAAGAGTTGTACAACAATCAATTACTAGAGTTAAAGGCTTTTGTGATAAGGCAGTTTACAAGTTTGACCAAGAAAAGAGTAGAAGAGATTTGGCAAAAATGATTTTTAAGCATAACCACTCTTTTAACATGGTTCAAAATGAGTTTTTTGAACAATTTTGTGCTGGATTGAATCCAAATTTCAACCTTGTAAGTCATAATACAATCAGGAATGATATATTGAATATTTACAAGGAGGAAAAGGCAAAGTTATATGATTACTTTGATGCACTTTCTTATAGGATTGCCTTTACTACTGATATATGGACTTCTGAACATTCAAATATTGCTTATGCATGCTTGACTGCACATTATATATATGATGTTTGGGAACTGAAGAAAACAACCATTGCATTCAAAAAGATTCCATATCCACATGATGATGAGATATTGTTTTATTTTATTTCTGATTTGTTATTGGAGTGGAATTTGGATAAGAAAATTTTTTCAATGATTGTTGATAATGCAAGTGCAAATGATGTAATGGTCAGACAATTAAAAAGTTAGCTTTATGAGAAATCATTGCTTTGTTTGTCTGGTGCATGGTTTCATGTTCGATGTAGTGCACATATTCTTAATTTGATTGTTCAAGATGGATTAGCAAAGGTTGGAGTGTTTTTGCAAAAAAATTGAGATATTGTGAGTTTGTTGAATAGGTTACCTACTTTGCATCAAAAATTTGAAAAAGCATTATCTCAGTTGAAGTTGACAGGTGCAAAAATGGTTGGAAAAGATGTACCTAATAGGTGGAATTCAACCTATTTGATGCTTGATGCTGCCATTCCTTTAAAAGAGGCATCTTATCATTTGTCTCAATTAGAAAGAGGTTATAAATGTAATCCTTCAGAAGATGAATGGAAAGCGGCATGCATTGTGAGAGATTGTTTGAAATTTTTCTATGATGCTTGTAATCATTTTTTTGGTTCAAAGTTTCCTACTTCTAATCTAATTTTTTGGAATATTTATAAAATTCAGCTTAAGATGAGAGTGGAAGAATAGTGAGCATGAATGTCTTGTATTAATGGCAGGACCTATGAGAGCGAAGTTTGCAAAATATTGGGAAGAATGTTCTTTGCCATTAGCAATTGCAACTGTTCTTGATCTAAGATTCAAAATTGATGTTGTGGGATATTATTATGATCAGCTGTATGGTTCTGATTCTTATGATTATATTGATAGAGTTCGTACAGTTATATTTGATTTGTATAATGAATATGGGGGTGAGAAATTGTTGGTTGGGAATTCAAGTTATTTTATGTCAAGTGGTTCAGGAAATGAAAATGCAAGTTCAGGAAATGAAAATGCAAGTGCAAGCCGTGGAGGCATATTTTTGGATGATGAGAATGACTTTGATGAGTGGTATCATCGATCTTGTTCTTTCACTATTCGAGATTCTAATTAATCTGAGTTGGAAAAATATTTGGAGGAAGCTATGTTTCCAAGAAAAGATAATTTTGATATTTTAAATTGATGGAAGATGAATAGTGCTTGATACTCTACTTTAGCAAAGTTAGCACGGGATATTTTAGCTATTCCAGCTACTACTGTTGCTTTTGAATTAACATTCAGTGTTGGTGGTAGGGTGATTGATGAGAGGCGAGTATGCTTAGCTCCAAAAATTGTTGAAGCTTTATTGACTACCAGTGATTGGTTCGAATCTACAAAGAATGATAAATTTTAATTACTATCTTATTTATTTTTTTATTTTTTGTTTCCATAATCTTTACTAAATATGATATTTTTTTTAGATATTGTTGGAACATCCACTGAGCTTTGATGTGGTTGAATTTCATGGTGGAGGATTAACAAGTAAGCTTTTTTTATTATATTATTTTATTAATAAGGAAATTTATTTGTGTAGTTTTTATTTTTATGTTCAATAAGTAATGTTCTATATATATATTTTTTATTAGGCTTTCATTATTATCCCATGGCATGGAGAAAGTTGATTTGGAGTTGTGAAGAATGTTGGAACAAATTGAGATGGAACTATGTGATGTTGTTATTAAAATTTGAACAATGTATTGAATACTTTATAATTGGAATGTTGATTTTTTTGGATACTTTAATTGGAGTTTTACTTATTGAATTTGAAAAAAATTTATATTTTTATTTGTATGATCCTATGATTGTATAATTTTTAGGTACTTTTTTTAGGTTATTGTATAATTTTTAGGTATTTTTTTAAAACTTTGAATATGAGTTTCGGATCCTAAAATCGGATCTAGATATATGGAATCTATTCAGATCCGGATCTGAAACTTCAAGGCCAGACTCGTTGGATATTTGGATCTAGATTCGATACTAGTAATTAAAATCGGATCCAAATTTGGATATCCAAGTTTCAATCCGATCCCGACCTATTGACAGGTCTATTATAATAGAAGCACTTCGCTTGACTCTTATCGGGCTTTGGTTTCTTGGTCTGATCCTACACTGATATCCTAGCATGTACCTATACTTTCTTGTTCTTCTTCTTTTTATTCTTCTTTTCTTTCTTAAAGGATCGATGATCAGAAGAAGACTCTCCCACTATATTTACTAACTCCTTATGGAGCTGGTGATCCTTCTCAAAGTGCTGCAATAACCCCAACAAACCATGGTAGTTAACTGCAGGCATTATCATTATAAAATGATTAAGAAAGAAGAGGAAAGACTTGGATAAGGAGTTTAGTATAGCATCTTTCTCAAGCTGCTCATGCAAGAAAAAGTCGAGCTTGCTCAAATGCTCAATCATCTCGATCATGTACAATGCATGATCAGTGATTGATGAGCCATCACTCATCCAGTCATTGAAGATGGCATAACTAGTTTTGTACCTTTCAAAATTGTTGAGAGTACCAAAAGACTTGTTCAACATTTGAAGCATGACTTTTGGCTGAGCAGACTTAAACCTGCAACTAAACTCATTACTCATAACTGTCAACATGATGCAATGAATCATGGTTCAGTCATTGAGCCACTTCTAATAAGTGTCTCGAACCATCCCACATGCGTTCGAAGCTAATTGCTTAGGTGCCAGATCTATCAGAATGTATAGAATCCGCTCATGCTCTAGGACAATCTTCAAATTTTGGTACCAGTTATCAAAGTTGGGTCTCATTAACTTGTCATTATTCAACAATGAATGGAGCGATAGGATAGTGGCCATAACTTTACAAAGAAAAACTAAAAACCTAATTAGTATATCATCTATTAAATCTAAAGATTTAGACTTTAATCAAAAGGTTCTTTCACTATTTTATTCAAATTGATTGCCTCTATCTCTAATTTGAGAAATTACCCTAACTCTTTAGTAGGTACTAGAATCCACATAGATTGCACATAAGCCCGACTTTAGCCAGTTAACCCATGTGTATCTATGGGTAGGTTGTAAGCCCACCAACTGGCATCACCTCACTCTGATACCAATTGAAGGAACCATGGTATCGCTCGAACGCCAATCATCCTTGGCATCACAAGCTCCGATACTATGTTGCGAAAGCTCCTGATCTTTAGCACGGATCTAAAGGAACTTATGACGTTCTCTATGGATAGCAAACCATTGATCCTCCACCTGGATCTGTGATGCAGCACCTCCCTCCTTAAGCTTGAGGGAGATGCTTCTCTCTAAGACTTCTTCAAGAATCCTGGGGCTGCAACTTTAGAGAGAAGAGAAGAAGAGAGAGTTGAGAGAGAAAAGATCTGTATTCCACAGCATTATGAAATCCTAATACAATCTATGTATTTATATATAACCATTAGGCCCGACAAAAAAACTTTTCAGTTAACCCAATACATAAAAATACTCATCAAGCTCATGTACATCCATGTCTCCCATGCTCTCATTTCTTAGATCTAGACCCGACCCATACATGAGTTAGCTCCTTTAAGACCTCTTAAATTAGGCCTTAAGACCTCCAAGATAAGTCCCTATCCTAGTCCAAATAGAACCCACGCGTAACTCTGCCTGTAGACTGAGCCGACTCAATCTCAACACTGAGTCGGATAACCTGAGACCGGGTCGGCTCAGTTTTAGACTGAGTCGGTCTAGTTTCTGTGCCATGCCTGCAGTCTCAAAAAAGACCTTCTGTCTATCCTATGCTCTGAGACTTAGCTGATCCAGTTTTAAACCAAGCCGGCTAACTTGCAGAAAGCTTCTTTTCTGTAGTCTTCAATCTTTTGATTTTGGTTCCTCGCTCCATCTTGTGTCCCAGATTTTTGAAGCTCCAACCAAGCCCCTCAAGATTCCGAACACCTAGACCTCGAGTCTGTGGAGGGCTATACACCACCTCCACCCTAGGGCCACTCCTATTCTAGTCTTTACCTATGGCCTTCCAAGGCTTGGAAGCATCATAAATCCTCACAATCTCCATCTTGGTGCTTCCAAGTCTTAGTAAACCCTTGGCAATGCCTTCCTGCATAATTTCGCTATCTCTGCGCACCCTGACAGCCTCTTGTGCAATCATCATCTTCGCCAATTCTCTTCAACTATTATGCACCCTTGAGGCCCTTTGGGATGACCGCCTCCACTACTGAAGACCTTGGCTTGCTCCTTTGCACCACCTTAGAATTATAGGATTCCATCTGCTTAGTAGCTGCATAATCTTTCTTGGACTTTTTAGGAGAATCTGCAATATTCCTATACCGACACTTGCTGCAAATTCTGACATGGTCTCCTCAAAACTATGCCTGTCTACCTGCATACGTCGCTCCATCTGAAACTATGCATCACCGATGCTAGTGCTAGGATATCGATCCTCTCGCACCCCTCTGCTTTGAACTCATGTCAATTCCTCTCTAATTGTGAAGCCAACTCTCTGAAGCTCTATCTATATTCGAAGTCCATCTGATGCTGCAGAAGCCAACTCTATGTCCGAGTCATCCGAGGCCAACCACTCAATGCTGCACTATTGAGTCTGCCGCTGTATCTCGAACACCATCGCTATCCCTTCGAACCCTCCACACCCCGTGAACCCCTTTGAAGCTATCTCGGATACCTCCATAATCCGTGGGCACCTCAAAAATCTAAGAGCTCATCCAACTCTTCTAAATCCAACAACTGAATCCTAAAAAAATCCATCCTAGTCCTTCTCTTCTACCCCTACACTAGCCATCACTTCAGTTGCACCCGAAGAATCATCCTCCATCTGATCTGCGACTCTTTCAGATGCCCCTATAGAAGAAGCTTGATCCATGATACTTCTGGCTAATTGATGCCCCCGATGCTCCTTGAGACCTCCTGACTCTCTCTAAGACCTACACCCGATCTTTCTGAGATGGCCTTGACACCATCTACTAAGATACCTTCCTCAGTTGCTGCACCATCGAGCCTCTCTCAGCCCCGTGCCTCTAGAAAAGCGCTACTGTAGTACTTCAGTGCTCCCTAGCCTTGTTTCTACACCGCTCTACAGCTATCCAGCCCTAACCTATTGGACCTCTATGGATCATCCATCTTCATCACCCCCAAGGCTTCGCAAATCCATGCTCTAGTTGAACTACTGAATGCACCTCCGACTACTTTCCCACCTTTCTGACATAGAAGAACGTATAGTTGCTTCTTCAGCATTCCTTCGACCATTATCCCTTGGAAAACCACTCTTCAACAGCCCCATACTATTCATCTTCTTAGAGAATCCTGATGCTCTCTATTGAGATACCTCTCTTGGCTACTGCACCTCTGAGCCTATCTCAATCCCACATCTTTAAGAAAATGTTACTGCAGCACTCCAGCGCTCCCTGCCTGTCATATAACCGTCATACACCCCGATTTTTCTACTAAGATCAATCAACAAATCATGCACCCAATTCTTTCACCCCAAAAAAATTTCTTTCCATTAATCCTCGCAACCTCTACCTTCAATCCGCTACTCTTGGTTGGCCAAACTACAGCAACAACAAAAATAGGGCCGAGACATACCGTGGAATCCTTGTATAAATTTTTGATTTCATCTTATACGACTACTCCTTTTCTTTCATGCACCATCAGGCTCTGATACCAAATGTAAGCCCACCAACTAGCATCACCTCACTCTGATACCAATTAAAAAAATCATGGTATTGCTTAAACACCAATCATCCTTGGCATCACAAGCGCCAATACCATGTTGTAGAAGCTTTTGATCTTTAGCACGGATCTGAAGAAATCTGTGATGTTCTCTATGGACAGCAAACCACTGATCCTCCATCTAGATCTGTGATGGGACGCCTTCCTATTTAGGCTTGAGAGAGACGCCCCCCCTCTCTAGGGCTTCTTCAAGAACCCTGGGTTGGCAACTCTAGAGAGAAGAGAAGAAGAGAGAGTTAAGGAAGAAAAGATTCATATTCCATAGCATTATGAAATTCTAATACAACCTATGTATTTACACATAGCCATTAGGTCCGATAAAAAAAGTTTCCGACTAGCCTAATATATGAAAGCACTCACCGAGCCCATGTACACCCATGTCTCCCATGTTCTCATCCCCTGAATTTAGATCCGATTCATACATGAGTTAGCCCCCTTAAGACCTCTTGAACCAGACCTTAAGACCTTTAGGATAAGTTCCTATCCTAGCCCAAATAGAATCCATGCATAACTCTATCCGTAGATTGAGCCGGCTCAGTCTCAGCACTGAGCTGGCTAACCTGAGACTGGGTTGGCTCAGTTTCAGACTGAGCCGACCTAGTTTTTGTGCCATGCCTGCAATTTCGAATGCGATTTTCTATCATCCTATGCACTAAGACTTAGTTGACCTAGTGTCAAACTGATCCGACTAACCTATAAAAAGCTTCTTTTCTATAGTCTTCAATCTTTCAACTTTGATTTCTTACTTCACCTTGTGTCTCAGGTTTTTGAAGCTCCAACTAAGCTCCTCAAGATTTCGAACATCTAGATCTCGAGCCCGTGGAGGGCTATGCACCATCTCCATCCTAGGACCACTCCTGTCCTAGCACCATAGATTCTCACATAGGTTCATAATCAATTATTTTCTCTGAATAACTCTAGTAATTTAATTTTGCTCCATAAGTCTAATCAATAGGCTTTGGTCTCCATTGAAAAGGTCCGATTAGATTCAATCATTAACATGATCATACTTAGTCTATCTAACCAATGAATGATTAAGTCCAATTTTGATTGATCAACCTAACCACCATTTAGAGGGACATGGCTAAGTAATTGAAAGAAAAACTAGGATTTACATGCATCTATTTTAAAACTTTTTAAAAATAAAATACAATGAAAGCAATAGATTAATCAAATTATTCTATAAAGAATATGTAACTAACACCTAGATCTAGGATCTTATGACATGAATGATGCATGCAATAAATCTAAAAATTAAATAATTAGGACAAGGGTATTGATTATATCAATACCTGAATAATTCTAGATCTAATCTAGATAGTAAAAGAGATCATATTATTTTACCTTTTCATGGGTCGAGAACTCTACTTACTAATAGAAGACTGAGGTTGTCACTTCGAGCTATACATATATTCGGCTTCTATGGGTAGTCCACACAAAGCCTCAAATATGATCAGAAGTTCAGTGATAAAAATCAGCCTGATGTGTTAGCACCTTACTGATCTTTCTTCGATGATCGATCACAAATCTCTTTCTTCGACTTCCTTGGACCTTCCAAGGATCAAAGAACACTCAGAGGAGGACTAGAGATAGATTTTTCTTCCTTACTTTTTTTTCAAAAGAATTGTGGAAGATGTAAGAAAAATCCTAGAGAAGACCCTTTGTCTCTCTTTCTTTTCTCTTATTAGGACATATAAACTCGTGTCCTTACAAAAGCCCATACCCAAGACCCTCTTGCACCCAAGAATCCCACACCCAAGCCCACTCTCTCTGGTGAAATTTTTGTAGAAATCCCATGCTCAAACCCCTCTTAAATAGAGAGATTTGGGAGAGTCTTTAGTATTTCAAAATATCAAATCCATCACATGGATTACCCTAGCTAAGGTTTTTCTAAATTAAAATACAGCGATACATTATCTCTAAACTCTTGGAGTGGTCAATCCCATCTTAATTACTCACCAACTTCATAAGTACTTGACTGTACCCAAAAATCTTCCATCACTAAATTAGAAATTCAGGTAGTTCAGCATCAAAGTATAATAAGTTGCTTGCAAGTCACAGTGATGATCTCAGATCCAAGGGACACTTATATCCATATCCCATCAGAGCAATTTTTGATAGTAGAATGCTCTAGAGTTGGTCATGTTCAATGATAATGTACCCTTACATCTTACCTATATGCCATACCAATGTTTCCATACTTCTTGATTGAGAGGACAATCAACCTATATAGCATATAAGGATCTACACTTGATAAATGTTGTTGTCCTACTTAACAACGTATCATTTGATCATGAATATTTTATGGACTAATCGATAAATTTTTTCTTTATCGAATCTAAATAGTCCTAAGAACTTCATCACAATACAAGAGTTCATTAGAAGATATACATTTATGATGAAAAATATCAAAATAATTTATTTATTTATTATAAATTATTTATATTTATAAAGATAGCTCAACCATCGACAAGCTAACGATTGATTTTGAAACATATTTTTTTAATAGTAATCATATTATGAATGATAATTTTAATAGTCGATAAGCATCAAAATCTTGGGCCTCTAATGATTATCGAACTAGTGGACCCATTATCGCTCAATATAATGAGAGGTTATGATTTAGTTATCACTATAACTATTTTATTTTAAGAATCTAATAATTTTAAAAGATTTGGTTAACTCATTTTAGAGAAAAGAAAAGATTAATCAGCTAATCATGATCCTTCCATTGATTTTACTAAGTAAAATTAATGGAGACTAGAGATAAGCTAGTCTCGAAGTACCTAAATTAATCATACTGATTTACCTAGTTGACATGAGTTAGCTTAAATTATCAAATGATCTGATCAAAATATTATTTGACCAAGATGGCCAGGTAAGTGAGATCGGTAGAAGGAATATGCCATTAACTCATCAAAGACCGAATCAATATGAGTAGATTAAAATTAAAGATCATCAATCTAAACTATCAGACTTATCTTAGATACTAACTGATTAATTAGTTTTAATTAGATCTACCTAATAATTCAGACTAGATCACTTAGCCAAGAATCAAGTCCATTTGATTCTTGTTAAAGATATGGACTTGACCAACTACAACTATTGTAGTTGATCTAGAGTATTCTTGACCTAAAAAATAACACTTGATTAGATTTAGTCAATTACTCTAATTACGTCCATTCTTTAATCTAACCTTTGGTCTAACCTAATTAATGAACCTAATTCATACTAACCCATTAATCCATGTGTTATAATTTTGTCTTAGGATCTTTGATTTGCAATTTTAGATCCTAATTTATAATCCTTAATTCTTAATTAAGTATTGGACTGATGGATTGAGGTTCGCCATTTAAATAATTTTTATATTTATAAAATATTTTTACAATCTACAAGCATAATCATGATTTGATTTTAGATCTAATCTAAACATATTCATGATAATTGAAATAATTTTAATTCTAACAAATCATAATTTTTTTTAGATTATATCTAATAAATTTATGATTAGTTTTTAGATCAGCACATAGTAGGATAATCTTTTTACTGTAAGTGATAAACTTTACAGCAAGACAACTTTATAAGATCAGTCCATGTGATCTAAAAATTACTTATTTTTGATTTAGATCTAAGATTATAATTTAGATCTAATATAAATTATCAATCTAAAATATGCATAAATACCATGTCAATTGACCTAGGCTTTGATACCAATGAAAGGAGAAAACTTAGGGTTTCATGCATAGATTTTGAAACTATTTCAAAAATAGTAGAAGCAGAAGACATGGATTAATCAAACTAATCTAATAATGCATATAGAAACTCCTAGATCTAAAATCTTATGACATGATATGAGCATGCAATAAATCTGAAAATAAATAATAAGGTATTGATCATATCAACACCTGATCTAGATCTAATCTACAACACTATAGAGATTAGATCTCTATATCTGATTGTGGGTCGAGAACTCTACTTGCTATTTTCATGGATGAGAATGTTGCTTAGGGTTGCACAAATTATCCAGCCTCTATAGATTGTCCACATGAGGTTTTAAGCTCGATCAAAGGTCTGATGATCGAAAATCTGTGCAGCATGCTAGCACTTCGCAGATCCCTCTTGATGGTTGATCTTGATTCTTCTTCTTCAGATCTATTGGACCTTCCAAGTGATAAAGAATCTGAGAACTTGGGAAAGAAGACCTTACTTTCAAATCTCTCGAAGAAATATAGAAGGAGGAAGAAAAATTCTAGAAAACAACCCCTTCTTCTCTCTTTCTTTTCTCTCGCCAGGACACCCTAGAATTGTCTCCTAAAGAAACCCCATGCCCCAAGGACTTGTGCACCTAATATTCCCATGTCCAAAGGGTTTTTCCATGGTAAAACTTTGATAATAATCCCATGCATTAAGCCCTCTTAAATAGGAAGATGGAGAAGAGTCTTTGTCTAGGTCAAATACCTAAAAAGGCAACTTCCTTAATAAAGAAACTTGGGGCGCCAACTTTTGTGCGCCACCACCTTATCCTTGGGCGTGGGATTTTTGAGATTGGCACACAAAACCTTTCCTTTTCCACCTAAAAAATTAGATCAATATCTGATTTAATTGGCACCATATGATGAATAGTATCTGGGATTTGTCAAACTCTATCAAATAGAGACCTAGGTCAAAACAACTTGCTTGTTTTGGCCTAGTCAAAACCAATTTCCAAATAAGACCAAAGGGGAATATGTGGGGACCTCCTTGAGTGTGAGAAACATCACACAAGCATTTGAAGAAAAGGGCATAGGGCATGGAGGTATTGGCGCAAAAAGATGAGTTGGAGCAAGGAAGAGAGTCCCAATCAAACTGGGCTCTCATGTTTTCTTTGGTCAAATAAAAATTTAAGTCCAACTAAATTAGGATTGGTGTAATCTAATTAAGAATGATCCTAGTCCAACTAGAAATCTAATTAAATTTGATTAAATTATATTTAATTTTAATTTAAATTTTAATTAATTAGAAATTAGATGGACATAAGTCCTAATTGAATAGGAATTTGATCTTCCTTGCAATTGGCTTATCCCATAAATCAATTAGACATGACCTAATCAGGTCCAAATCAAATCAAATTAAATTTTATTCAATTATACTCAATCTCAATCCTAATGCTTAATCAAATTAAGCTAATTAGTAATTCAATTGCTAATTAATCCTCCTACAATATTTGCATTTGATCAAACATCAATCATATTGACTATTTGATCTTAGAATGATTCTTAATCATTGATCAATCATCCAATCAGATCAAAACCTTTAATGTGTGTAACCTCATTGGTTTGAACTTAAACCGATAGCATAAGAATAAATTTTTGTATCAATTGAAGTAACCATCTAGCAATGATATCTGATTTTAGATAGGTCGAATGTATATAAAGCAATATTCTAGAACCAATTTGAATATGATTACTGTATAATTCATCTCTTCTAATCTTTATGTTTATGATAACTTAGAGTTGAACTATTAATCCTAGAATAGTGCATTTATAATGTGTTTCAAAGCAATCAGTCCTGTAATTCCTTATAAGGACTACCCTAGCCAAGGATTTGCTAAATTGAAAATATAATTCAATCATAGCTTCTGAAACTAGGAGTAGTTAATCTCATCTTGACTTACTTACCGATTTTACAAGTATTTGATTATATCCAAAAATCTTTCATCACTAAATTAAAAATTTAGATAGTCCAACACTAAAGCACAGTGAGTTGCTTGCAAGTCATCATGGTGATCTCAGGTCAGAGGGATACTTATACCTATATCTTTTTGGAGCAAATCTTAATAATTAAATACTTCAGAATTGGTCATATTTAGTGATGATGTATCCCTACATCTCGTCTACATACCATACTAGTATCTTCATACTTTTTGGTTAAGAGGACAACTAATCCATATAGCAGACAATGATCTATATTCGATAAATATTGTTATCCTAGGTAATAACATATCATTTGGTGATGAATCAATTTAAGGACTAAATAATAAATTATCTTTGTATTGATTCTAAATAGTCTTAAGAACTTTATCATAATACAGGAGTTCAAAAAAATATGTACACTTATGATGAAAAGCCAGAATAAATATTTTATTCATAATATATTATATATAATTACAAGATTAGCTCAATTATCAATAAGCTGACGATTAGCTTTGGGATACATTTTTCAATAGTACACTCCATCATAATGCTGACGACTAGCCCATGTGATAAATTTTATAAAAACTAGATTGATCAGAAAGATTGTTTAAGTGGGTGATTGAGCTCGAAGAATTCAACATCTACTTATATCTTTGACCAACCATCAAGGCCCAAGCATTGGTGGATTTTCTCATAGAATGAACCAACCCTAACAAAGCAAGTATGGAAAAACCTCCATTAAGATTTGAGCTAAAAGATGCCTAGACATAACATGTCAATAGGTCTTCTAGCTAGAATGGGAGTGGAGCCAGATTGATCCTCACTAGCTCGGATAGAGTTGTGGCAAAGGACGTTCTATGCTTCAGCTTCAAAGTTTTCAATAATGGAGTCAAGCATAAGGCCCTCATTATTGGCATCAAACCTGCGAGACTGCTTGTATTTTAACAATTAAAGGTCTTCAGCTACTCTTAGTTGGTCGTTGGACGACCAAGGAGGCTTTGAGGCTAAAGGACCCCCGATGGCCAAGTATCTCCAAAAAAACCAAGACATATCCTCATACTTCAACAAATTTATGATACACCAAATCCCAAGATCCGAGAATGCTCGAGCTGATTTACTATCCAAGCTCGCCATGTTAAAATGTATAGATTTGGAAAAAACAACCCGCCTAAAAGTCCTTAAAAAGCCTAGCATAGAGGAAGAATCGAACCTAGTCATGCAAACTGATCTTAAATCAAGTTAGATCAATCTTCTAGTCGACCACTAGGATGGAAAACTTCTTAAGGATCGAAAAGAAGCATAGAGGCTCAAATTTCAAGCAGCTCATTATATCCTCTTATAGGATGTAGTGTATAAAAGATCATTCACCCTGCCCCTCATGCCTCAAACTTTTTGAAGTAGACTATATCCCTTGACAAGTTTGTGAGGAAATTTGTGGTAACCATCTAAGGAGTAGGATTTTAGCATATGAGGTACTACGACAAGACTACTACTAACTGACCATTCAAAAAGATGTCACTGACTTCATAAAGAGGTGTGAATAGTGCCAGCAATGTAAATATCCAACAACTATAGGCAACACCACTCATACCGATTGGTGCCCTCTAGCCTTTTGCATAATTGGGAATAGACATCCTCATGCCTTTCCCAGCAAGTAGTCGGACAAACAAGATTCATTATAGTGGCCATTGACTACTTCACCAAATTGGTTGAGGCTAAGCCACTAGTCCAGATTATAGAGAATAGCACTCAAGATTTTATCCAGAAGGCTATGGTTTGTTGGTTTAGGCTTCCTTGGATAATCATTATCGATAGTTGCAAGCAGTTTGACAATGCTTGCTTTAAAGAATTCTTTATAGAGCTTCAAACTGACCATCAGCTAACTTTGGTTAGGCATCCATAGACCAAGGAGAAGCCAAAGTAACCAATAGGTCTTGAAGATGAGGCTTAATCAAGGAAAGGGACTGTAGGTAGATAAGCTATACAGCATCCTTTGGGCATACTGAATCATGCATCGAGCCCTAATAGTAGAAACTCCCTTCAACCTTGCATTTGACTCAGAATTTGTAATCCTATTGAAGGTCAACTTGCCATCACATAGGTTAGACTCATTCAACAAATAGCAAATATTGGAAAATGTATCCTAAAGCCAATCATCTAAGTGGTAAATGATTGAAATTAGTATATAAATTATCTAATAATAATAGTTATTTGGCTGGTTCATCATAAATATTTTATCTTTCTTAAATGAACTTCTAAATTATGATGAAATTCTTAGAACCACAATCAATCGATAAAAAAAGATTTATCGACTGGTTCTTAAATTGTTCACGATCAAATGATAAGTTATTAGTAAGGATGATAACTTATCGAGTATAGATCACTGTATGCCATATGCATTGGTTGTCCTCGTAACCAAGTGGTGTAGAGACATTGATATGGCATCTAGATGAGATATAGGAGTACATCTATACTAAACATGACTAATGTAGCACTCTACTATCAAGAGTAGCTAGCTAAGACCAATGGATATAAGTGTCCCTTTGATCTGAGATCACCACGGTGATTTGCAAGCAACTCACTATATTTTGGTGCTGGACTGTCTGTATTTCTAATATAGATTCGAAAGATTTCTGATTACAGTCAAGTACTTGTAAGGTTGGTGTGTGAGTCAAGATGGGATTGACCACTTCTGATTAGCTTCAGGAAGAGAATGTCTCATTGTGTTTCAATTTAGCAAACCCTAGGCCTGGGTAATCCTTGTGAAGAGTCATAGGATTTATAAAATTTTGAGACATAATAGAGATGACTTGTATGAGTGTTGATAGCATACTCGAAGTCGTCTTGAGAATTATTGGTCATAGGGATGAATTATATGGTAATCATGGACCAAGGTTATAAGAATATTGCTTTGCATACATTCAACCTATCTGGACGTCGGGAACCATTGCTAGATGGTTACTTTGACTAGTATAAAAATTAATTTCTATACTACCGACTTAGATTTGAACCTATAGGATCATATACATAAGAGATTATAATCTAATCAGATGGTTAATCGATGATTGAGAATCGTACTAAGGTCAAACATTCAATGCGATTGATGTTTGACCTAATGCTAGTATTATAGGAGGATCGATTAGCAGTTGGATTGCTAATTAGCTCAATCTAATTAAGCAATCAAGCTGAGATCAAGTTTAATTGAATTAAATTTAATTAAAATTAGTTTAGACTTAATTAAATTAAGTCTAATTAATTTATTGGATAAGCTAATTGCAAGAAAAAAATAATTTCTAGTTGGACTAGGATTTGAGTGCACCTAATTCATAATTAAGTTAGAATTTAAATTAAATTTAAATATAATTTAAATCTAACTTAATTAGGTTTCTAGTTGAACTAGGATCACCCATAATTAGGCTTGTATTAATCTTATTTTAATTGGGTTAAAACTTGGTTTGACCTAGTCAATATATGAGAATCCAAGTTAGACTAGGATTTCTTGTTTCCTTCTTTGCGCAAATTATCTCCAACGCTCACCTAATTTTATTTTTAGATTTTTTTTATAATTTCTATGCCTAAGATTGATTTCCCATGCTCCATATCTGGTTTAATTTGAATTAAATCTGATTTGATCTTTTTTGGAAAGTGGTTTGTGTTTGTTTTCTTTTGAAAGAGTCCCTCTTGACCAAAACTCCTCTTCCCCTCTTGCGCCATTTTCTTCATGCCATATTTATTTTTTGTTGCCACTTTTTTCTCTTCTTTTGTGCATGGTTTCTTGGTCTCCATGTAGGAAAAATAGGGGAAGGGGCATCCAAGAGTTGGATGCCCCATTGCTTCCTTGTTTGACTAGGTCATTTTGACCTAGTCTCTCTTATTTTGTGGCGCCTCCTATTAGATAGGAGGAGGGCATCAAAAATTCTAGTGTTCCATGAAAAAGAAAGAGGAAAAAGAGGAGAATGGCATGAGGGATGATGGCACCCAACTTCTTGGAGAAAATCCTTCAATTATGACATCAAAGGTTGATGTCTTAAAGAGATAAGGTAAGAGAGAAGATTGTCTTCTCTTATGATTTTGTTTAAAAATCTTTATTCCTTATTTTTGATCTATTTTATATGATAAAAATATGTGAGAGAGAGAGAGAGAGGATGAGGGCATGGGAATCTATGTTCCAAGATGTTGGGGCATGAAGATCAATTTTGGACATGATCTGATCATGTCCTAATGAGAGAAAGAAAAGAGAAGATGATCTTCTCTTAGGATTTCTTTGAGAACTCTTCTTCTCTATATTTTTATATGATTTTTCTATAAGAAAAATTAGAGTTTGTGAGATCTGAAAACATAAGAAAAGCTTAGGAGAGAAGGTCTTTTCTTTGTCCTAGCATAAGGATATTTTCAGGACATCAGTCGTTGATGTCCTAAAAGAGAAGATTTATCGTCTCTTAGGATCCTTTTCTAATGTATTTAATTTTTGATTTATGAAAGATCCAAAGGTTGGATTTCTCTTCTAATTCTTCTCTTATTCTTCATCTCTTGGAATGTCCAAGAGATCTAAAGAATAAATTTTATATTAACCATCTGGAGGAATCCATAAGAAACTAGCACTTCAAGCAGATCTTCATTCGACGAACCTCTAATTTTGTTGCAGCTTCGTGTGAATCACTTGTAGAGACTGAATGCAAATATGGCTCCAAAAGCAACAATAAAAATTAACCATAAAGTTCTCAACCCATGCAACATATGAGATTTGATCTCTTCTCTCACCTAGATGTGATCAAGATTTCAGATCTAGAATCGTTCTAGATCTATGGTATTGATTTGATCAATACCAAATATTTTTATTTTCAGATTTAGAATGTATTATGATATGTTATAGATCCTAGATGTAGAATTTAGTAATTAGTTTACATGTATTTATAGATTAAATGATTTAATCTGTATGTTCCACTGCGTTATTTTTTAAAAAGATTTTAAAATTCATGCATAAAACCCTGCATATTTTTCAACAATGGTATCAGAGCATCTAGATTCGTTTATAACATGATCATATTTATATTAAATTAAATCTAAAAATAAAACTATATTGATCGTACATACTGATTATAAGATTGTCTTGCTATAAGGTTTATCTCTTATAGTGGAGAGGTTATCCTAGTATGCACTGATCTAAATGTGAATCATGAACTATTTAGATCAGATTTAAGAAATTTATGATTTAATTTTTTGATTTTAAATCTAAAATAAATAGATGTTAGATCTATTTTGGATTATTTAGATTAGATTTAAATAATATCGGATTGCACGTACTGCTATAAGATTGTCCTACTATAAGGTTTATCCATTACAGTGGAGAGGTTGTCTTAGTATGTGCTGATCCAAATAACCTAAAGCATAAATATATTAGATGAGATCTAAAATAATTTATGATTTATTTTTAAATTTTAAATTTAATTTTAAATAATTTATGATCTGATCCATATGATGTATTTTATGTTTAGATCTAGATCCTCTTATTGCATATGTTGATATATAATTTTTTATTTTAAATTTAAAATATATATGATATATTTTATAAAATTTAAATTATAAATTTATTTTCTATAAAATTCTAGATTCGAAATCTTAGGACATGATCCTAACATTAAAACTAATTAGATCTAAAACCATATATATATTAAATATAATTTAATATAAATTATTTATCAATTTGAAAATATTTTAAATGATTAAGTTAGAAATTAGTTTTGAGGTTCCATAAATCCAAACTCATAAGCTTGAACTTAATTGAGAATTAAGTGATTGCTTAGGATCTAGATTTGTGATTTAAAGATCCTCAGATAATTTCATAAAACATGGGTTAAAGGATAATGGGTTAGCTTTAATCAGGTCCTTAATTGGGTTAGACCTAGGATTAGATTAAATATGGACTTAGTTAAGAAATTGATCAAACCTAATTAATAGTTAATTAGGATTAGATCATTTCTATAGATCACTTCAATAGTTGTAGTTGATCAAAGTTCATACATTTAATAAATGGATACTGATCGTGGCTCAGTGGTCAAGCCTAAGTTTTTGGATAGACCAAATCAAAATTGATAAATTGATTGGTGTCTAAGGTATGTTTGGCATCTCAAATCGATGGTTTTTAATTAGCAGCCCGCTTACCTGGCTATTTCTGATGGTGTCTAAGGCAAGCCTTGACAGATCCTTCCACTGATCTCACTTATCTGACCAATATGATTAATCAGATTTTGATTAGGCTGCTCATTGATTCGTGCTAACCCATATCACATAGAAAATCAATGAGACTGATTTAGGTGCCCATGGATCGATATTGATCCTAGTCCTTGTCAAAGACTTGAGAAGTTAGTGGGAGAACTTGACTTGATAAAGTTAGTAGGAGCAAATTGGTTCATGTCCTTTCTATCCTTGAATCATAAATAATTTTAAATTCTCTAAAATTATTAGGTCCTTAAAATGATAAAGTTATGAAGATAATGGAGTCATAGTCTTTCATTAAGTTGGATGATAATGGATCCATTAACTCAATAATCATTGGAGGCCCAAAGACCTGATGTTTATTGACTAATGAAATTATCATTCATAATATGATAACTTGGAAGTGTCTCTCTAATGGTGGTTAGATTGGCCAACCAAAGTTGAACCTAATCATTCGTTGGTTAGATGCACCAAGTATAGTCATGTTAATGGTTGAACCTAATCATTTGTTGGTTAGATGCACCAAGTATAGTCATATTAATGGTTGGACCTAATCGGATCCTTACAGTGGAGGCCAAAGCCTACTGATTAGACTTTTGGGGCAAAATTACATTACTAAAAATTATTTGGAGAAACAATTGGTTATGAACCTACCCGTAGATGTACATGAGTTGGTTAACCAAAGTTGGGCTCGTGTGCAGTCTATGTGGATTTTAGTACCTACTAAAAAATTAAAGTAATTCACCAAATTGGAGGTAGAGGCTACCAATTTGAATAAAATAGTGAAAGAACCTTAAGACTAAAGTCCAAGTCTCTAGGCTTAATATAATTCATATACTTAGGTCTATGTTCTCTTTTCTCATGGAATAAGACTAAACCCTAATTACTCCAATCATTGTTAGATAGTGATAACATATGGGACCCAACTTCAATAATTAGTATCGAAAGTTAAAATTGGTTCAGTAGTACGAATTGGTTCATATTGGGGCTTCTAAGTCCAGTTAAAATAATTAGTCCAAAATTGATCCAAATTAGGCATAGTGCTTCTACTGTTAGAAGCTGGATCATAGGAAAAAGAATTGTTTTGCTTTTCTTGACCATAACAAGCTGAACAAGAGAAAGGAGTAAGAGTTGCACATTAAGGATATTATATGATAACACCTTAAAATTTCTCTATATGTAATTCTACTACCTGGGTATTAGATACCAATGGTCTTATGCAATTTGTTGCAAGGACTATTGGAAAGTAGAATGTTTGAAAATGATGAGAGATACCTAAATGTTAGGGATGGAAGTTCTATTCCAATCATAGCTTTAGAAATTATCAAGCTTATTTTCAAAAGATGTCATTTTGAATGAATGTCACCATTATCCATCATTTATGATAAATATGATCTTTATTAGTCTTCTGATCAGAGATGGTTATAATTTATCAATGAAAAGAATTATTATAATATTATTATGAATAATATTATAATAATACATGAATAATAAAAATGATATTTTATATCTATATAGTCTGTTAAGTGTAATGTACATATTTAATAAATATCCAAGTTAGATTATGTCAAGAATGTCTATCTTTGGTATTATAGGCTTAGTCATCTTGATAAGAATAAGATAAATAGGTTAGCTTGAGAGAAAAATATCGACATCAATGATTGTGAATCATTGATAACTTGTGAATCATTGATAACTTGTGAATCTTATCTTCTTAAAAAGATGATAAAGTTATCTGTTACTGAAAAAGGTGAAGGAGCTGATAAAGTTCTAAGTCTCATATATAGTGATGTATATGGACCTATGAACTTAAGTGCCAAAGAAAGATATTAATATTTCATTACAGACGATCTATCTTGGCATGGGTACATCTGGCTTGAATCATTTGAAATGTTCAAACGATTCAATAATGAAATTAGAGAACAAACTGGAAATAGTATTGAAACTCTTCAATCAGATTGAAGAGGCGAATACTTATCCAATAAGTTTGTGACATATCTAGGAGAGAATAGAATTCTCTCTCTTAGTGGATTTTTTTTGGAACATAGTGTATCTAAAAAAAGAAGTTGAACTTTGTTAGACATGGTTCAATCCATAATAGAATTTACTTGTCTACCTATTTCAGAGTTGTGCTCTTGTGACTACTAGTTTTACTCTGAATATATATCGAGTAAATTTATTGTAAATCTTCATATAGGATATGGATTGAACGTAGACCTAGACTCTTTCACCTTCGGGTTTAGGGTTGATCAGCCTATGTCATAAGTTTGCATACAGATAAACTTGGATCTTGGTCCAATAGGTGTTTAAGGATTATTAATTCTACCATGCTAAAGAACATAAGATGTTCATCAGCAGACGGGCATTTCTTTTGGAAAGAAGTTTCTTAGAGAAGAAATTGATGCCTGTCAAGTTGAACTTGAAAAAGTTTGACTGATAGAAATAAACCGACATAATCTAGTAAACCTACAGAATCAAATTTAATCAAATCAAATTTGGAGCCCATTAAAGTAGCACCTTTAAGGAGATTCGGTAAAGTACCGCATTAGCTGGATAGATACTTCAATATCTAGGTCTGGGATAGCGATCCTATTTAGCTCGATGAGAACAACAAGGATCCGATCACCTATAAGGATGCAATGTAGTGGTCTGACTATGAGAAGTGGCTTGGAGTCACATAATCTAAATTGAAGTTCATGAAAATCAAATAGTGTATGGACACTAGATGACTCACCTGAAGGGATAAAATCCATTAGGTGTGAATAGATTTTTAAAAGGATTAGAGTAGCACAGACGAGAAGATAAAGACTTGTAAAGCCTGTTTGGCTATTATCTTAATTTTGGAACATACATTTTGAACGTATGTCTTTGTTATGAATAAAGATAAATCCTGCATATGTAAGTGGGCAAAATATTCTATAGTGTTATTTCTTGTATTATCTATGGATGAAATTCTTTTAATCAAAAATAGCATTCCAACATTGTAAGAAATAAAGATTTGGCTGTCATCTAATTTCTTCATGTTCAAAATTAGATATAGTATACTCGCTAATGATAGTGAGTAGATACCAGTTTGATCTAAGTATGAACCACTAGAAGATTGTATGGACAATCCCTAAGTATTTGAAAAATACTAAGGTCTAGTGACTCAAATATAAAAATACTGATTTAAAACATATGAATATTTTAATTTTAGTTAGAACAAGATGACAATAAGAGAATGTTAGATCATACCCTAATTATAGAAGTAACCTACTGGAAAGGTTCCAAGCAGGATACTTTAGCCTGTTCAGTTAGTGATGTAGAGTACATTATGGCATATAATACTATCATGTAAGCTGTGTAGTTGCTGAGGTTCATTAGCAGGTTGAAAGTGGCATCTTTCACCAATGGTCTAGTCCTATCATAGCACTGGAGCCATAACTTAGGCTAAAGAACCAAAAGACCAGCATATTTTGCATCGTTATCATCTTTGATTTTAGATCAGAGTGACGTTGGTCTTTGAAAGATTGATGAAAAAGGAGAACTTGACTGACCCATTTGCTAAGGCAGTGGAACTAAGGAGTTCTACGAACTCAAGTGAAAGATAAGATATTTGATATCATTCTGATTAGCTTTAGTCCAAGTAGGAGTTATTAAAAAATGTATCCTAAAGCCAATCATCTAAGTGGTAGATGAAGTTTTTTACTTAATAAGTTATTTCTGTTTAATTCTTCTTGTAATGATTTTAGCCAAGGGGCTTTCTTTCCTAAAAGAAAAAGCGATTAGATTTTTAATGCTAATTTTGTTAGATATATGTGCCCTAGAAGCCAGAATTGGCTGACACTTGTAATACACTTCTAGGGGCAAAATTATAATTTTGACTATAATTAATAAAATGGGTTATTTTCTATCACATATGTGTATTTAGTGTCTGTGATACATCCTTTGAGTTAATGGTAATGATAATTCATATTTTCAAGAGTTGAAAATTTAAGACATGAATAATCATTATTAACTCATAAAATGCTCCCGACCATAGGATCATCACGAGGATGGTGATTGATCCGGAAGGTTGGTGTACAATCGCTTCTCTTTAGTAGATGAGTCTTGAGTCTACGGTGTGGAGACACCGGAGCGAGAGTACAGGTACTCGTTAGAGAACGAGGGCACTGAGCGTGACCACCTCGAGTAGTCATTAGGAAGTCTACCTTCTCGTCAATGACTGACTCGATGCTGCAGTAGTGTGTCTGGTTCTTTGACCTGAGATGCATCGGCAGTTCACCTTGAGGGTGTTATAGTTTGACTACACCATTACTCGGTCTCCTAGCCATATGGAACCCTGAGGTGTATGTTGGCTATAGACATGTTCATTGTAGGAACTGGATTGCATCAAGATGGAATCTATCTACCTCGGTGGTAGAGGAGCAGCCCTATGATGATCATGAGAATCAAGTCCAGAAGCCCATGGCCATGGCAGAGTGAAATAATAGAAAGAGTTTCTATTTAGATTTTCACATTGGACTCGAATCGAATGATTACATCATATGACAGAGACTAGGGTTTGACGAGTTCACCTTAACCCTAATCTGATCGGGGCTCAAGATAGAAGAACTTAATCACACAGGTAGCTGCACCAAGAGGTTCGCATTCAGCTCTGATGGGTTGCCACCATATACTGCTAGGTGTCACTGGTGGATTTTGGGAGCAATTAGAATGATTTAGATGATCGATCATTCTAGCTGTTCGAATCAGAAGAGTTCTGATCCATCGAAAGGAGTTTCGATGATGTCGATGATAGAGATCATGACATATCCCATTACCATACAGAACTGAACCTAACTGGGTCACACAAACAAGGGTTTGAATCTGGTGATCATCAATTGAACTGATCTAGTTCAATTGATCTGAATGAGATTCAATTAGGTTCAAGGAAATCGTGCTAGCACTCGATTGAACCTAACGTTCTTCTTTTACTATCATAAATAAGTTGTCCTGACTGAGCCAAAGGAGTTTGTGCTCAATCAGAGGCCTTCATATGGTCTGACTGGAGGTTGTCCAAGTCAGAAAAGGTTGTCTTATTTGTAAGACATTACCTGCCATTTTTGGTCACCTGCCATTTCTTGTTCTTTGACTTTGGTCAAAAGTCTACCTTTGACTGGTCAAACGTTGACCATTGACACTTTGACTTTTGACCACATGTCATGCACCTATTGGAGAGCTGGTGGGGGCCTGTCCCCCTGCCAGAACCTGGCAAGGAGAAGGGCGCACGCCAAGGGTGGCGTGAGCCCAAGTAGGAGGCGCCTAGGAGTCCTTGTTGGACAAGGACTCCACCTCCCTTTTGGATTCCAATTAGAGTTCTACTAAGAATCCAGTTTGACTGGTCTTAGGCACCCTCTAAGGAGGAATCCAGGGGTCTCTATTCCAACCAATCAGATTTAGATCTGATTTCACAAAGGGTTGTGATTGGTTGAGAGGAAGAGGAGTTGGATCACAAGAGGTCTATAAATAAGACCCTGCGCCCAACCCTAATTCTAAGTAAGATGAATCAATTAGATACGCCCCAAGGCTGCCTCTCCCCTCCTTCTCCATGCCATAGTCTCTTCTCCCCTTGCTCTCCACGTCCAAAAGTGTTTTGGACTTAGGTTGGTGCGATTCAGATCAAGGAAAGGCGATCAAAAGCAAGAAGGCTGCGCTGCTGCAAAAGGACGACTGCAGATCTTCAAAAGAGTTTTGAAGATCCTCCAGATCAGATCCAGATCTGAATTTTTGGAGGTGTGATAGAGAAGAAGAGGATCTCCAGATCCAACCCGAGTGGATACCGGTAGAGGCCAGGCGCTTGCGTGGCTAAGATCCAGAACCTTCCGCTGCAATCAGGATCATCTAACAGGGTAATAGGATTACCCAAATCAGGTAAATTAAATTTGATTTAATTTATCTTATTTTATTTTATTTATTAAAATAATAAGAATCAGATCTGAAACATATCAAGATCTGATTGAGATCAAGAGAAAAATTTTTGAAATATATCTCTTGATCTGATCAGATCTGGAACGAACCTGGACCGGGAAAATCAGGATTTCCCTTCAACTGGTATCAGAGCCATGGTTCTAAATTGTTTAGATCTGATTTTAATTTTATTTTAATTAGAAAATAAAGTGATTTTAGATGTCACATGAGATGTGATCAGATCTGAAATCAGAAAAAATTAAAATTAAATGATTTGGATCTAAGATTACATGAAGATATGCATGACTAGTTCTAGAATAGAATAGTTCTATAGAATAGTTTTGCATGTCTTTGATTTAATCTGATTAAATCATATTTTAGATCTTCTTATTTACTATTTTTTGATATTATAAGTGTTATAATAACATCTGATAAAATAGCAAATAAAAATTATTTAATTTTAAATATCATATGAGATATGATTGATGCATGTCTAGACTAGTTGTAGAATAGTTCTACATAATTGTCTAGATTAGAATTTATTTTGATTAGATCAATTTAAATCTAATTTTTTAGATTATTATGAGATAATTTAGATCTGAAAACATGCATGATTTGATACATGAGATGTATGCAAAATATGCCATGATTAGATCTAAATTTGTATATGAGATATATGATATAGATCTATAACTGTTTTGTAGTATTGACATGTTCCTGATTAAGGCGTTCCTCTTGGCCGTCCGGTCATAAGAACGAAGAAGGGTTTAAAGGCCCTCTCTTCCCATTCGATGGGGTGTTCTTATGATGTGTAGGGGTGCTGCGTGTTCGTCCTTAATCAGAAACCCAAAACTTACTTTCTGCAAAACCCTAGATCCTGAAACCCTAGGATTTATTGTGCATATTTTGTTTATGAACCCAACTTAATTAAGAATTAAGTTTATGGAATATTAATTAGGTCTAAAATTGAGAATTTCAGATCTAAGACATATTCATAATACTGGGTTCGGGCTTGGGTAGCTCAATTAGGTCTAAGCGGTTGATCAAACCGAATCAAGAGTTGGTTAGATGGGATCAACAATGCTTAAATTGACCAGCCTAATAGGATTAAGTCTGGGTCAAGATCGAGTCACGATCAAGCAAGACCTAATTAGGCTCAGAGGTTAGAGTCTGGATTGTAGGCTAACCCAATTGGTTCTGACTCAACAATTTGGTGTCTAAGGTAAGTTTGGCACAGACGACCGACTGGTTTTTAATTGGAAGCTACTCGACCTGAATGCGTTCTTGTACGAGTTAATGGCATATTCCTTCCACCGGTCTCACTTACCTGGCCATATCTGTTGACACAGTTCTGATCTGAGGTGGTCAATAATCCGAGCTAACCCATGCCACTAGGTTAGTCATAATTGTTATGACTAAGCCAAGTCTAGTTTAATGAGACCTGAATCAATTCTCCCTAAGAAAAGATTAAGTCTGAGGTCTTCCACCATTGTAGATGTGCGGGCCCTTCCCGGGGTTGATTGTTCTCGGCTGGATACAGTGGCTCAGTTGCACCGGAAAGATGCAACCATGTCTATTAGGCATTGGATGCTATGGGCTGGAGGATGAGTTGGGCTCAATATTTTGGATACGGTGAGAGACTCAATTAGGAACCCAGTCTATGCAAATGGTGGGTCTGACTTAACTAAGGAGTGGATCAATATTCCGGATACGGTGAGATTCATGAATTAGAGACCAAGTTTGGGTGCACCATGATTAGAGAATCATTGAACAAGAGTTGTTCACTCATTGGCTAACCCATCACCAATAACTGTTAGGTGAGGTGATGAGTCAGTTGGTGAGACCGCACCACCCACTAGAAATCATTAATCGTGGAGATTTTCGCATCTCTACAGAGGGAGTGTAGGGATCCGAGAAAATAGTGGGAGCTAATTTGTTTAAAAATAAAATCCCTAAATAAATTGGTCAAGTCAAAATTACAGTATCTAACTAGAATCTTTGACTCTCTACAGAAAAATGTCTGCGTCCAACCCATTGGCACGTATCCTAGGACACACATAGACTGACTGGACCCAATTATAAAGATTGGCTCAGGAACTACAAAATTGTTTTGGGTTCAGAGAAGTTAACACATGTTTTGGACCAGGACCCTCCCACCTTACCAGCTCGTCCATCCACTTGAACAGAGAGCGTCTCTGGAAAAATGGATTGACGAAGATAATAAGGCCAGATACTTACATGTTGGGCTCGATGTCTGATGAGCTCCAGCGCCAACATGAAGATATCGGGACTGCTCGCCAAATGTTGGCTCACCTGCAGGAGATGTTTGGTGAACAGAGTCGCGCAGCCAAATATCAAGTCACAAAATGACTTTTTAAGGCTAAGATGCGTGATGGGCAGTCAGTCCAAGATCACTGTCTGACAATGATCAAGGACATGGAAGAGCTTGAGAAGCTCGGTGTGAAGTTGGACTTGGACTTGCAGAACGATATTATTCTGCAATCCTTGACTGATGCATATGGGCAATTCATCATGAATTACCACATGCATAAACTTCAAAATTCCTTGGCCGAGTTAATGAATATGCTGGTTACCGCTGAGCTTTCTATGAAAGGTTCTAAAGGCTCAGTTCTTGCTATGGAACGGACTTCTTCCAAAAGAAAGTCTTATGGAAAGAAAAAGAAGTCTGTGAAAAAGCAAAAGGTGGAAGGATCAAAGAAGAAGAAGGCAGAACCGAAGAAGAAGGTCCGATGGCAAAGGAAAGTGTTTCCATTGCAACAGCGACGGCCATTGGAAGCGGAACTGCCCTACTTACCTGGCCACCCTGAAGAACAAGAAGGAAGGTCCTTCTGGAGGTATGCTCGTTATTGAGTCTACCTTACGGTTTCTTCTGCATCCAGTTGGGTGCTTGACTCTGGTTCTAGTGCTCATCTGTGCACTTCTATGCAGGGTCTTGAGGATAGCAGGAGGCTGAGGGATGGAGACATGATCCTACGCATCGGTAATGGAGCAAGAGTTGCTGCAGTAGCCGTGGGAACATACCCTCTTCGATTACCATCTGGTTTAGACTTAGTTTTAAAAGACTGTTATTATGTGCCTGCAGCTAGCAGGAATTTGATTTCTGTTTCATGCTTAGCACAAGAAGGTTATGTGATCACCTTCTTTAAGGACCATTGTAACATTCTTTATGAAAGAAATAAAATTGCAAATGGTTTCCTTATTAATGGTCTTTATCAGCTACATATTGATGTACCTGTTTTAACTATCGAGCAAAACGTGAATGCCAAACGACCTAGGGATAGTCCAAACGACAGATATCTATGGCACCTGAGATTAGGTCATATAGCAGAAGATAGGATCAACAAATTGGAGAAAAATGGGCTATTGAGTCCATTGACTTTTGAGTCATATCCAACTTGTGAATCTTGTCTTCAAGGCAAAATGACTAAACTCCCTTTTGTTGGACATGGGGAGAGGGCCACAGATCTCCTTGCCCTAGTACATACTGATGTGTGCGGCCCATTTGATGTGCCGGCTAGAGGCAATTTTGTCTACTTCATTACCTTTACCGATGATCTGTCTAGGTATGGGTATGTGTATCTTATGAGACACAAGTCTGAAGCCTTTTGAAAAGTTCAAAGAATTCAGACATGAAGTAGAAAAACAAACTGGAAAACCCATTAAGGTTCTTCGATCAGATCGAGGAGGTGAATACCTTAGCCGGGAATTCCTAGACTATCTTAAGGAAAATGGCATAGTCTCTCAATGGACTCCACCAGGAACACCTCAACTCAACGGGGTTTCAGAACGGAGAAATCGGACTCTATTGGATATGGTTCGATCCATGATGAGCTTCACAGACCTCCCTGATTTTCTTTGGGGACATTCATTATTAACTTCAATCTATTTACTGAATAGGGTTCCCTCTAAAACCGTTCCTACCACACCGTATGAGATATGGCACGGTAAGAAACCAAGTCTGAGTCATCTCAGAATTTGGGGTTGTCCGGCTCATGTCAAAAGACAACAAGCGGACAAGTTAGAGTTTAGGTCCTTTAGAGCTCGATTCATAGGATATCCTAAAGAGTCATTAGGATACTATTTCTACATTCCAGAAGACCACAATGTGATTGTGAGTCGACATGCCATATTTCTTGAAAAATAGTTTATTCAAGATAGCGGCATTGGAAAGCAGATTAAGCTTGATGAGAAAGTCTCACAAGCAGAACGAGCTAAGGACCAAGTGGAACCAAATCAGGTTGAGCCAATAAGAACACTACCTCCTCCACCTCGTAGATCGGAAAGAGTTTCCCATCCCCCTGAAAGATACTTAGGTATTATTTCAGAGGATGTAGAGGAAAATGTTCCTCATAGGTAATGGTGCTCATGGTGATGATCCCAAAACCTACAACGAGGCGATATCAGATATCGACTCCGAGAAATGGCTTGAGGCAATGAAGTCAGAGAATTGACTCGATGCACTCAAACCAAGTCTGGACCTTGGTAGATCCACCAGAAGGTATAGTACCTATTGGGTGTAAATGGATCTTCAAGAGAAAGATTGGTGCAGATGGGAATGTGGAGACATTCAAGGCTAGACTGGTGGCAAAAGGTTATAGTCAACGCGAAGGCATTGACTATCAGGATACCTTTTCCCCAGTAGCTATGCTAAAATCCATCCGCACATTGCTTGCTGTTGCAGCCTATTTCGATTATGAAATATGGCAAATGGACGTGAAAACGGCATTCCTAAATGGATATCTTGAGGAAGATATCTATATGGAACAGCCGCTAGGTTTCACATCCAGTGATACTGATCACAAGGTTTGCAAGCTGCAAAGGTCCATATATGGACTTAAGCAAGCATCTCGGAGCTGGAACACTCGTTTCAATGATGTGATCAAAAAGTTTGGTTTCATCAAAAATGAAGAGGAACCATGTGTTTTCAAAAGGGTCAGTGGGAGCGCTGTTGTCTTCCTCGTATTGTACGTGGATGACATCCTCCTTATTGGGAATGATATTCCCATGTTGACATCAGTCAAGATGTGGTTGTCCAAGGAATTCTCCATGAAAGACCTAGGTGAAGCATCCTTTATTCTAGGAATTAAGGTCTATAGGGATAGACCGAATAGGATGCTAGGACTTTCACAGAAGATGTACATAGAGGAAGTACTAAAGAGGTTTAGTATGGAAAACTCTAAGAGGGGATTAATACCCTTCAGACATGGTATTCATCTTTCCAAGAAGATGTGCCCCAGCACACCTGAGGAAATAGAACGCATGAGCAAGATCCCTTATGCTTCTGCAATAGGGAGCCTCATGTATGCCATGCTATGTACACGACCTGATATAGCCCATGCTGTGAGTGTCACAAGCAGATATCAGTCAAATCCAGGTGAAGAACACTGGACTTCTGTGAAATGTATCCTTAAGTACTTGAGAAGAACTAAGGATATGATGTTGGTCTTTGGTAACGGAGAACTCCAAGTTCCAGGGATACACAGACTCGGACTTTCATGTCCGATATAGATGATCGAAAGTCGACATCTGGAAGTCTGTTTGTGTGCAATGGTGGAGCTGTCAGCTGGAAGAGTTCCAAGCAAACGGTGATAGCAGATTCCACTATGGAAGCAGAATATATCGCTGCATCAGAGGCTGCAAAGGAAGCATTCTGGTACAAGAAGTTTGCTGCAGAAATTGGAGTAATGCCATCAGATGCCATTCCTCTTTACTGCGACAACAATGGCGCCATAGCCCTTGCTAAGGAGCCGAGGTCTCACCAGAAGTCCAAGCACATTGAGCGGCGATACATCTCATCCGCGATTACCTTGAGAAAGGTTACGTTGAGGTCAAGAGAGTCAACTCCGCAGATAATGTGGCAGACCCACTTACAAAGCCGTTGGGCCAGCAGAAGATCGAAGCCCACCTTGAGAAGATGGGACTTAGACTTGTAGCCAATTGGCTTTAGGACAAGTGGGAGATTGTTAGATATATGTGCCCTAGAAGCCAGAATTGGCTGACACTTGTAATACACTTCTAGGGGCAAAATTATAATTTTGACTATAATTAATAAATGGGTTATTTTCTATCACATATGTGTATTTAGTGTCTGTGATACATCCTTTGAGTTAATGGTAATGATAATTCATATTTTCAAGAGTTGAAAATTTAAGACATGAATAATCATTATTAACTCATAAACAGCTCCCGACCATAGGATCATCACGAGGATGGTGATTGATCCGGAAGGTTGGTGTACGAATCGCTTCTCTTTAGTAGATGAGTCTTGAGTCTACGGTGTGGAGACACCGGAGCGAGAGTACAGGTACTCGTTAGAGAACGAGGGCACTGAGCGTGACCACCTCGAGTAGTCATTAGGAAGTCTACCTTCTCGTCAATGACTGACTCGATGCTGCAGTAGTGTGTCTGGTTCTTTGACCTGAGATGCATCGGCAGTTCACCTTGAGGGTGTTATAGTTTGACTACACCATTACTCGGTCTCCTAGCCATATGGAACCCTGAGGTGTATGTTGGCTATAGCATGTTCATTGTAGGAACTGGATTGCATCAAGATGGAATCTATCTACCTCGGTGGTAGAGGAGCAGCCCTATGATGATCATGAGAATCAAGTCCAGAAGCCCATGGCCATGGCAGAGTGAAATAATAGAAAGAGTTTCTATTTAGATTTTCACATTGGACTCGAATCGAATGATTACATCATATGACAGAGACTAGGGTTTGACGAGTTCACCTTAACCCTAATCTGATCGGGGCTCAAGATAGAAGAACTTAATCACACAGGTAGCTGCACCAAGAGGTTCGCATTCAGCTCTGATGGGTTGCCACCATATACTGCTAGGTGTCACTGGTGGATTTTGGGAGCAATTAGAATGATTTAGATGATCGATCATTCTAGCTGTTCGAATCAGAAGAGTTCTGATCCATCGAAAGGAGTTTCGATGATGTCTATGATAGAGATCATGACATATCCCATTACCATACAGAACTGAACCTAACTGGGTCACACAAACAAGGGTTTGAATCTGGTGATCATCAATTGAACTGATCTAGTTCAATTGATCTGAATGAGATTCAATTAGGTTCAAGGAAATCGTGCTAGCACTCGATTGAACCTAACGTTCTTCTTTTACTATCATAAATAAGTTGTCCTGACTGAGCCAAAGGAGTTTGTGCTCAATCAGAGGCCTTCATATGGTCTGACTGGAGGTTGTCCAAGTCAGAATAGGTTGTCTTATTTGTAAGACATTACCTGCCATTTTTGGTCACCTGCCATTTCTTGTTCTTTGACTTTGGTCAAAAGTCTACCTTTGACTGGTCAAACGTTGACCATTGACCCTTTGACTTTTGACCACATGTCATGCACCTATTGGAGAGCTGGTGGGGGCCTGTCCCCCTGCCAGAACCTGGCAAGGAGAAGGGCGCACGCCAAGGGTGGCGTGAGCCCAAGTAGGAGGCGCCTAGGAGTCCTTGTTGGACAAGGACTCCACCTCCCTTTTGGATTCCAATTAGAGTTCTACTAAGAATCCAGTTTGACTGGTCTTAGGCGCCCTCTAAGGAGGAATCCAGGGGTCTCTATTCCAACCAATCAGATTTAGATCTGATTTCACAAAGGGTTGTGATTGGTTGAGAGGAAGAGGAGTTGGATCACAAGAGGTCTATAAATAAGACCCTGCGCCCAACCCTAATTCTAATGAAGCTATTAGATACGCCCCAAGGCTGCCTCTCCCCTCCTTCTCCATGCCATAGTCTCTTCTCCCCTTGCTCTCCACGTCCAAAAGGTGTTTTGGACTTAGGTTTGGTGCGATTCAGATCAAGGAAAGGCGATCAAAAGCAAGAAGGCTGCGCTGCTGCAAAAGGACGACTGCAGATCTTCAAAAGAGTTTTGAAGATCCTCCAGATCAGATCCAGGTCTGATTTTTGGAGGTGTGATAGAGAAGAAGAGGATCTCCAGATCCAACCCGAGTGGATACCGATAGAGGCCAGGCGCTTGCATGGCTAAGATCCAGAACCTTCCGCTGCAATCAGGATCATCTACAGGGTAATAGGATTACCCAAATCAGGTAAATTAAATTTGATTTAATTTATCTTCTTTTATTTTATTTATTAAAATAATAAGAATCAGATCTGAAACATATCAAGATCTGATTGAGATTAAGAGAAAATTTTTGAAATATATCTCTTGATCTAATCAGATCTGGACGAACCTGGACCGGGAAATCAGGATTTTCCTTCATTGATATGGCATCCAGATGAGATGTAGGCGTACATCTGTACTGAACGTGACCAATGTAGCACTCTACTGTCAAGAATAGATAGCTAAGACCAATGGACATAAGTGTTCCTTCGATCTGAGATCACCATGGTGACTTACAAGCAACTCACTATACTTTGATGCTGGACTGTCTGTATTTCTAATATAGATTTAAAAAATTTTTGAATACAGTTAAGTACTTATGAAGTTAGTGTATGAGTCAAGATGGGATTGAGCACTCCTGATTAGCTTTAGAAAGAGAATATCTCGGTGTGTTTCAATTTAGCAAAGCCTAGGCCTGAGTAATCCTCGTGAGGAGTCATGAAATTTATAAAATTTTGAGACACAAAGAGATAACTTGTATGAGTGTTGATAGCATATTCAAAGTCGTCTTGAGTATTATTGGTCATAGGAATGAATTATATGGTAACCATGAGCCAAGGTTCTAAGAATATTGCTTTGCACACATTCGACCTATCTAGACGTCGGAAACCATTGCTAGATGGTTACTTCGACTAGTATAGAAATTGATTCCTATGCTACTGACTTAGGTTCGAACCTATAGGGTTACACACATAAGAGATTATATCCTAATCAGATGGATAATCGATGATTGAGAATCATACTAAGGTCAAACATTCAATGCGATTGATATTTGACCTAATGCAAGTATTGCAGAAGAATCAATTAGCAATTGGATTGCTAATTAGCTCAATCTGATTGAGCAATCGAGCTGAGATCAAGTTTAATTGAATTAGATTCAATTAAAATTGGTTTGGACTTAATTAGATTAAGTCTAATTGATTTATTGGATAAGACAATTGCAAGAATAAAATAATTCTTAGTTGGACTAGGATTTGAGTGCACCTAATTCATAATTAAGTTAGGATTTAAATTAGATTTAAATATAATTTAAATTTTATTTAATTAGGTTTTTAGTTGGACTAGGATCATCCATAATTAGGCTTACATTAATCTTATTTTAATTGGATTAAAAATTGGTTTGACCTATTCAATAAATGAGAATCCTAGTTGGACTAGGATTCCTTGTTTTCTTCCTTGCGCAAATTATCTCCAACGCCCACCTAATTTTATTTTTGATTTTTTCTATGATTTCCATGCCTAAGATTAATTTTTCATGCCCCATATCTATTTTAATTTGAATCAAATCTGATTTGACCCTTTTTGGAAAATGGTTTGGGTTTGTTTCCTTTTGAAAGAGTCCCTTTTGACCAAAACTCCTCTTCCCCTCTTACACTATTTTTCTCCACATCATATTTATTTTTTGTTTCCACTTTTTTCTCTTATTTTGTACTTGGTTTCCTATCTCCATGTAGGAAAAATAGGGGAAGGGTCGTCCAAGAGTTGGATGCCCCATTGCTTCCTTGTTTGACTAGGTCATTTTGACCTAGTCTCCCTTATTTTGTGGCACCTCCTATTAGATAGGAGGAGGGTATAAAAAATTTTAGTGTTCCACAAAAAAGAAAGAGGAAAAAGAGGAGAATGGTGTGAGGGATGATGGCATGCAACTTCTTGGAGAAAATTCTTCAATTATGACATCAATGGTTTATGTCTTAAAGAGACAAGGTAAGAGAGAAGATTGTCTTCTCTTATGATTTTATTTAAAAATCTTTATCCTTTATTTTTGATCTATTTTTATGTGATAAAAATCTGAGAGAGAGAAGATAAGGGCATCGAGATCTGTGTTCCAAGATGTTGGGGCATGAAGATCAATTTTGGACATGATCTGATCATGTCCTGATGAGAGAAAGAAAAGAGAAGATGATCTTCTCTTAGGATTTCTTTGAAAACCCTTCTTCTCTATATTTTTGTATGATTTAGAGTGTGTGAGATCTAAAAATATGAAAAAAGCCTAGGAGAGAAGGTCTTCTCTTTGTCCTAGCATAAGGATATTTTTAGGATATCAATCATTGATGTCCTGAAAGAGAAGATTTATTTTTTCTTAGGTCCCTTTTCTGATATATTTAATTTTTGATTTATGAAAGATCCAAAGGTTGGATTTATCTCCTAATCCTCCTCTTATTCTTCATCTCTTGGAATGTCCTAGAGATACAAAGAATAAATTTTACATTAACCATCTGAAGGGATCCATAAGAAGCTAGCACTTCGAGCGGATCTTCGTTCGATGAACCTTCGATTTTGTTGCAGCTTCGTGTGGATCACCTGTAGAGGTCGGACGCGTATGTGACTCCAAAGACAATAATGAAAATCAATTATAGATTTCTCGACCCATGTAAGATAAAAGATTTGATCTCTTCTCTCACCTAGATGTGATCTAGGTTTTAAATCTAGAATCATTCCAGATCTATGGTATTGATTTGATCAATTCCAAACACTTTTATTTTCAGATTTAGGCATTATAACATGTTATAGGTCCTAGATATAGGGTTTAGTAATTAGTTTACATGCATTTGTAGATTAAATAATTTAATCTGCATGTTCCGTTGCGTTATTTTTCAAAATGATTTTAAAATTTATGCATGAAATCCTGCATATTTTTCAATAGCAAGATCCTAAGGACCTCTTGGCCAAACTTGACCTACTTAAAGAAGTAAGGGAGCAAACCCAAATTTAGATGGCAACTTATTAGCCACAAGTAGCTCAACATTATAATTCATGAGTGAAAGTCATATTCTTCTAACTTAAAGATCTAGTGCTTTCAAAAACCAAGATGTTACACTACTACAAAAATGACCTATAGCAGTGCTTACTATGGCAGTGATTTTCAAAACCATTGCTATAGCTCCTACGATAGTAGTTTTTGTTAACCTCTACCATAGATCGGACCTATGGTAGTAGTTTTTGTAACCACTGCCATAGGTCCGACATATAGCAGCGGTTAAAAAAAACCATTGCCATAGGTCGGACCTATAGTAGTGGTTACAAAAAATCACTGTCATAGATTGACCTATAGCAGTGGTTCATTATAATTACTATCATAAGTCGGATCTATAGCAGCGGTTAGTAGGAAGCGCTGCTATAATCTGATTTATGGCAGCGGTTAATTATAATCATTGCCATATATATATATTTTTTAAATATCATATAATTTTAAAATTTAATGTTCATCTTCATTGTTCATTATCTAAATAATTATCATTAGAGTTTCATTGTAAAGGGTCGCCTCGATCTAATGGGCCTAGCTTTGTCGATCAAAAAAATTTAATTTCGACGATCACGAACGATGATGCGATGATCTGATAGATGGAGACCTTCGATGGATCTGAAAACCTACAACGATGATCTCGATAATTTTTGTAGCATACTGTCAAAGTTTCACTCCAATCGGATATCGTTATCTTGATCAATTTAGCATAGGTTAGTTTTGCCCGTTAAATGATAAACGAGTGATCAAAGGATCAAACGGTATCCGATTATAAGATAATTTTTTTATAAATAATTTTGACTACTACTTTAATCATTTTTTATGGTAGTGATTATAAAATTTAACTCATGAGATGAAGAACGATCTAAAACTATACGTCTCCTGATAACCATTCTGAAACTTCACTGGTTGTTATGCTCGTGCTTTTGCAATATCTGCTTAACATGAATAGTTTATATGAAAATGATTTAAATTTTACTATCATCATCATATAAAATATTTAAAATTATAACAAAGATCATTTAACTAAAAAATTATCTGATAATTGGATGCCGTTTAATCCTTTGTTCGCTTATTTCTAATTTAACGATCGAAATTATTCCATACTAAATTGATCATGATCATGATATTTGATTAAAGTGAAACTTTGATAGTATGCTACAAACATCATCGAGATCATCAATGCAAATTTTTGGATCCATCGGAGGTCTCCATCTATTAGATCATCACATCGTTGTTCATAATTATCGAAATCAAATTTTTCTAATCGATGAAGCTAGGGCCATCGGATTGAGGCGATCTTTTACGATGATACTCTAATGATAATTATTTAGATAATGAATGATAAAGATGGGCATTAAATTTTAAAATTATATAATATTTAGAAAAAAAAATTATTTTTCATCTATGGCAGTGGTTATCAAAAACCACTCCTATAGGAGATCTATAATAGTGGTTCGATAATCGCTGCCATAGGTTAAGTTAAAAATATTCAAATTTTTTCTTCCCTCCCATGCGCGCTCTCGATCTTTCTCGCTCTCTCTCTCCCCCTCCTCTTTATCATCGATGAGGCTCCTTCCCCCCCGACCGATGTCGCCCCTCCTCCCTCCTGACAGGCATCAACCCTCCTCCCCCTCTCGATCGATGTTGACCCTCCTCCCCCCTGGCCGGTGCCGCCCTCCTCCCCCTCGACCGGTGCCGCCCCTCCTTCCCCTTGATCGATGCCACCCCCTCCTTCCCCCTCCCTCTCTGACCCCCCATTCTCGATCGTCCCTTCCTGCCACCCACCACCCGACCCCCCCACCCCTTCATCTGACCCTCCCTCGACCTCCAGCGAAACTCCCTCTCTAACAAACCCCCATCCGACCCTCCCTCGCCCCCCTCCCGCAAAACCCCGCTCCGATGAACCCCCCCTCCACCCTCGCTCGGCCTCCTATGAAACCCCACCCCCCCGCCCTCCCATCCGACCCTCCCTCGGTCCCCAGCGAACCCTCCCTTTGGCGAACCCCCATCCGACCCTCCTTAGCCCTTTATGAAACACCCTTCCGACGAAGCCCCATCCACCCTCGACCCTCCGTCGGTCCTTCGTAAAACCCCTCCCCCACACTCTATCCTCCTCCAGCCCTAGTGCGAAATCAAACCCCCCTTCTGGCGAGCCTCCCTCCATCCTCCTTCGACCCCCGCAAAATCTCACTCCCTAGCACCACCACCATTCTAACCCTCTTTTGATCGAGTGCGAAGCCTCCTTTGACCTCCTCGTCACTGTGCTCCCCTCCCCTGGCCCCCATCCTCGGCCACCCCTGCTCTCTCTCTTTCCTTTTTTTTTCTCTTCTCTATCTCGCTATCTTGCTTTTGTTTCGCAAGTTACCTCTAGTGTCGTCCTCCTCCTCTAGCATCGTCGTTGGTGACCTTCGAAGCTTTCGGTGCGACCCGCTCTCTATAGCCACAGGTATATTTTTTTAAAATTTTAGAGTATTATTTATTAATCATGTATATTTATAATAATTTATAGAATATTTATAATAAATATTATAAATATTTATTATAAATATTCTAATTATCTGCATGCCGTAGTTTTTGGATTGTACCATGGTGATAGCCTTGGGCCGTGCCATATCGGCGGTTGTGGACTAGATCTATCAATGAATTGGATTCGGATTGAAATCTGGATATTCAGATCTAGATCTAATTTTAATTACTGATATCGAATCCAAATCTGAATCTTCGATGGATCTGTACTTGAGAGAAAAAGGGAGAGATCCGACCTCGCCGCCATCATTAGGAGGGAGGGGGTCCAGTCTCGTCGGTGAGGAAGATTGAGAGAGGAAGAGAGAAAGATCGAGAGATAAAAAAGCTGGAAGGAAGGGGTTCAGCCTTACCGCTGTCGCCAATGAGAGAGATCGAGAGAGGAAAAGAGAGAGTGATCGAGGGGATGGCACACAATCGAGCCAGCTGAGATATGTAGCAAGCCGACTTGGGCCATGATCGAGTCGATTGGGAAAGGACCCTAGCCAGATGTCTCAGGCATGAAGCTGGCTCGACTTTCGAGTGAATAGAATTTGATATATCATGATGTTATATTTATTAATGTTCATTAACGTTGTAGGTCATGATGGCACCAAAATGCCATTTAGCTTTCACCCCCGTCCCTCGACGGATTACGCACAGTTCAGCATCCTAGGAGTAGTCGGAGCATACTCCATCCACCTCGACATCGGCTGCTCAGGGACCTCCACCGTCGGTATCTACTCCACCTATGGCATCTACTCCACCGATGGCATCTACTCCACTGGCAGCTAAGCCTCTACCATCGCCCATATCTGAGGCACATGCTATTACGTAGGCATCTGAGTGTATATTTTTATTATATCAGTACAACTTTATTTTTTATATAGTATTTATATACTTATATATTTACATAACATATTTGCATTATAGGTGCATCATCCAATCGAATATTTTACAGTCCCACACGTATGGCACACATGTGGAACCGCCAGCATCAGGTGATTGTCTATTATGATGCGGAGGGGAGGTCGGTAGGAGAGATCGTGCGGGAGATGCATTCCTTTTTTGGAGTGCTTGCGAGGTGATCGGACATCATTTTCGTAGAGCCCAGAGACTGACATTTGATGGATGCTGCCATTAGAGACCGACTATGGAAGGAGATATGGATAAGTACGCACATCTTAGTTATATTTATGCATTTTATATGTTTACACTATATATGTTTTATTAGAATAATTTTGTAACTAATTTTTGATAAATTTATGCAAAAAAGGTATGACTTCCTCGGTCATGAGAGAGCTCAAAATGCTCGACTGAAGAAGATCGGGGAGTTATACCAGGGTTACAAGATTAAGCTCCACAGAGGATGACTCGAGCATCGATGAGATACTCTGGAGGAGCTTGTTCCCTAGATACAGGACTGTCCTCAGAGTCAGTGGGAGAGGACGGTTAGACATAGGAGGAGCCAGAAGTTTGTGGTAAAATTTCTAACTTTTAAATTTTTCAATACACTTAAAATTTTATTTAAATATTTTTTAAATATTTATTATTTATTTGAATACTTGTTAGGCTACCTTCCATCAAAATTAAAAGAACCGTGCAGTCCAAGAGTATATGCACACTCTAGGCCATGAGTCTATGGCCAATCATGTGCATAGAGAGGTAATTAATTCTAAATCTTACTAGATGTTGGTGCAAAATCTGATTGACATCGGATCGAGCTGGAGTGGAGGAGGATGAGGTCGCCGTCGGTGACCTACAAAATAAAGTTCCATCCAAAGTCGATGGTGGTAGCTCCGATAGGATCCTCCGATGATCAAGTCAGCTCTTTTGGCCAACAAAAATGGAGCGCTCAACGATGAGAAGCGGGCTTTTAGCTTTAGAGGAGAGAGGAGAGCTTAGAGCTTAGAAAAAATGTATCTAGAGGGTCTTTTTTTATACGCGGAGCTTGATTCATGATGACAGCTGCAGCTGTCTAGTAGCGGACTGCTCGAGGTCTGGTGAGTTTGGTACGTAAGAAAAGGTATCATTAGATTGATGGTGACAGCCATACCATTCGATTGTGGGCCGCATGGGACTTATTATAGAAAGAGAGATGTCGCTAGGCTGGTAGTAGCAGCCATGTCGTCCTATAGCATCGTCTGTGGCAAACTGATGGTGATCGTTCGTCGAGATTTAATAGCTGTAAGTCTGAGAATGCAGGCGTTGGTTGGTGGACTTCGACATATATCAATTCCAAAGGAGTTTGGACTCTTGAAGAAAATACGTCTGATGGAGATTATCCAGGAGTAATCCGCTGGAGGAGTCTGACTAGGGGGAAGTCTAGGAGTAGTTCGGCTCCTGGAGGAGTTCAACCGAAGGAGAAGTTTGGAAAGAGTTTGGCTCCCATAGACGTCCGACTGAAAGAGTATGGAGGGAGTTTGGCTCTCATGGGCGTCCGACTGGAGGAGCGCGGAGGGAGTCCGACTCTCGTGAGAGTCCAAATGAAGGTTGGTCGTTGAGAAGTTCGATCGGTTAAAGAAATTCGACTAAGACTCGATCGCTGAAGAGTTCAGAAGGGGCTTGACCACTGAGAAGTTTGGCCGATGAAAGAACTTCGACGACTGAAGCTCGATCGCTGAGGAGTTCGGTCGGCTGAAGGAGTTCGATGATTGGAGGTCGACCGCTGAGGATAAGCCCCCACCAGCTCTCCAATAGGTGCGTGACACGTGGATAGAAGTCAAAGTGTCAATGGTTAGCATTTGACCAGTCAAAGGTCAACTTTTGACCAAAGTCAAAGGACGAGAAATGGCAGGTGACCAAAAATGGTAGGTATTATCTTATAAAATAAGACAACCCTTTTTTGATCTGGACAGACTGCAGTCAGATCAAGTGAAGGCTTTTGATTGAGCACAAACTTCTTTGGCTCAGTCAAGACAATAATTTATGATAGTAAAAGAAGAATATTAGGTTCAATCGAGTGCTAGCACGATTTTCTTGAACTTAATTGAATCTCATTCAGATCAATTGAACTGGATCAGTTCAATTAATGATCATTAGATTCAAATCCTTGTTTGTGTGATCCAGTTAGGTTTAGTTCTGTATGGTAATGAGATATGTCATGATCTCTATCATCGACATCATCGAAACTCCTTTCGATGGATCAAAACTCTTTTGATTCGAACAGCTAGAATGATCGATCATCTAAATCATTCTAATTGCTCCCAAAATCCACCAGTGATACCTAGCAGTATATGGTGGCAACCCATCAGAGCTGAATGCGAATCACTTGGTGTAGCTATCTGTGTGATTAAGTTCTTCTATCTTGAGCCTCGATCAGATTAGGGTTAAGGTGAACTCGTCAAACCCTAGTTTCTATCATATGATGTAATCAATCGATTCAAGTCTAATGTGAAAACCTAAATAGAAACTCTTTCTATTATTTCACTCTGCCATGTCCATGAGCTTCTGGACTTGATTCTCATGATCATCATAGGGCTGCTCCTCTACCACCGAGGTACATAGATTCCATCTTGATGCAATCCAGTTCCTACAATGAACATGCTTTAGCCAACATACACCTCAGGGTTCGAAATGGCTAGGAGATTGAGTAATGATGTAGTCAAACTATAACACCTTCAAGGTGAACTGTCGATGCACCTCAGGTCAAAGAATTAGACACACCACTGTAGCATCGAGTCAGCCATTGACGAAAAGGTAGATTTCCTAATGACTACTCGAGGTTGTCACGCTCAGTGCCCTCGCCTCTAACGAGTACCTATACTCTCGCTCCGGTATCTTCACACCGTAGACTCAAGACTCATTTACTAAAGAGAAGCAATTGTACACCAACCTTCCAGATCAATCACCATCCTTATGATGATCGTATGGTCGAAAGCATTTTATGAGTTAATAATGATTATTCATGTCTTAAATTTTTAACTCTTGAAAATATGAATTATCATTACCATTAACTCAAAGGATGTATCACAGACACTAAATACACATATGTGATAGAAAATAACCCATTTTATTGATTATAATCAAAATTATAATTTTGCCCCTAGAAGTGTATTACAAGTATCAGCCAATTCTGGCTTCTAGAGCACATATATCTAACAATCTTCCACTTGTCCTAAAGCCAATTGGTTATAAGTGTAAGTCCCATCTTCTTAAGGTGGGCTTTGATCTTTTGTTGTTCCAATGACTTTGTAAGGGGGTCTGCCACATTATCTGCAAAATTGACTCTCTTGATCTCGATGTAACCCTTCTCGAGGTAATCATGGATGAAGTGGTATCGCCACTCAATATACTTAGATTTCTGTTGAGACCTCGGCTCCTTAGCAAGGACTATGGCGCCATTGTTGTCGCCGTATAGAGGAATGGCATCTAATGGTATTACTCCGATTTCTATAGCAAACTTCTTGTACCAGAATGCTTCCTTCGCAGCCTCTGATGCAGCGATATATTCTGCTTCCATGGTGGAATCCACTATCACAGTTTGCTTGAAACTCTTTCAGCTGACAACACCACCATTGCACACAAACAGACTCCCAGATGTCGACTTTCGATCATCTACATCGAACATGAAATCCGAGTCTGTGTATCACTGGACTTGGAGTTCTCCATTACTAAAGACCAACATCATACCCTTAGTTCTTCTTAAGTACCTAAGGATATATTTCACAAAAGTTCAGTGTTCTTCACCTGAATTTGACTGATATCTGCTTGTGACACTCACAGTATGGGCTATATCAGGTCGTGTACAGAGCATGACATACATGAGACTCCCTATTGCAGAAGCATAAGAGATCTTGCTCATGCATTCTATTTTCTCAGGTGTGCTAGAACACATCTTCTTGGAAAGATGAATACCATGTCTGAAGGGTATTAATCCCCTCTTAGAGTTTTTTATACTAAATCTCTTTAGTACTTCCTCTATGTACATCTTTTGTGAAAATTCTTGCATCCTATTTGGTCTATCCCTATAGACCTTAATTTCTAGAATAAAGGATACTTCACCTAGGTCTTTCATGGAGAATTCCTTGGACAACCATATTTTGATTGTTGTCAACATGAAAATATCATTCCCAATAAGGCGGATGTCATCCACGTACAATACGAGGAAGACAACAGCACTCTCACTGACCTTTTTGAAGACATACGATTTCTTTTCGTTTTTGATGAAACCAAATATTTTGATCACATCATTGAAATGAGTGTTCCAGCTCCGAGATGCTTGCTTAAGTCCATATATGGACCTTTGCAGCTTGCAAACCTTGTGATCAGTATCACTGGATGTGAAACCTAGCGGCTGATCCATATAGATATCTTCCTCAAGATATCCATTTAAGAATGCCATTTTTATGTCCATTTGTCATATTTCATAATCGAAATAGGCTGCAACGACAAGCAATGTGCGGATGGATTTTAGCATAGCCACTGAAAAAAAGGTATCCTGATAGTCAATGCCTTCGCGTTGACTATAACCTTTTATCACTAGTCTAGTCTTGAATGTCTCCACATTTCCATCTGCACCAATCTTTCTCTTGAAGATCCATTTACACCCAATAGGTACTATACCTTCTGGTGGATCTACTAAGGTCCAAACTTGGTTTGAGTGCATCGAGTCAATTTTTGACTGCATTGCCTCTAGCCATTTCTCAGAGTCGATATCTGATATCGCCTCGTTGTAGATTTTGGGATCATCACCATGAGCACCATTACCTACGAGGAATATTTCCTCTACTTTTTCTAAAATAATACCTAAGTATCTTTCAGAGGGATGAAAAACTCTTTCCGATCTATGAGGTGGAGGGAGGTAGTGTTCTTATTGGCTCAACCTGATTTGGTTCCAATTGGTCCTTAGCTCGTTGTACTTGTGAGACTTTCTCATCAAGCTTAATCTGCTTTCCAATGCCACTATCTTGAATAAACTATTTTTCAAGAAAGATGGCATGTCGACTCACAATCACATTATGGTCTTCTGGGATGTAGAAATAGTATCCTAATGACTCTTTAAGATATCCGATGAATCGAGCTCCGAAGGACCTAAACTCTAACTTATCCGCTTATTGTCTTTGATATGAGTCGGACAATCCTAAATTCTGAGATGACTCGGATTTGATTTCTTACCGTGCCATATCTCATAAGGTATCGTAGGAACGATTTTAGAGGGAACCTTATTCAGTAGATAAATTGAAGTTAACAATGAGTGTCCCCAAAGAAAATCAAGAAGATCTGTGAAGCTCATCATGGATCAGACCATATCCAATAGAGTCCGATTTCTCCATTTTGAAACTCCATTGAGTTAAGGTATTCCTGGTGGAGTCCATTGAGAGACTATGCCATTTTCTTTGAGATAGTCTAGAAATTTTCGACTAAGGTATTCACCTCCTCGATCTGATCAAAGAACCTTAATGGGTTTTTCAGTTTGTTTTTCTACTTCATGTCTGAATTCTTTAAACTTTTCAAAAGCTTCAGACTTGTGTCTCATAAGATACACATAACCATACCTAGATAGATTATCGATAAAGATAATGAAGTAGATAAAATTGCCTCTAGCCGGCACATCAAATGGGCCGCACACATCAGTATATACTAGGACAAGGAGATCTGTGGTCCTTTCTCCATGTCCTACAAAAGGAAGTTTAGTCATTTTGCCTTGAAGACAAGATTCATAAGTTGGATATGACTTGAAAGTCAATGGACTCAATAGCCCATTTTTCTCCAATTTATTGATCCTATCTTTTGCTATATGACCTAATCTCAGGTGCTATAGATACCTATCATTTGGACTATCCCTAGGTCGTTTGGCATTCACATTTTGCTCGATAGATAGAACAGATACATCAATATGTAGCTGATAAAGATCGTTAATAAGGAAACCATTTGCAATTTTATTTCTTTCATAAAGAATGTTATAATGGTCCTTAAAGAAGATAATCACGTAGCCTTCTAGTGCTAAGCATGAAACAGAAATCAAATTCCTACTAGCTGCAGGCACATAATAACAGTCTTTCAAAACTAAGTCTAAACCAGATGGTAATCGAAGAGGGTATATTTTCATGGCCACTGCAGCAACTCTTGCTCTATTTTCAATGCGTAGGATCATGTCTCCATCCCTCAGCCTCCTGCTATCCTTAAGATCCTACATGGAAGTGCATAGATGAGCACTAGAACCAGAGTCAAGCACCCAACTGGATGCAGAAGAAACCTTAAGATTAGACTCAATAACGAGCATACTTCCAGAAGGACCTTCCTTCTTGTTCTTCAGGGTGGCCAGGTAAGTAGGACAGTTTCGCTTCTAATGGCCGTCGCTGTTGCAATGGAAACACTTTTCTTTGTCAGCGGCCTTCTTATTCGGCTCTGCCTTCTTCTTCTTTGCTCCTTCCACCTTCTACTTTTTCGTAGACTTCTTTTTCTTTTCAAAAAATTTTTTTTTGAAAAAAATTTATTTTATAGTAAGAACTGAGCCTTTAGAACCTTTCATAGGAAGCTCAGCTGTGACCAGCATGTTCATTAATTCGGCTAAGAAATTTTGAAGTTTATGCATATGGTAATTCATGATGAATTGCCCATATGCATCAGTCAAGGATTGCAGAATAACATCATTCTTTATATCTAAGTCTAACTTCACATCGAGCTTCTCAAGCTCTTCTAAGTTCTTGATCATCATCAGATAGTGATCTTGGACTGACTGTCCATCACGCATCTTAGCCTTAAAAAGTTATTTCGTGACTTGATACTTGGCTGCATGACTCTATTCATCAAACATCTCTTGCAGGTGAGCCAACATTTGACGAGCAGTCCCGATATCTTCATGTTGATGCTGGAGCTCATCAGACATCGAGTCCAACATGTAATATCTGGCCTTATTATCTTCGTCTATCCATTTTTCTAAAGACGCTCTCTATTCAGTGGATGGACAGGCTGATAAGATGGGAGGATCCTAGTCCAATACATGGGTTAACTTCTCGAAATCCAAAATAATTTTATAGTTTCTGAGCCAATCTTTATAATTGGGTTTGGTCAGTCTATGTGTGTCTAGGATACGTGCCAATGGGTTGGATGCAGATATTTTTCTATAGAGAGTCAAAGATTCTAATTAGATACTGTAATTATGACTTGACCAATTTATTTAATAATTTTATTTTTAAATAAATTAGCTCCCACTATTTTCTCGGATCCCTATACTTCCTCTGTAGAGATGCAAAAATCTTCACGATTAATGATTTCTAGTGATTAGTGCGGTCTCACCAACTGACTCATCACCTCACCTATAGTTATGGTGATGGGTTAGCCAATGAGTGACAACTCTTGTTCAATGATCTACTATCATGATGCACCTCAACTTGATCTTATTCATGAATTCACCGTATCAGAATTGATCCACTCTTAGTTAAGTCAGACCACCATTTGCACAGACTGGATTCCTAATTGGAGTCTCTCATCGTATCCAAAATATTGAGCCAACTCGTCCTCCAACCCATAGCTCAATCCTATAGACATGGTTGTATCTTTCTGGTGCAACGAGCACTGTATCCAGTCGAGACAAATCAACTCAGGAAGGGCCCGCAATTTTATAATGTGGAAGACCTGAACTTAATCTTTTCTTAGGGAGAATTGATTAGTTCTCATTAAACTAGACTTAATCATTATCAAACAATTATACTAACTAGTGGCATGGTTAGCTCGGATTATTGACCACCTCAAATTAGAACTGGTCAACAAAAGATAGGCCAGTAAGTGTACATGTGGAAGGGATATGCATTAACTCGTACAAGAACGCATTCAGATCGAGTAACTCAATTAAAAATTAGTCGGTTGTATGTGCCAAACTTACTTAGACACCAAATTGTTGAGTCAGAATAATTGGGTTAGCCTACAATCTAGACTCTAACTCTGATCTAATTGGTCTTGCTTGATCGTGACTCGATCTTGATCCAAACTTATCCTATTAGGCTGATCATTAAGCATTATTTGATCCATCTAACAACTCTTGATTCGATTTGATCAACCGCTTAGACATAATTGAGCTACCAAGCCCGAACCTAGTATTATGATATGTCTTAGATCTAAAATTCTCAATTTTAGACTAATTAATATTTATGAATTTTAATTTAATTAAGTAGGATTCATAAATAAAATATTTACAATAAATCCTAGGATTTCAGGATTAGGGTTTTGTAGAAAGATAGTTTGGATTCTGATTAAGGACGAATGCGTAGCACCCTACACGTCATAAGAAACCCCATCGATGGAGGAGAGGGCCTTTAATCCTCTTTCGTTCTTATGACCGATGGCTAAAGAACGCCTTAATCAGGAAACATGTAATACTATAAAACAGTTTTAGATCTATATCATATATCTCATATACAAATTAGATTTAATCATGATATATTTTGCATATCTCATGTTATCGAATCATGCATACTTTCAGATCTAATTATCTCATAATAATCTAAAAAATAATATTAAATTAATTTATCAAAATAAATCTAATCTAAATAACATATGCTTAGAATATTCTACACTAGTCTAGCATGCATCAATATATCTCATATGATGTTAAATTAAATAATTTTATTTACTATTTTTTAGTATATTATCTAATATTTAATATCAAAAAATTAATAAATAAATAAATCAAATTGATTTATCAAAATAAATTATAAACATGCAAGACTATTCTATAGAACTATTCATTTTTAGAACTAGTCATGCATATTTTTCTAAACTAGATCAAATCATTTAATTTTAATTTTCTATTTTAGATTGATCCCATCTATGTTGACATCTGAAATATATTTTTTTGATTAGAATAAATTTGAAATTAGATCTAAATACTTTAAACCTTGGCCTGTACCATTGAGAAAAATCCTGATTTCTGGATCAGGTTCGTTTCAAATCTGATCAGATCAAGAATATTTTTAAATTTTTTTTGATCTAAATTAATCTTAAGATATTTTAGATCTAATTCTTATTATTTTAATAAATTAAAAAATAAAAATTTAAAAATTAATCAAATTTAATTATCTTGATGTGGGTAATCATATTTCGTTGATGATCCTATAGCAGCGGAAGGTCTGGATCTAGCATGCAAGTGCCTAGCCTCTATCGGTATCACTCAGGCTGATCTAGAGATTCTCTTCTTCTCTATCATATTTTCAAAAATTAGATTAAATCTGATTTAGGGATCTTCAAATATCTTTCGAAGATTCAACAGTGTCCTTGCAGCAGTGCAGCCTTCTAGCTTTCTATCGCCTTTTCCTCGGCTGGATCACACCACTGAAATTCCAAAACTACTTTGGGCAGTGGAGAGAGAGAGGAGAAGATGGCTTGGCATGGAGGAGGAGGAGAGAGCCAGCCTTGGGGCATGGGACTTGTGTTCTATCTTTGAGTTGGGCGTAGGGTCTTATTTATGATCCAACTCCTCTTCTTTCCAACCAATCACAACCCTTTGTGAAATCAAATCTAATATGATTGATGGAATAGAGTCCCGTGGATTCCTCCTTAGATGGCACCTAAGACCAGTCAACTGGTTCTTTAGGAGGAGTCTATTTGGATGCTTAAAAGGAGATGGAGTCCCTGTCCAACAGGAACTCCTGGGCGCCTCCAGGTTAGGCCACGCCACCACTGGCGTGCGCCCTCTCCTTACCAGCTTCTGGCAGGGGGACAAGCCCCCACCAGCTCTTCATAGGTGTGTGACATGTGGATAGAAGTCAAAGTATCAATGGTCAACATTTGACCAATCAAAGGTCAACTTTTGATCAAAGTCAAAGGATGAGAAATGGTAGGTGACCAAAAATGGTAGGTATTATCTTACAAAATAAGACAATCCTTTTCTGATCTGGACAGACTCCAGTCAGACAATGAAGGCCTCTGATTGAGCACAAACTCCTTTGGCTCAATCAGGACAACTATTTATGATAGTAAAAGAAGAACGTTAGGTTCAATCGATGCTAGCACGATTTCTTGACCTAATTGAATCTCATTTAGATCAATTGAATTGGATCAGTTCAATTGATGATCACCAAATTCAAATTCTTATTTGTGTGATCTAGTTAGGTTCAGTTCTATATGGTAATAAGATATGCCATGATCTCTATCATCGATATCATCGAAACTCCTTTCGATGGATCAAAACTCTTCTGATTCGAACAGCTAGAATGATCGATCATCTAAATTATTCTAATTGCTCCCAAAATCCACCAGTGATACCTAGCAGTATATGGTGGCAACCCATTAGAGCTGAATGCAAATCTCTTAGTGTAGCTATCTATGTGATTAAGTTCTTCTATCTTGAGCTCCGATTAGATTAGGGTTAAGGTGAACTCATCAAACCCTAGTTTCTATCATATGATGCAATCAATCGATTCAAGTCTGATGTGAAAATCTAAATAGAAACTCTTTCTATTATTTCACTCTGCCATGGCCATGGGCTTCTAAACTTGATTCTCATGATCTCATAGGTTGCTCCTCTACCCCGAGGTAGATAGATTCCATTCTTATGCAATCTAGTTCACATATACATGCTTAGCCAACGTACACCTCAGTTCTGAATGACTAGAAGACCGAGTAATGGTGAGTCAAACTATAACACCTCAAGGTAAACTGTCGATGCACCTCAGATCAAAGAATCAGACACACCACTACAGCATCGAGTCAGTCATTGACGAGAAGGTAGACTTTCTAATGACTACTCGAAGATGGTACGCTCAGTGCCCTCGTTCTCTAACGAGTATCTATACTCTCCTTCGTGTCTCACACACCGTAGACTCAAGACTCATCTACTAAAAGAAAGCAATGTACACCAACCTTTTCGATCAATCACCATCCTTAGTGATGATCCTTGGTCGGGAGCATTTTTGAGTAAAAAAATTTTGATTTTAAATTTATTTTCAATTCTCTTGAAAATATGAATTTATCATTGCCATTAACTCAAAGGATGTATCACAGACACTAAATACACATATGTGATAGAAAAATAACATTTTATTGATTATAGTCAAAATTATAATTTTGCCCCTAGAAGTGTATTACAGGTGTCAGCCAATTCTGGCTTTAGGGGCAATATATCTAACAATCTCATCAACCGGGTTGAAGATTGATGTTGAGGCTCGGGGGACCTCATCTCCTAACGCGGAGGTTGCGATCGGGTGAGATCTTATCTTCTACAGGCCAAGGCTGAAAGCTCGGAGGAGATCTTATCTCCTGCAGCTGAGTTGCCTACGTCGCTTAAAGGAAGATCTTATCACCATACAGCTAGAGGTTGACTTCGAGCGCTTGTTGGAGAGATCTTATCTCTATCTGAGGTCTTGACTTGGTTTGCCGAGAAAAATCTTATCTTCCTACAGTCCGAGGTTGGCCTCATCGCTCGGGAGGAATCTTATCATCTAACCGAAGATTGACTTCGATCGCTCGGGGGAGATCTTATTCCTACAGTGAATTGGCTTCAGTCGCTCGAGAGAGATCTTATCTCTAATCGAGGTTGACTCGATCAACTGAGAAGAGTCCCTATCTCTAAGCAGAGTTGGCTTGGGCGCTCGAGGAATTCTTATCTCCTGCAGTCGAGGTTGGCCTTCGGTCGCCGAGAGAATCTTATCTCTAGTCGAGGTTGACTCGGATGCTCGAGGGAGATCTTATCTCCTACATCGAGATTGGCTCGGTTCTCTCGGGAGAGATCTGTATCTCTATCCGAGATGACATCGATCGCTTTCGGAAAGAGATCTTTATCTTTAGTCAGATTGACTCGCTCGGTATCGAGAAGATCTTTTCCTACAGTCGAGGTTGGCTGGTCGCTTAGAGAGATCATTATCTCCAGTCATGAGTGACATCGGGCACATGGGGAGATCTGATCTTCTACAATCGAGGTTGCTTGGTCCATCGAAGAGATCTTATCTTTAGCGAGGTTGACTCGATTCGCTTGGAGGAATTTATCTCCTACAGTCGAGGTTGGCTCGGTCGCCGGAGAGAATCTTATCTCTAGTGAAGGTTGACTCCAGTGCTCGAAAGAGATCTTTATTCTCTTAGCCCGAGGTTAGCTCGAAGTGTTTCGAATGAGATCTTATCTCCTTTACAGTCGAAGATTAGCTCGATTGCTAGAAGAGATCTATCTCTAACTGAGGTTGACTACGGTCACTCGGAAGAGATCTTATCTTAGTCGAGGTTGACTCAGGATCGCTTGGAGAGAGATCTTATTCTTCTGCAGTCGAGTTTGGGCTCAGTGCTCGAAAGAGATTTATCTCTAGTCAGGGTTGACTCGATCGCATTAAGGAGAGTTCTTATCTCCTACAGTCAGGTTGGCTCGATCGCTCGAGAGAGATCTTACCTCTAGTCATGGATGACTCGATGCTCGAGGGATCTTATCTCCTATGCGGGTTGGTCAATCGTCGAAAGAGATCTTATCTCTAGTCGATGGTTGACCTGGTCACATCGAAAAGAGAATCTTATCTCGAAGTGGAGGTTGGCTCGAGCGCTCGGGGAGATCTATCTCCTACAGTCAGAGTTAGCTCGTTCGCTCGGGAGAGATTTTATCTCTAGCCGAGTTGCTGGGCGCTCGAAGAGATCTTCATTCCTGCGCTGACGTTGGACGTCGATCGCTCGAGAGAGATCTTATCTTTAGCTGAGGTTGACTCGGATTCTGAGGAGATCTTATCTCCTACAGCGAGGTTTGGCTAGGTTGCTTGGAAGAGATCTTATCTCTAACCCGAGGGTTGACTCGATGCTCGAGGGAGATCTATCTCTACCAGTCGAGGTTGGCTTGTTCGCTCGAGAAGAGATCTATCTCTAGTCGAGGTTTGACTGGGTATAGCTTGGAAAAGATGTTATCTCCTACAATCGAGGTTGGGCTCGGTCGCTCGATAAGAATCTTATCTCAAGTCGAGTTTGACTCAGATCGCTCAGGGGAGATCTTAATCTCCTACAGTAAGGATTGGCTCGAATCGCTCGAAGAGATCTTATACTCTAGCCAGTTGATTCGGCTCCGCTTAGGGAGATACTTATCTCTAGCCGAGGTTGGCTCGAAGCGCATCGAGGAGATCTTATCTCCACAAGTCGAGATGGCTCGATCGTCGGCGAAGAGATCTTATTCTAGCTGATGTTTGACTCGATCGTTGGAAGAGATCTTATCTATAGTCGAGTTGACTCGATCGCTTGGGGGAGATCTTATCTTCCTGCAGTTGAGTTAGCTCGATCGCACAAAAGTGATTCGTTCTTCTAGTCGAGGTTGACTCGATCACTCGGGGGAGATCTTATCTTCTATTGCTGAGTTGGCTCGGTCGCTCGGAGAGAACTTATCTCTAATCAAGGTTGACACGATCGCTCGGGAGGATTCTATCTCTATAGTCGAGGTGGCTCGGTCACTCAGAAGAGATCTTATCTCTAGCCGAAGTTGACCAGTCGCTTGGAAGAATCTTATCTCTAGTGAGGTGGCTCGAGCGCTCAGAGAGATCTTATCTTCTGTAGCCGGGTTGCTCGGCGCTCAGGAGAGACTTTATCTCTAGCGAGTTGACTTGGGTGCTCAGGAAAGATCTTATCTCCTGCAGTTCAAGATTGGTTCGATCGCTCAAAAGAGTCTTATCTCTAGCCGAGATTGACTCGAATGCTACAGGGAAGATCTTATCTACTACAGTCGAGATTGGCTCGATCGCTTGGGAGAGACTTATCTTATCGAGATTGACTCAATCGCTTGGAAGAGATCTTATCTCTAGTCAGAGGTTAACTCGATCGCGCTTGGAGGAGATCTTATCTCCTACAGCCAGGGTTAGCTCGATCGCTTGGGAGAGATCTTATCTCTAGTTGAGGTTGACTCGGACGCTCAGGGAGATCTTATCTCCTACAGCCGAGGTTGGCTTGGTGGCTTGAGAGAGATCTTATCTCTAGCGAGGTTGACTTTGGTCGCTCGGAGAAGATCTTATCTTCCTGCAACCAAGGTTTGGCTCGGTCGCTTGGTTAAGAGATCTTATTCTTCTACCGAGTTGACTCGGTCACTCGGAGAGAGTCTTATCTCTAGCGAGGTTGGCTCGGGCACTCGAAGAGATCTTATCTCCTACAGTCGAGGTTGGCCTCGATCGTCGGGGAATCTTATCTTTAGTTCGGATTGACTCATATCGCTCGAAAGAGATCTTATCTATAGCCGAGGTTTGACTGGAATCGCTCGGAGGAATTATCATCTCTACAGTCGAGATATTGGCTCGAATCGCTCGGAAGAGATCATTATCTCTAGCGAGGTTGACTCGATTGCTCAGAGGAGATGGAGATCTTATCTCTGCAATCGATGTTGGCTCGTCGCTTAGGAGAGATTCTTATCTCTAGTCAAGGTTGACTCGATCGCTCGAGGATCTTATTCTCCTATAGTCGAGTTGGCTCGATCGCTTGAAAGAGATCCTATCTCTAGCCAAGGTTGGCTTGGGCACTCGGAGAAGATCTTATCTCCTGCAGTCGAGTTGGCTCGGTCGCTCGAGAGAGATCCTATCTCTAGCGAGTTGACTCGGGATGCTCAAGGAGATCTTAATTTCTGTAGTCGAGGTTGGCTCGATCGCTCGAGAGAGATCTTATCTCTAGTCAAGATTGACTGGTCGCTCGGGAGTGATCTTATCTCTAGCCGAGGTTGACTCGGGGAGATCTATTCTCCTACAATCGAAGTTAATATTGGATGCTCGGGGAGATCTTTGTCCTTTACAGTCGAAGTTGGCCCGATCGCTCGAGGGAGATCTTATCTCTGTAGTCGAGGTTTAAAGCTCGAGAGAGATCTTATCTCCTACAGTCAATGTTGATACGGGCGCTGGAAGAGATCTTATCTCCTACAGTCGAGGTTGATACGGGTGCTCGAGAAAGATCTTATCTCCTGCAGTCGAGGTTGACTCGGGGGAGAATCTCATCTCCTATAGTTTTGAGGTTGATGCAGACACTCTGGGGAGATCTTATCTCTAAGCCAAGATGGCCCGATCGCTCGGGGAGATCTTATCTCCTACAGTCGAGGTTGAAGCGTCGGGGGAGATTCTTATCTCCTACAATCGAAGTTGATACGGGTGCTCGGAGGAGATTTATCCCTGCAACTGAGGTTGCCCAGGAGAGATCTTACTCTCCCTTCAAACGGAGGTTGAAGCTTGGGGAGATTTTTATCTCCTACAGTCGAGATTAAAGCTAGGAGGAGATTTATCTCCTACAGTCGAGGTTGATTAACGAACGCTCAGAGGAGATCTTATCTCCTACAGTCGAGGTTGGTTTTGGAGGAGATCTTATCTCCTTCAGTCGAGGTTGAAGCTTGGGGGAGATCTTATCTCCTGCAGTCGAGGTTGAAGCTCGAGGAAGATCTTATCTTCTACAGTCAAGGTTTGATGTGGATGCTCGGAGGAGATCTTATCTCCTACAACCGAGGTTGGCTCGATCGCTCGGTGGAGATCTTATCTTCTGTAGTCGAGGCTGAAGCTTGGGAGAGATCTTATCTCCTTCAATCGAGGTTAAAACTCGAGGGAGATCTTATCTCCTGCAGTCGAGGTTGATGCGGAAGCTCGAAAAAGATCTTATCTCCTACAGTCGAGGTTAAAGCTCGAAGGAGATCTAATCTCCTACAGTCGAGGTTGAAGGACTTCGACTCGCTCATGTTAGGATGAGGTTCTTCTTCTGTTCCTAACACAGTCACTATTGACTGCTTCTTTCCTATCGTCACATAGTTTTTATACCAATAAACAATATTATTAAAATGGAAGAATTTTATCGAAGGAAAGTTACTGGCAGCACGTACCCAGATTTTCTATGTTTTAGGGTCGTGGGGGCATTGTTCCTCTGAGTTCTCTTGGGCGATAAGTCCTGGGCCGGATGACCTCCTCTATCTCATGCTGATCTTCTCAATTTGGAGCAAGTTTCTCTTGGCTTTGAAGCTGGGAGATGATGGCTCATCGAAGTACCAAGCTCCTTTCAAACGTGGCGTCGATGATTTGGGGGGCGATCGACCTTTTTGTTGTTCCTCACTCATTGATGATTCTGGCTTCTAGGGGGAGGACTTCTTCACGCCCTTTTATCGGAGCTTCCTTGACGACGAGCTCGAAAAGGAGTTCGGCCTTGCTTGCACTCAGAGGGAGCCCGTAAGTGTGGCTGAGCTTCATTCAGCTCTCCTATTGAAGCCTCCTGGGGAGAACTTCATGCCCCTTTATCGGAGCTTTCTGACGCGAGCTCGAGGGGGGAGTTCGGCTTTGACTGCACTTGGGGGGAGTCCATGAGCATGGTCGAACTTTATCGGACCCTCCTGTGAAACCACCTGGGGGAGAATTTCATGCCCTTTTGTCGGAGTTCCTTGACGATGAGCCTGAGGGGGAGTTCGACTTTGATTGCCTTGGGGAGAGTCAGTGAGCATGGTTGAGCTTTATCCGACCCTCCTATTGAAGCCTCATTGGGGAGAACTCATGCCTTTTGTCGGACGTTCCTTGACGACGAGCTCGAGGGGAGCTCAGCTTTGATTGCACTCGGGGGGAGTCCATGAGCATGGTTGAAGTTCGCTTGGCCCTTCATCGATGGTGGGTCTATTAGACTCGTCCGTCTGCCGCTTTCCTATGATTTCTTTATCCTTCAACTTGAAGGCTTCTTCTACATGGGCATATCTCTCGACCTGAACTAGTAGATTGATAAAGTTTCTAGGATATTTCTTCTCTAAAAAGAACAACAAATCATTCTTCTAAAGGCCGCTCTTGAGTGTGGTCATCGCAATAGACTGATCTAGGTCTCAGACCTCCAATGCCGTGGCATTAAATCGGATGACATAGGCCCAAATGAATTCCCCCTGCTTCTACTTGATATTCATCAGGGAATCCAAACCTCGGCGCAGACGTCGACTGCTGATGAAGTGAGCCACGAATTGGTGGCTCATCTGATAAAAAAAAAGATCGTACTTGACTTCAACATCGAGTACCAATTTTTCGCTGCTCTCTTTAAGATAGATGGGAAGGCTCGGCACAATATGGTGTCTGGTGCACCATGTAGTAGCATCATGATCGGGAAGGCCTCTAGATGATCAACTGGATTAGAAGTTCTATTGTAGCTTTCAAATTGAGAGAGCTCAAAGTTCGACGGGATGGGCTCTTGCATAATTTAGAGGAAGAAAGGAGGATCGATGCGAACGTCGTCAAGGTGAGCCATAGCGATGGGGTCGAGCTCCTCAATCCATCGGTCCATCTTTCACAGTCTGTGATCAAGGGCGTCGTTTCGATCGCAGACCTTGGAGGGCTTCCAACTATGGATGAAAAAAATCTCCTCCAGAGGAGAACCATGATTCGAATATGAATCCTCTGCTCTTTATTTTTTCTTTTCAGGGGCGACGGATATGCTAGCCTAAGTACTCTTCCTTGGGGCCGGTTTTTGACATCCTGATGGTGGATTTTTCGATGGAGTCACCGCTGGGGGTTGCTGCATGATCTGCATCACCTTCGTGAGGCCACGAATCCACTGGATGAGCAGGTTGAACCACTCCGCATCTACCATGGGTACAGGTGGAATTTGAGTTGTCGAGACTGAAGCGAGAGTAGATGGATCTGGATGGAATCAGACTGCAGAGGCCGTCGATCGTCGGATTGAAGCTCTCCTGAGAGGTATTTTCTCTCAGAAAAGAACTCTGAAGAGGAAGAAGAGAGATCTTTGAAGAGGAAGGAGAGAGATCGTCGTTGAGTACTCCTTTAAGAATAGAAAAACCTCAGAGGCAGAGGGACCTTTCCTTTAGCGCCAATTCTATTGGTGTTGAATCTGGTTGACATCGGATCGAGCTGGGTGGAGGAGGATGAGGTCGCCATCAATAACCTACAAAATAAAGTTTCGTTCAGAGTCGGTGGTGGTGGCTCCGATAGGATCCTCCGATGATCAAGTCAGCTCTTCTGGCCAACAGAAATAGAGCGCTCAATGATGAGAAGCGAGCTTTTAGCTTTAGAGGGGAGAGAAGAGCTTAGAGCTTAGAGAAAATGTATCTAGAGGATCTCTTTTTAAAGATGGAGCTTGATTGATGGTGATAGCTACAACTATCTAATAGCGGGCAGCTCGAGGCCTGATGAGTTTGGTACGTAAGAAAAGGTGTTGTCAGACTGATGGTGACAGCCATACCATTCGATCGTGGGCCGCATGAAACTTATTACGAAAAGAGAGGTGTCGCCAGGCTGGTAGTGGCAACCATGTTTCGATAGCGTCGCCTATGGCAGACTGATGGCGATCGTTTGTCAAGATTTAATAGTTGTAGCTCTGAGAAAGCAGTCGTTGGTTGATAGACTTTGGCATATATCAATTCCAAAGGAGTTTAGACTTTTGAAGGGAATACGTCTGGTGAGGATTATTCGAGAATAATCCATTGGAGGAGTTCGACTGGAGGGGAGTCCGGGAGTAGTTCGGCTCCTGGAGGGATTCGACCGAAGAAAAAGTTTGAAAAGAGTTCAGCTCTCATAGGCATCTGACTGGAGGAGTATGGAGAGAGTTCGGCTCCCATAGGCATCCGATTGGAGGAGCGCGGAGGGAGTTCGGCTCTCATGGGTGTCTGGCTGGAGGAGCACGGAGGGAGTCCGACTCTCATGGGAGTTCGACTGAAGGTCGACCGTGGAGAAGTTCGATCGATTGAAAGGATTCGGCTAAGACTCAGCCACTGAAAAGTTTGGAAGGGGTTCGGCCGCTGAGGAGTTCAGTCGGCTGAAGGAGTTCGATGACTGAAGCTCGGCCACTAAGGAGTTTGACCGACTAAAGGAGTTCGACTAAGACTCGCCCGCTGAAGCTCTTCCATGGCTACTGATTGCATTAGGCTGATCCTCAGACTGAACTTCGGCAGGAGTGGGGTTTATCCCCAATACTAGATAAATTAAATTCATATTTTTTATCATCCTTTTGATAAATTTATTCTTTGTTATAATTGATGAGAGATGGAGTGATGTCCAACCATAGCAAGATCTTTCGATCCAATCGCACGGACAAGATGGGCAGGCCAATGAATGCCGCGATCAGGCATATTTTTTGTAAGTATTAAATATATTAGTATATATGATTAGTATTATAGCATTTTTTATAAAATTTTATTTTAATTTATAATTACAAGATTAGTTAGATGCGCTCGCGAGTGAGGGCTCGAATACCTCTAGGCTCCATGACCATCTGTCTCAGGTCTTGGGGCCTAAGCACTTTGCGAGGATCCGATGCAGGCCCAAACACATGTAGATGAGCTACTGGTCTGAGGCGAGCATCGCCTCATAGACTTTCGGTATCATCAGTCAGAAGGAGCTTAAGGAGGCATTGGCATAGGCAGATCATGCTGCGATGTAGGCAGATCGGACTGAGAAGAGTGCATCTCATCTGAAGGACATTGTGAGAGACATGATGTCGATGCTTAGCATGCATTTTGAAGTCACGAGTTTTGAGCATACGTTGGCCCGCATTCCAACTCCAGCTCCAGCTCCGACTCTGACTTTCGACGATGACGATGACGTAGATTTAGGAGACTTTTGATGTATTTTATTTTTTAAAAAAATATTATAATAAATTTTATTTGATAATAAAATTTTAGCATTTCAGAATAATTTTTGTGTTTATTATATTTTCTTGTATTATATATCTATATTTATCAGATAAAATATATAAAAAATAAAAATTTTATTTTTTTAATTATTCAAGATATACGATAGTGATTTTATAACCACTATCATATCTATGCCAACTGCTGTCATAGTTTCTGATGCAAATAGTGTCAACTGCTGCATTAGACCTATGACAGCGGTTAAGAAACCACTGCTATAAATAATCTATGGCAGCAGTTACATAATCGCTGCTATAGATTGATCTATTATAGTAATTTATAAACCATTACAACAAGCTATCTGGCAGTGGTTCTAATAACCACTACAATAATCGCTGTCATAGAGCTACGACGACGGTCGCAGTAGCAACGGTTAGAAAATCGCTGTCATAATCTATGGCAGCAATTTTTTGGGCTACGATAATGGTTACGAATCGCTGTCGTAGTCCTTTTTTGTAGTAGTATTACTTATTACAAAAATCTATCTTGGGTTGGGTTGGTTGGAGGTAGTCAGCGATGGCAGGTTAGCAATGGCTAGATGGTGGTGATAGGATCTATAAAATAAGTCTGTAGATCGAAATTGATTCTGATGGAAATTCTTCGATGCTTAAGTTAGAAATGCTGATCAGATGGGAAGAAGTGAGCATTTTAAGAGAGGTATTTTCATACCTTGGGGGTCCCCTATAGATCTTTATTTATAAGTGGAGGCTAAAGAGCTATAAGAAGTAAGAAGAATTAAACAGTTAGCCTTGACTTATTCGACAAGATATGCCCATCATTTTCTATTTTTTTTGGAGAGATGTATTTGTTATATCTTACCACGTTGAGGATGCCGTTGGACCAGCACTACAAGAAAATTGAATGTGAGCGATGAAAACAGGCACTACAAAAAAATTGAATGTGAGTGACGAAAATTTTTTTCGTCGCTAATAATAACTTTTTACTACCACAACACCAACCAAAAATCTAGCATCACTAATAATATTAGTGACGGTAATTTCATTATTAGCGATGGCAAGTGCCGTCTATAAAAGTATAATTTTTTTTAAAATATTTAAATATTAAAAAAATATTAATAATGGTGAATTTAAATTATTAATGGTAAAAATCTTATTATCGCTAATAATCAACTATTAGCAATGGCTACTTAATTATTAGTGATGACGTAAGCCACTACAAAAATTATTTAAAATTTTTAATTTTTTTATAATATTTAAATATAAAATATATATTAGTGATGGCGAATTTTATCTATTAGCGATGAAAATCATGCCATTACTAATAATTTTTAAAAATAATAAATTAAAAAAAATTAAAAATATTATTGATGATGGAATTAGCGATGACATATTTATCATTGCTAATAATTCAGAACATAGATCGAGTCTGATTCGAATCCAATTAAAATTCTACCAAACCTAATTTGATTAGGCTTTGAATCTAAGTTATACTTTGATTATAAAATTTAATTAGTCTTAAATTAAGTTGAGATTAATTAAATTAAATTTGATTTAAATTAATTAAGAGAATCTAATTTTTAATTTGAGTTTACTTCAAATTTAATTCAAAATTCTATTAATCCTAATTTAATTAGACTTTTAATCTAAATCCTACTTGGATGGTAAAATCTAATTATGTTCAAATTAAGCCAAGCCTAATTAAATTTAAGTGGATTTAGATAATTAGAAGAAAATTATGTTTAATTTAGGTTCAATTCAAATCTAATTCAAATCTGATTCGAATCCAATTCAAAATCATATCAAACCTAATTCAATTACGCTTCGAATTCAAGTTCTACTTAGATTATAAAATTCAATTAGCCTCAAATTAAGTCAAGTCTACTTAAATTAATTAGAATTTGACCTATGATTACATTCGAGTCTAATTTGAACCTAATTCAAATCCAATTTAAAATCCTGTCAAATCTAATTCAATTAGGCTTTAAATTCAAATCCTACATAGATTATAAAATTTAATTAACCTCAAATTATATCAAGATTAATCAAATTAAAATTGATTTAAATTAATTTAAAAAATAATTTTTAATTTAGATTTAATTCAAATCTAATTCAAAATCGATTCAAATCCAATTCAAAAATCCGTTAATCCTAATTCAATTAGACTTTGAATCTAAGTCCTACTTGGATAGTAAAATCTAATTATATTTAAATTAAGATAAGCTTAATTTAATTTAATTTAATTTAAATTAATTAAAAAAATAATTTTTAATTTAGATTCAATTCGAATCTAATTGGAATCCAATTCAAATCCAAGTCGATATCCTATCAAATCTAATTCAATTAGACTTTAAATTCATATCATAATTAAATTTTAAATTAAATTAGCCTCAAATTAAGTTAAGCCTAATTAAATTTAATTTGATTTAAATTAATTAGAAGAAAATAATTTATAATTTTGGTTCCATTTGAATCCAATTTGAAATCCTATCGAATCTAATTTAATTAAACTTTGAATTCAAGTTCTATTTAAAATATTAAAAATATAATTAATCTTAAATTAAATTATTTCTAATTAAATTAAATCTACTTTAAATCAATTAGAAAATCTAATTAGTCTTAAATTAAATTAATTTTAATTAAATTAAATCTATTTTAAATCAATTAGGACTTGATCCATAAGTTAATTAGGTCCAAAAATTTAATACAATCTAATATTAATTTTTAACCACCCAAAAAATGATCTAAAAAAAAATAATATTAAAATATAGTATAAAAAAATTATGATTATTAGCAATGGATTTAATGATGGAGTTCTCTTTATCGCTAATAATTTTTTAAAAAATATTATTTTAGTATCAAAATAATATTTTAAAAAATTTAATATTATTAGCAATGATATTTTGGTACTAATAATAGAAGTTGCCATCACTAATAAAAAATATTATTTTTCTGACCATATTATCGATCATAGTTTATCGTTGATAATAGTTAAAATTTTTCAAAAATATTAATATTAAAATTTAATATTTTAAAAAATTAATAGTATTAGCAATGACTTTTTATTATTAGTGATGAAAAGTACTGTCACTAATAACTTGGCACAAAATTTTTGGATTTGCCAACTATATTATCGACGATAATCTTGCCGTCGATAATAGTCCATCCATAAATCTTTTTCGACCCCACCATTGGAGAAAAGAAGTTTGAGTGAAAAAAATTCTCTACACCTTCTCCACTCCCTATTTATCCTTTTCAGTGTTTTCTGCTCTCCTTACATCCTCCTTCTCGGTGACTCGAGCCCGCCAGCACTCCTATACGGCTGCCCTGACCCCGCCACCCCGACCTCGCCTCCCCCGTGGCTGCCCCAATCCTGCAGCCCTGGCCTTGCCTTACCTACACCGCCTCAATCTCATTGGCACCTCCTACATCATGGCCTCGAGCCAACCACATGCCCCAGCCTTGCATCTCTCATGGCTGTCCTGACCCTGCCAATGCCTTCTACATCGCAGCCCTAAGCCCGTCATCCCGCTCCTGCCTCTCCCATGGCCATTTTGATCTCATAGGAGCCTCCTACACCGCAGCCCCAAGCCTGCCATCTAGGCCCTGCCTCTCTTATGGCCACCCTAACCACACCGATGCCTCCTGTGCTGTGACCTCGGAGCTGCTGCCCCTATTCCATCGACCTCCCCATGGTTCCATCCCAATCAGTCTAATCGCATGGCCCTACCTCGATGCCCCCAGCCTGCGGCCCTGATGTTGCATTCCCTTTCCTAACACTATGAGTAGTAGTAGTAGCGGTGGCATTAGCATCAACTGATGTTGTCTAGTATTAGTGACGGCATTAGCGATGGTTAGTATCATCATTAAAATTTAATAAATTAATTAATTAATTAATTAGATGCATGAGATTTGGGTCTCAGCATGCAGAGTGTTTGGATCGAGAGAAGATGCGGGACAGTATTGCAAATATGGAGTCGAGGCATGCCCTGCATGCCCGAGCTTTAGGTCATAGCTGGCGTTAAAGGCATTTAGCCCTCACGTGCCCTGTACGCTCAAGCTAATGAAAAATGCCAGATAGCATTAATTATATATTAATTTGAATAAAATTTATATTACATAGAATGATAGATTTATCAGTTGATTGATATACATATTCTAATGCATCCATATATTTATTTATTTTTATATGGATAAAAAATTATGTACATTGATCAATTGATTGTCTACTATAGATGGTTTGAAAAATACAAGTAATTCTATAGATTATTACAGTAATCAAATGGTATACTGGACATTCGAAAGAAAATTTGGATAGAATTATCTTTTTGATCTCTCTACATAGGAGAACTAAGAAAAAATGCTATCAAAATTTTTTTTAGTCCCTGTTGCTTATCATTTGATTACTATAATGGATCAATAGAATTAATATATTTTTTGAATGGAATAGGATTTATCTTTACCTATGAGTTGATGATTAGGATGCATTAATTTACTATGTAAATTATTTTGAATAATAAAATAACATTTAGTAATTGTCTTGTATCTATGTATATGTAAAATTTTTAGATAGTCTACTATGGATCATAGTTAGATGGACCGTCGAGTAGTCGATAGAAAGATTTCTACTGAATATAAGGAGGGTGAAGAGTACTTTTATGATTTTATTTTTGGAAATGCAACACTCTTATATCAAGGACATGCTCATTGTCCTTATAACAAATAAGGTAATAAAAAAAATATTTGATAGGGGTATAATTACTGTCCATTTGTATAAGAGTATATTTATATCCAACTATAAGCATTGGTACCTGCATGGGGAGACATGGAAGAAAGTTGTAAGGGTTAGAATCGAGCAGAATATGGACATAGATAGAATGGTGGATATTGTTATGGATACGGTTGGTCCTAAATTTAATTAAAAAATGAAGAATGATCCAGAAGCTGGCAGTGATAATTTCTACCATATACTGAAAGATGCTGATAAACTACTATGACCAAAATATGAAACATATACTGTACTATCAGCTATGTCAGAGTTGTTAAACTTGAAGACTGAGTTTAATATGATAGTCAATTATTATAATAAGATGGTAGCAATAATAAAGAAAATACTACTGAAGGATGAGAAGCTTGTTGAGAGCTTCTATACTTCAAAAAAATGGTGAATGGATTAGGCATGGGATATAAGAAAAAAGATATATGCCGTAATGGTTGCATGCTTTTCTATAAAGAGGACCAACAAAAGAGCTCATGCGATGTATGTGGTGCAAGTAGATTTAAGCCGAGGCAAGAGGGAAGGAATCAAAAGGATATACTATACAAGGTTCTTCGATACCTTCCTCTCACTCTTAGACTTTAGAGACTCTACTTGTCCAAGAGTACTGCTAGATAGATGAAATGGCACAAAGAAGGATCATGCAAGCATCCCGATATGAAGTATCATCCATCAGATAGTGAGATATGAAAGTAATTTGATGCTTGCCACTCTTTATTTACTCAGAAATTATGCAATATCTGACTAGATCCTATCTATGGATGGCTTTACACCACTCGATCATGTAGCAGTCCTTTATTCATGTTGGCTAGTCTTTATTACTCCATATAATCTACCACCTGAGATGTACATCAAAGAACATAACATTTTTCTTACATTACTCATTCCTGGACCACGACATCTTGGTAGAAGCATTGATGTATATCTAAGACTTCTTGTTGATGAGCTAAATTATTATGGTCTAATGGCATTCATGCTTTTGATGCATTAAAGAAGCAGAATTTTATAATAAAGACTGCATTGATGTGGATCATTAGCATTTTTCTTGCTTATGGGATGCTGTTAGGATGGAGCACTCATGAAAAGTTAGCATGTTCTTATTGTATGGAGAATACAAAATTATTTCAACTTGAGCATGGTTGTAAGTCCTGTTGGTTCCATTATCATTGTTTATTCTTTTTCGAGCATCATTCTTTTTGAAAATAGTGGGACAGTTTTAGGAGGAATAAGATAGAGAAGAACCATGCACCCTAGCAACTCCATGGTATGGAAGTGTTCGAGAGGATATCCCAATTGGATGAAGTCTCGTTTGGCATTGAATTTGACAAGCAAAAGCCTTGAGAGTTCAATAGAACTCATAACTGAGTAAAGTAAAGCATCTTTTAGAAATTATCGTACTGGTCCATTAATTTATCCATCATAATCTTGAAGTCATATATATTGAAAAGAACATATTCGATAATGTTTTCTACACTGTTATGGATGTCAAAGGTAAGATGAAGGATAATTCCAAGATTCGAGCAGATATGAAGAATATATATAAGCTTCCTCTATTAAAGCTGGTTGAGGTATCACCTGAAATATATTTGAAGTCAAAAGCATCTTATATCTTAACAAGAAAGTAATTGAAGGATGTTTGTGAATGGTGTAAAAATCTTAAATTTTCAGATGGTTATGTAAGTAATCTAGCTCGGTGCGTCAATATCAAAGATTACAGATTCTATGGGTTAAAGAGCCATGATTGTCATGTATTCATGTAACGATTACTTTCATTGACTTGGCATGATCTTCTTTCTAACTATATATGAAGTTCTTTGACCAAATTTAGCCTTCTCTTTAGAGATATTTGTGCTACTGAACTATCCACCGACTATATCTTTAATCTTGAGGCTAATAGTGTAGAAACCATATGCAAGTTGGAAAAGATATTCTCTTCCGGCTTCTTTGGCTCTATGGAGCACCTCATGATTCATCTGGCATATGAAACTAGGGTGGAGGGTCCAGTGCAGTATAGGTAGATGTATCCATTTAAAAGATACATATACTGTCTTAAGAAAAAAGTAAAAAATGAGATCCGAGTCGAAGGTTTTATTATGGAGGCTTACATAATAGAAAAGATTTTAAATTTTAGCCGACACTACTTTAATCCTAGTGTGTAGACCAAACTGACTCAAATGGATCAAAATGATGATGGTGGTGTTGATGGATTAGAGTAGGAGTTCTCAATATTTACCTATCCTGCTCGAGAATTTGGGCTTGAGGTTCGCTGAATTTTTTTCAATACTAAACTTCGATAGGTAGAGACATATATTTTGCTAAACTACACGAAGATCGATCTATATGTCTTATAAGTATCCATCATAATCTCAATTCTTTAATCACTTATTTCAATATACTTATCTTATGCATATTTAGGCAATATGATGAGATGCTGAAAAAAGAAAATCTGAGTATAAGTGATGAAGAAATATCAATACAGCACTTAGAGAACTTTGTATATTGATTCAATTAATTGGTCATTCAAGGTAGCGAGTTCATACCAAGGAAGATGAGACCATTAGATTACAAACCTAAAAAATACGTGACATGCTATAGTGGCTATGATGTAAATATTTTAAATTTCACACTCAGCAATATAAAAATTATAAAGCATAATAAATAGTGATGTGTGTATAAAAGGCAACTGATGGAAAGATAAGGTAGAGAGTGACTACTATGAAATTCTTAAAGAAATGATTAAGACTAGCTATATTGAAGATAATAGTGTTATTCTATTTAAGTGCCAATGGTTCGATACCAATAATTGTATGAAGGTTGATCCATGGCATGGGCTTATTGAGATCAAACATGGATCAAAAGCTTATGTCAATGATCCATTTGTACCAGCAACCCAAGTTGCTCAAGTATATTATACTTCTTTTTCATCAAGAGAAAAAGAAGGAAAGATTGGTAGGTTGTATGCAAAATTAAGTCTCGAACTGTTCATTATATGTTCAAAGAAGAAGAAGAGCTCCAATTATCAAAATGCTTTCAAGATGATGAGATAGTAGGAATTCATCAATCTTTCGATGATGTGGAATTGGATGCTTCAGGAATACTCCTATGTGAAGATTGTCAACATAAGGAGATAGATCCAACTGAGATTATTTTAAAAGACAATCTTCTCCAAGAAAAGAAAAAAGAGGAAGAAGAGAAAAGAGGAGGAAGAAAAAAAGAATCGAAAGAAGATTTCGAAAGATACCAAATATCTAAAAAGATCGATAAGTAGTGCTAAGTATATAAATTTTGGATCATTTTAATTACTTGTCTTGCATCATTTTAAATCTTGCATTACCATCCATAATTATATAATTAATTTGGTGAATCTATTTATTTTTATTTTTAAAGTATATATATCATATTTTCTAGAGGCTGGAGCCATGCTAGTCGAAGATAGAGCTCTCGAGGAGAGAGCAATCACATGGCTAGTTTTCATGATTCTGCATCTCTCACATCGGACGGTAAGCTCTAATATTTTATATATTCTCATTTATATTATTTTATCATTTGTTAACTAATATAATATTCTTTGTATTAGATTTTTATGCTTAGATTTGGAGGACAGGAGGTCACCAGTGACCCCACAGTCTTATGCAGTAGCGGCCATTGGCTCTCAGATACAGCATCGTGGCTGAGGATCTGTCCAGCTCGTGGCACCTCCGACTTGATTGAAGGATAGGTAGATCATCCATATCTAGAACCGCTCGTAAGTACTATATGCTCAATTAATATGTTTAGAATTTAGTAATTTTAGAGCTAATATTTATTCTTCGAAATTAATTTTACAATACATTCAGAGAGCCTTCAACATCTCATGTCATTATCAAGATCATATGCTGCCAAGCTTGGTGAACGATTTTTTGAGTTGGCCGTCGAAAGCTCATGATGCAGCCTGGAAGATGTTTCTAGTAAGTCAAAATTAGTTTAATTTATTTCTTCCCGACATATAGGTATTTTAATTACATATTAATACACGCTTGCTTCTATCTTACAAGATTACTACCGATTCGAGACTCTCCAGGATAAGAAGGCTGGTCATTAGACCTTCAAAGAGATGGCCATATAGAGGCTCCGAGATGGCCTCTATAGCCTCAAGTAGTCTATCATCTAGTACTCTGATTTTCAGTCACCATTGGATTGAAGGTCCTTCATGGATCACTGGATGGGGGCGGATATATGGCAGATCCTCTATGACCAGTGCAGCAGTGAGGAATACTCTGATAGGAGATGGAGGGCCCAGTAGAGTGGGGTTGCTCAGCAAGATCCGATCAAGTACATAGATGATTTGGTCGGCATACATATTGTGGTCGACAGATTGATAAGAAATCAATATCAAAATTTTTTACTAGAACTATAAAAACTCTTATATACATATTTTAATTTATTTAATTTTATTATTTATTTATTATAGACATGGCAGTTGGATTGTCCATTAGACCAGCTACAGTTGTGGTGGGCCACATACCAGTCTAGGAGGACTGGTGATTATTTAGATTCTACATCATGATAAATCATGGTAAGAATTTCAAACTTTAGTTACTAATTAAATTATTATAGGATCTAATTTTTATATTAGAATTAATATATTTTTGAACTATGCATACACATTGTATGAGATATGTTGCTCAGAGGTATGGCGATGATCCATCTTCTCAGCCCTCCTTAATCTTGAGGGATGGCTTAGCACCATCGGGGGGTTGAGTAGGAGTCGAGTCATAGGATTTGGCCACAGCTTCGATCTTCCACTACTTTAATATTTTTTGGCATCTTCATAGGCCTCGACATCCTAGATCTAGAGTGATATGCACATGGAAGAGGTCGTGCAAAGATTTGTGAGCTAGCAACCTCAGGGCCTCTTGAATGCCATCCCTAATATGGTCGTGGATCGAGATCCACTGCTATGCTACTAGCTAGGCTCATCATTTCAACCATCACATTAGATAATTTTATTATTAAATTTTTTATTTATTTTAAGTTTTTATATTTAGAAGCTTCGTATATTTAGATTTGAGTCTGGAAAGAAGATCTAAGGGCTAAAAATTCAATCTAACCATCCAATCGATGGGTCGGAGGTGTTTATAGCTTCGTATCATCAAATTGAATATGTAGAAATAATCTGTTCGAGAATCGAAAAAGTGTATCGAAAGATATACCTTCATGTTAAAAGATATACTTTCATATAAAAATTTATTAATATTATTTTATTCTTTTCATTATAGAATGCTGGGACATCTAGTTCTTATCCACCAACTATTGAAGAGGAGTAGGAGGAGGAGGCGGATGAGGAGGATCAAACCTGATTCTTTTTTGATGTATTATATTTTTTTGATACTGCTTATAAAAAATACATAATTTATATTTTTAATATAATATAATTAGTTTTTAATTTTTAATTATTATATTATCTTTAAATTTTAATTATAATAGGTATTACAAATCATAATTTATTATGATTAATTAAAATAAGATTTAAAAATTATTATTATTAATTTTTTAAAAAATAAAATTTAACTATTAGTGTCGGTATTAGCAATTTATTTTTTTTAAAAATAAAAATTAACTATTAGCGTCGGCTTTAGAAACTAAGTTATCATCGCTAATATTTCTTAAAATATTTTTTTTATTTTATTTAAAAATTATAAAAAATTAGAAATGGCATTAGCGATGTTATTTTTGGTCGCTAATATTTATTAGCGATGGCATTAGCCACTGTTTGCCATCACTAATATTTCTTAAAATATTTTTTTTTTTTTATTTAAAATTTTAAAAAAGTTAGAGATGGCATTAGCGATAGTAATTTTGATCGTAATAATTATTAGCAACGAAATTAGCCATGATATTGCCATCATTAATATTATTTAAAAGCTTTTAAAAAATTAATTTAAATATTAAAAAAATATTAAAAATAAAAAAATTTTGTCTCTAAAACCATCGCTAATAGTCCTATTAACAATGATTAAATTTTTTATTGTTAATAATGGTAATTAGCAAAAAAAAATTTGGATTAAATTTTACATCAGTATTAGCGACGGTGGGATTAATAGTGATGGCAGATTGACTATTAGCAATGGCGTTTAGCCATCATTAATAGTCTAAATTCTTGTACTGAGGTGATTAGCCTTACCTCATTGGACGAAATATGCTTATTATCTCCAGCTTTGTCTAGAAAGGTTTATTATCTCCTTCCTTATCATTAGTTGTTCGCAATAGTACTGGGATTTGAAGATTCATGTAGGAGGCTAATGGTCCATCTTTCTAGATATGATAAGGTCAGCTCAAGTTCTTGGGTAGGTTAGTATCGAGGTCCAATCGGATCAAATTAGAGTCTCGGATCAGTTGGTGGTCAGAGGTCGATGGCCACAGAAAGGTTGGCAGTTGGAGTGAGGTTGGTGGCTAAGGTGAGGTCAGCGGCTGGAGTGAGGTTGGCAATCGAAAGGAGGTTGACCACTGAAAAGAGATTGGCCATTGAAAGGAGACCGGTAATTTTCAAAAGTGGTGGCTAACGAAGAGTTGGCGATAGATGGAGGGACAGCTAGTCTTAGGTCATCATGTTTTTGACTAGGATGAATTTACCCTCAATATATGCCCCTCTATTTTCGACTGCGAACCAGATTGGGTTTCGACGAAGGACGTACTCTCCTTCAAAGGAAAATGGAAAGGTATCCCTTGTATTGATAGGAAAGCTTCTCCTTCGTACTACCTTCAAGGCAGTTTGAATCTGCTAAATCTCACAATGTACACAGGTACCATCACTTTTGACAAATTGCCTATCAGGAAAGCACGCCACAGTCCTCTAAATGGCGGAATTCTCCACATAAAATATGGAAAACACTTCTGGAATTCGATGCTGCTTGCGCTCTGAACCTTCTGTCCAATTCTCTCCACGAACACCAACAATAACACACAACGCATGCAATGGTATCATACCATCAACAAGAATTATGTAAAGTTTGTACACCAAAAGAAAATGCAAAATAGTAATATTAAAACCCTCTCTATTTTGGATGCTCCCGATCTTTGAACTCTACCTCTTTGTGTAGCAAGTAAACTAAAATATATATATAATACAAAGTAATTAATATAAGATAGTAAATCTGTCAATGGCTGGGTAAAATCTACCATAACCCTATAATTCAGAAAAGCAATGTTTTAGCCAACAAATATCACCCCGAGCGCAGCAAAGAAGTGCATTTCAGCAAATCCCAGCATATGAATATTGGCAATAAGGCCCAGGCCGTAATTCTGGCTGCAAGGCAGTGGAGCCCTCTTTATACTTTCTCCAGCGCACCCGCACCGGTAGTCCACCTTCCAGTGAGGCTGTGAGGCCGGGGGAAAATTTCGGCGGCCGGCTCCGGTCGACCATCTCGACCTCGAATCCCTGGACTACCGACGCAATCACAGTCTTCATCTCCATCAGTGCCATCTCTTTCCCGAGACAGACGCGGAGACCACCTTGGAACACTGGGTACTTGAACGGGTTTTCGCGTGCGAACACGCCGTTCTTCAGCCACCGCTCCGGCCGGAATTCCCCGCAGTCGGTCCCCCACAACTCCTCCATCCTCCCCATGGCATATGCATGGTATGTCACCCTCGTCCCCCGGCTGACGAATGTCCCGTCCGGCAGGATGTCATCATCGACGGAGAATTTCGAGTTAAACTGCACCGGCGGGTACAGCCTCATGCTCTCGTAGAGCGCCGCTTGCATGTAATGCATCTCTCTCAATTGATCATAGCTCGTGATGGCTGCGCCGCCACCGCCGCTCCCCGTCACCTGCTCAATCTCGCTGCAAATATTGGACGGAACCGCCGGGTGTCGTGACAGTAGCATGAAGAAGCTCGTCAAGGCGGAGGAAACGGTGTCGCGGCCCGCGAGCATGAAGCTGATGACAATGTCGCGGAGGTACCGGTCGTCGTCAACGGAGGACATGAAGCGGGAGAGGAGGTCATGGGAAGATGAGAACCCGAGCTTCCTTCTTTGGCGGATGACCTCCTCAGCGAGGAGGTCGAGAAGCCGAATCGCTCGTCGGAGCTCCCGCTCCGACCCCAGATTCAAAATCCGCTTGGCCTTCCATACCGCAGGCACCGTCGCCGCTGCCCGCCATGCCGACATCCTGGAGGCCGTGTCGAAGGCTGCGGCAAACTCCGGCGTGGGCAGCGACAGCTGGAGGCAGCCCGGGTCCAGTCCGAAGGAAATCTTGCATATGTTATCGAAGGCGAACCGCCGGAAAACGTCCTGGAAGTCGAGAACCTGACCGGTGCGGGCAGCTGAGTTGAGGAGAGGGAGGAGGCGGCGGCGGACCTCGGAGGAGACGGTGCGGAAGGAGAAGGACCGAACGGACATCGAACCGAGCTCGGCGGAGGCGAGCGTGCGCTGGAAGCGCCAGAGGTCACCGTCGACGTTGAAGATACCGCGGCCGAGGAAATCGCCGAGGATCGAAGAGAAGGGCTTCCCTTTGGGGTAATTATCGAATCGGGATTTAAGCATGTGCTCGACGTTGTTGGGATCGGCGGTGATGGTGTTACAGAGGACATGGATGTGAATGGTGCGCGTTGGCGATTGGCGGAGGAGGTGGGTGTACCAGTCGCAGAGGTTATCGAAATCGGCCCTCCATGACGATGTCACGAAGGCCTCGCAGACAGGGCAATTGCACCACCATGGCCTGGATCTAAGAAGCTGAAGTAAAAGAGCAAAGACTAGAAAGATTGAAGTGAAGGAGAAAAAGAGGAGCGAAAAATGGTACTCGAGAGCTTCTAAGTCCATATCCTATTAAGTTTTTGGCTTGGAGTGTACGAGAGGAAAGAGCTAGGAAAGTGAGGGAGGCGTGCTCTATCTATGATAAATCCTTATCCTATATGGTATAATTTATATGGTGGTGACGCCCTTCTCATTTATCTGTCTAATATCAATCTTAAATGGCTTAAACCAATGGTAGACGCTGGAAAAATAAATTTAAAAACGTGGGTCGAGAGGTTTAGGTCTTTAATGAGGTGAAGGGAGGGTTGGGCCGTTTGAAACGATTTCAGGGTTCGGAAACTGAGGGAAGGAATGGTAGCATGGGATCGAGAGGTTCCACAGATTAAGAAAAAAACGTGGGTTTGAAGGATCCGATAAGGCGGGCGTAAAGAACCGGACCCGGGTGTCGAGACTGCGTGCCAGAGTGCGTGGCACTGACGACGTTCCATCGGGGACACTATGACCGTTTTGCCATCGTGCCTATTATCGACTTCTAGAACTAGAATATTACAAGGTAGGCCCCACCGCCCTCCCCACTCATTTGGACCTTCTATCTTTTGAACGATTTGAACCACAAACCTGTGCATCTTTTATGGTTATTATTCACTCATATTCATCATTCTTATTATTGCTATAAGAACGCAGCAGTACGGTGCAAACGTGGACGGCGTACAATCGGCGCTGGAGAGAGAAATTTTTTTCAGGGCTAAGACGCTAACTCTTGGATTTCATTTTATGTATAAAACAAACTAGTTGCATTAGTGATACTACTATTGGCAATCATAAAGAGCAGTACAAGAAAAGGGGATCGCAAGGTTGATAAATAGGTGCAAAAGAAAGAATAATGGAATCATGATGGGGTAAGAATAGTGCGTATTGGAGAACCACATTGTTAGCCTTATAATATGTCTTATAGTACATTGACCATGCGTAATATAATGTCAGTATAGTGCCAATATAAAGGTGCAGCATATAACATACTTAATACATCCAATAGCCATAAAAATCTATGTGAAATTGTTATTGGATACTAGATGTAGAGCCGCACACGAGGAATTTGGTGACGACGGCTGACAGTTTACCTTTTGTTGATGCATGTGTAAGTACGATCATGTTAGCGAAAGGGTGATGGATGGGTGCGTGTTTTGTAAGTATTGGTTTGATACAACTAAGACTGTAAAACTAAGAGTTCCATTGGGCTCATCCATCATTTTTTCATGGCCATGACGGTCAAGTTTCATGTTGGGTCCACATTGCTCTAGTTTTCTTCCCGTGTGTTTAATTGGGACGTTGCATTTGAAATCTAAAGAATGGTGTCATCATGGTGATCCTGGTGGCCTATGTTGCTCAATCGGACACCATGCGGAGCATAATTAGGTGATGGGATAATATAATTAAACATTGTTTATTTTATTTTCGAGATACATTTCCTGATTCACGAGAGCATCTTCATTGTTATTGTAAATCTTTTGAGAAATTCGCTTAAAATGACATGTTACAGTGGTTTCAAGTTTTAAACATCACACAAGTTTATAGTTTCTAAACCAAAAAATGCCAACCCAATCCAAATTTCTCTTTGAGCAAGGGGTTTGTTAATATTTACAAGAATATTTTCTCTTAAATATATATACTCAACTCAATTAAGCTTTATCTAGGTATTTTTATGGAATTCCTAGTGGTGTGTGTGTGTGTGTCTATATATATATATATATATGTAAAGTGATGCATGAGAATGACACCAATGGATGTAACGGGTTTTAGGGGTAAAAGAAACAAAAAAAAAAATCCAAGTGTCACGATAGAATTTGAATGCACACATCTCGAGTACAATATTGTCCAACAATAAAGCCCCTTTAAAGCAAGTGCGCATTCATCATAATTTATTAATTCCACATAAAATGATAGAGTTGCCACCAATTTCTAGGCAACAAAAAGGGTTGGAGAGTTCACTGAATTGGCTCTAATTGAACCCTCGGATGCTTAAAGTCATAGAAAGTTTTGGTGGAAGATAAGGAAGACAAGATAAAAAGAATAAGGAGAATAGTAACACCGGCCATAATAACACTAGCACTAAAGATGCACCTTTCCCATAGAATCCGTAGGATCTTAAATATTTTGTAAATTATATCTTAATATTTTAGAGTTATGCTTTAACTAAAAGTGCAGATCAAGCAAATTTGAGTCAATTTAATTATTATTAAATTTAAGTTAAATTTAAATAATAAGATACTTAACTTGAAAGCTTACAAATTTACTCGAATATATATAATAATAATATTATTTTTATTTAATATATATATTAATATATATTATTAATAGACTAAGATTTAAATTCAAGCTCAAACTCAAGCTTGATATAAATTAGTTGAAATTCAAGTCGAGTTAAGTCTATCTCGAATATTGCTCTTTTTTCATCGAGCCATATTCGAGCTTAGAATATTAAGACTCAAGCAATTTTAAGTCAAGTTTCGAGCCAACCTAAATATTTTGAATATCGAGTTTCTAGCTACTGAACTCAGCTTGTTCGTACTGTAACTATCTAAAATTACGCTGTAACCACCTAAAGGTGCAATAGAGAGAATGTCCTTCCACATAGGGTACGAATACCATCAACTAAAGTGAGAGATTCAAGATGGCTTAGGGCAAATGCTGACCTAAAAGAATATTTGCCTAAGATGCAAGGTTTCAAATTTGATGACACATGACCTCAGAGGTTAGCACCTTTAGTCTGCTCATCTTGGATTTGAGGTCGATAAGAGCAATCCTAATTTGATTGCCTTAAAGCATGTAGGGGATGCAGGTTGCCATGTTGACTGCATGTTAGATCAATTTGATTATACCATATCAGTAGGCTTATTTGCCACCACATTGAATGGTAATATGAAAAAAGTTGCCATGGTTGCATTATTATACAAGGTATTTCTCTCATGGCCAATTACATTAACAATGTGATCGATGACTTTCTCATTTATAATAAATTATATGAATAATTAAAAGTAGTGATAAAAAAATTATTTTTATTTAGGTATTTGCTTCATCCAATAGACCAAAGATAGGTATTTGTTTGCATGTTGAGGATTCTCGAAATGGAGAAATCATTGCTTAAATATAGAGGCAAAAACCTCAAGAACTTCTATATTAGACTATATATGATGGAGTCTATATTAGTGTTTTCTAAATGACAAAAATTTATAAATCAAGGGTCGTGGTGTGCTGGATCAATCATGTTGACCTAATAGATGTTGCCCATAAGATTATCAACCAAAGAGGAAGGAGAGCATGAATTAAATTTTTTAAAAACTTTAAGCAATATAATAAATGTGTAGTTTTAACCAAATTTGCTCAAATGCAAGTATAGTGTATGCAATATGCAATAGAAAAAATTAAAAGAATAATGTAATGCAAAAATTAAAAGCAAGTAGAGTAAGGCATACCATAAATACTGAAAAATTTATAGTAGTTTAGTATAATCACACACCTACGTCCACTTTCTAAGCTCCACCTGAAAATTCTACTATAATCATTCCGATTATAGTGTGATTATTTTATCTAGATTTACAATCAAACCTAGTTGATTTTTTAGGATTACCAACCAAAACTTTGCATAATTATTTTCTAGGATCACAATCCAACCTAATTGATTTTTTGGGATCACCAAACAAAATCTTATACGATTATTTTCTAGCTCATAATTTAATCCAGTTGATTTTTCAGGCTCACCTCAAATCTTTTAATATCCAATTTTGAGTTAGACAGGCCTAACCCAAGTATCTTTCATCCCAAAAAAACTTGTAAGTAAATCCAAAATACAAGAGATAAGAGTTTTCAACACCAGTAAAAAGATTAAAAAAAAATCTTTAAGGCTTAGAAAAGATGCTGAAAGATGATTCTTTTGAAGCTTGAACTTCTATTCTTTAATGCTTGAGAGGTTGTAATTATTCAAGGTGAAGATCTTTCTTGAAAGCTCACTGAAATATTTGCATTAAATCTCCCTTTTTTTTTCTTTTCCAAAGATATTCTATGATCACTCCAATAAATGTTGTATCTTTCTTTCTAACCCTCCTTTTTTTCTTTCCAAATGATTCTCTAGCTTTTAATAGGATTGAAAGTGACTAGAGAATGAGTTTTGATCAATGGAAGAGTTGGAATAGCTGTTGAAGTGAAAAATTAGCCATTGGAGATATTCAACAAAACTAGCCATTTCTGTGTTAGGCGTTGACTTTAGATCCTCAGAAGTTGAATCGATCCACAAGTCAACTCATCCTCTTCAAGAGTCGACTCGATCTTAAAATCCAAAAATATTGCATTTTATCATTTATGAGAGAGTCAGCTTGCCTACTTTATGAGTCGACTCGACTTATTCAGAAGTCAATTTAATTTCTTCATGAGTCGGCTCTTACAGGATCTTAAAAATATAATTTTTTATCTTAATTGATGAAGTCGACTCAAGCTCTATAGGAGTTAACTCGTAGCTTATGCTACTTAGCTCTAACATATCAGAGTCAACTCTTCTTCATCAGGAGTCGACTTCTTTTAGCCAAACTTGTAAAAACTTATTCATTGAAGAGCTTTGGCCTCATATCTTAAGAAAAATTCTTTTATAGATAATTTCTTTATTGTGAGCATCTAAGAAATCCTACATCTATCTTTGAACATATGATTAGTATCATTTTTATTTAATATTTTATTATCATCAAAATAAATCATTTGGATCAACAATCTTCTTCTTTTTTATGATGATAAAATTTTGAGTATATGCACAATAAAATATAATGTATCGCAATTAACTTACCAATATAAATATAAATTATAAAGTAAATAAGTAATTACTTGTAAGAATATACTTCATGAATGCTTCAATTAAGGTTCATCATAGAATTTTCATCATAAATTTTGATACCAAAATTAATACAGATGTTCACAAGAGGATATATATTCAAATTATATTCAAAGAGTGCAAATATACTCATTTCAAGCATATGATCATCTCAAGCATAACTTCTCCAATATATTCAATTTAAACAAGAAAACATATAAGTATACACTCAACAATACTTCTCCCCCTTTTTGATAGGACCAAAAAGTCCAAGAAAAAAATTTAAAAAATATCATCAAAATCAAATTAGAACTCAAATCAAATTTGAAAAATGTGTATCAAATTCAGATTAAGGAAAATAACACTTCTCTCTCTTTTAAATCCATATTAAGGCTCGGCTAGTTTCAAAAAAATTTTTCAATTCTTGTTTGGATGTATGCCTTATTCAACATAAATGAATCAAATAAATTCTCAAATTTAGTTAGAAAATTACTTTAAGTTTAAATATCTAAGATAGATAAGATATTTCAAAACTAAGGAGTTGATAAATCATGTTAGAACTAATACCAATAGATCATTCAAAACAAATCATAAAGAGATTTTCTATTATTCCTCAAGAAGATCATCTCTTTCTTTTCTTAAAAAGTATCAATCAGTTAAGTCTAGAAAATGACTGAATTTTTGGAATTTGTATCAAATGAAATCATATCAAAATTATAGCTATGCAAAATATATTTGAAACATAGCATTCTTCTCTTTTTTGCTAAAAGATCGATCGATGAAATATAAGACAAATAGTAAGCTATTTGATACTAATTATTTAGAAATTCAAATAGAAGTCTGCTTTAAATATCTAGCTTTAAGGATAAATGACAATTTTCTTAAAAAATTCATCTTGATACAAATTTCAAAAGATTCAAGAAGAATAATTTTCAAAATCATTTTTTAAAAAAATCAATCGGATGATAATCAAAACATGCAAAGCATGAATATGTTTTTCAAAACAAATCAAATGAACAAAATAACATGAATGCTCCACTAAATCCATATGACTAAATCAAGATAAGCAAAATACAAATGTTTATCATCTAGATAATTTCTTTTTTAAAAAATGATTTCTCCCCCATTTTCAATAATAAATACTAAAATATTCATTTGTCATGATTCTTCCCCTTTTTCTTTCAAAACATGCGTATTCATTTAATTTAATCAAGCATTTATTTCTCCCTCTTTATTTCATAAACAAAGCAAATTTTTAATTAAACAAATAATTAACACAAGTATAAACATCAAACATATTGTATTTTCATAAAAAAATATATTTTATTGATTTGCAAAACATGATTACAAAAAATAAAAATAAAAAAAATAAAAACATATAAGATGTATGAGTGATAAAGCCTATACATATGTCAAAAAATGGATAGTTAGAGTCACTAAAGCTCTATGAAAAAAATCCTAGCATTCTAAGCAAGTAGATCAAGGTAATTCTATGATAATATTTTAGGCTGACTACAAGGAGAGAGTTGTTTGATGTCTCCAAATGATTGGGTCTGATTAAGCATCCTCTCTCACTGAAGTAAGAGTCAGGATCAACCTGGCAGACTTCTTTCGGACCAAAGATAGTGACTTCAATAGATCTCTACTCGTTTGTTGTGCCTCTAAAGTATATCTTTAAATCTCTGCATAGATTGAAGTCACGATCATAGTGAAAACTATCATGCCCTACCCGAATCTCTGGGCTGACCATGTGACACGGCCACATAAATCCTAAAATAATGCTTTAGAGATCAGGTAAGGCCTATAAAATATAACAATCACTAATAAGTTCAAAATTTATTTAAAATAATTAAATATCCAAATATATCAACTACATGAGTTCATCATGACCAACAAGTAACTTGTTCCATTACAATTTACTTCCAATGTTCCATGGTATCAAAAATCAAACTAATTAATGATCTACCAACTCTAATACTCGAATTACTCGCCTAATCCATCCAAACTAAGCATTCTATGCCTCTGAAAAAAATATAATATAAGGTATGAGCTTGCCAGCCCAATAAAAATTTTCACACATCAACACCAATAGAATAATAATAATAATAAGAAGAAAATTAATAATGATTGATTTTTATATAAATCATAGATGCCACAATTCATAAAATTTGCATAGCAAATATATCTTTTTGAGTAATAAGCCACAACATATAATTATCTCAAACCAACATACATCGAATCTGATTATATTAAGGTGCTTGGCTCTAGACTATCACGATCACATTTTAAGCCCATGATACGACAATAAAAATGACTATTCTTGCGGACTACCACAACCACCCATACAAAGAGGAACCGTATGGCTAATCTCGTGGACTATCATAACCATGTTTCAAGCTCATGGTAGGCACCAAGAAAGTAGCGAGCTCAAAAAATCATAGGTGCCCAACTCTGAACGATCACACCATGTTTCAAGCCCATGATAGGGTCTTATAAAGTGGCTAGTTAGAGGACCATAAGTGCTCAACCACAAATTACTATGATCATATTTCAAGCCCATGGTAAGGCACCAATAAAGTTGCTAGCCCAGAGCATCGTAACCCACAATCAACTGCACAATTATATAATTGTTAAGTATCAAAATTCAAGATCACACTCTTTCACAAAATTTAATGTACATGATTTCCAAAATCCATTAAAGTTAGGATCAGTCCTATGTCATATATAACTTCATACAAAATCATGTACACATGTATAACAAATAAATAAAATATGTGACTATCAAAACCATATGAATCTAGTCACCAAGGCATAAAATAATTTTTATACTAAGAGGTGATTAATGTCTAGGAATTCTTATCTCTACTGATGTCAAACTAATCTTGCTAGATTTATGATCTAGATGTTAAGAATCTTGCTCATTATCCTCTAATCCAAGAAATTGTTCTCCTACTAATAATAACCTAACTAGGAAAGAGAGAGAAAGTAGAGAAGAGAGATAAGGAAGAACTGTCTCTTTCTTTCTTCTTCTCAGAAACAGGGGCATGGACATCCTCCTCTTCCCTCTCCTTTCCCATCCATAGCCATCGAAGGCTATGGCTGGCAACCATAAAGACACCCTACGGCGGTAAGGAGGGAAAGATCCCATTGACCATGGCCAATGGAAGCCGGTGAACTAAAACAAAAAAGAAAAATGGATAGAGGAACCCCTTGTTTATACCTAATTGGCAGCTTGCCAATTCATAACCTTGCATTAGTGATGATTTTAAAGCTAAAAGAAGAAAAGGCAAAGACTACCTCAATCCGATGACACCCAAGGAGCATAATCCGATGATCCTTTTGGTGGAAAAACCAAAGAAAATCAAAGAAAAAGCTTGAGAGATCGATAGTGATTTCTTGAGAAATCAAGAGTGGAACTCGATGGAGGGGTGGGGGTCCTCTTATAGAGAGAATCTTCTATGGTTACCAACTCCATTTGACTTGGAAAAGAACTCTACCATCAGTTCTATCAGACACGGGAGAGGAGGAAGACTCTGATTGGAGTCCCCTATTTGAAAATTATGGTTTCATGCATACAGATTTTTAACTTTTAAAATTCTAACATAGTAGAAATAAAATCAAATTGAAAATCTCTTTTTAATCTACAGCATGCATTATATCTAATCTAAAACTAGACAACAGGATCTTCATATGATGGATAGGATTCAAAAAACCAAAATCTAAAATTGAAAGAACACAAGTAGAAGATTTGATCTTCATACTTTTGCACTGGTTGTTCTTCACAGCAAACCAATGATTGTGCATGTCTTTTGGATTTCTTAAATCCGTACAAGTATCCAATTTCTATAGGTATCTAATTGAGATCTTTATCTAATTAAAGGCTTCTTGATCTCACCGGGATGCTAGTTTTCTTATAGAGATCGCTTCTTAATGGTTGAAGAAACTTTTTCTTTTCTCTCAGACTCTCTAAAAGAAGAAGAAAAAGATGAGGAAGAAGAGGAAGAAAAAGAAGAAGATGAGGAAAACTCTTTTCTTTTCTGGATCCCATGTCCCCTCCTAATGGGTCTCATGTCCCATCATATCTGGATCCTATGTCCCCACCTCATGGGTCTCACTGAAAGTTCTGCAGGATCATCCTAATTGGATTAGATCATGTGGCAGAATTTAAAAATTTTTTAAGCAATGATTTGATCAGATCTGAGAGTTCTTAGATCTGATTAGATAGATTGAAATAAAAATAAAAATTATGGTATCATATATTGTTGGGATATTAGCTACTCTGATATTGCTTGTTAAGGATCTAGTATCAAATTATTATGATAGAAAAAAAATAATAAAATAAAAAAATAATCAAGTACATAGATCAACCTAAAAGCTTGCCTCCACGGGGCATGCAAAACTTCACTATAAAAAAAAAATAGATAAAAGAGAAGAACACTGACTCTCAACTCACCATACATAAATCTCTCTTAAGAAGCTATCCTCACAAAAGTTCTCTAAGAATTTTAAGAAGATCCTCAGAAGCTATAAGATGCTCTGCCCTCACAGTCTTGTTGCTGGATGCTATGCACCTGTTGCTTCTCTCTCACGTGAGCAACATGTACTCAGCACTCTGCCAAGCTCCTCTCGACAGTTGCTTAAGCCTCTCTACATGTCTCTCATGCCACACGTGCCATTCTTTCTGCTCCATAGCACCTCAATCCTTTAAATAGGATGAGAATCCTCTTCTCAGTGGTTCATAAGAGTTCTAATAGGACTGGTTCTTCTAATATGAGTCGAATATATCCTTGATGGAGTCTTGAAATATTTTTCGACCTTCAGATCATGACTGCAATCCTCCATAGTCGTTGGATCCTATGGTCCATGTATAACTCCCATAGACCCTTTGGATTAATCATAATTCGAGTTTAAATAAAAAATTCCATCTATTCTGTTTACCTCCATCGAGCCAGTTCGGTCAAGGGTCAAGCTAGCTCGACTACGTCTCATCCAAATTTCTACTATCTATCTGCTTGAGATAGTTGGCTCGACTGTGATTTGAACTGACTTGATCTTAGCTCGAGCCGACTCAACCTTGTATTCAAGCCAGCTCGATTACTTACTGATACTGATTCTCCTCTACTGTAGATCGAATTCGAGATGTCAAATTTTAACAATCTCCACCTTAACTCAACATTCGACCTTCATCTGACTTTAAGAGTTTGTGATCCATCTTATCCTCATGCCCTGGGGCACGTCTGTTGATCATGGATGGACAAACATGAGAGTCAAGTCAGGCCACTCGATCCCACCTTCATCATGGACTGTGTCCACTCTAACCAAAGATCTGCTCGAAAAATTCTGGTATGATAATAAAAACTTTACTCTATGATGTCATCTCTCATCCTTCCGAGTCTCCCATCTCGTGTTTGATTCATCTTCATTTGGAGCTCCACCTTGCACTGGGCTCTCTCTGACTCCTGAAGCTCGATCTTGCACTGAGCTTTCTACTAGATAGTAATATCCTTTTATCTTCTTCTTTTTCTTTAATATCATCCTATCACCATGCATGACCTTCAGAATTCCATCACCAGCTATCCACCTATAGCTGTTTGAATCTAGTCTGCTTAGTAAGATAAGATTTTTTTTGGAATCGAGTATGTATCAGACCTCTACTAATCTTCTCACCACACCATTATCTATCTTCTAGCTGACTGTCCAGATGCTTCTGATCACACAGCTCGATCCATTCGGCAGATAAATAATGCCATCACTGCTTTTCATAGAGTTAAACTACTCGTTTCTGCAACAAACATGATATGTGCATGTAGAATCTAAAATTTACTATTGAAAAAAATTAGATACCTCATCAGATATCTTCAGAACATCATCCTTCGACTCACTACTAGCCATCGTTGCAATAGCCCTCGTCCGATCCTTAAGTTGTGGGCAATCCTTGACTTGATGCCCTAACTCATCGTACCTATAGCATCTGATCTTACTAGAATTCTTCATCTTATACCTAGATCATCCTCCTCATGATCCGCTACCGCTTCATTTACTACCTCCTGCTCTTTCAGAGACTGTCAAAGCTGAGCTGCCACCATCTGAGCTCGTAGATGGATTCTTTCTTCTAAGAATTTTGTTCTAGAGTATCGCTGTAGTGACCTTGTCCATCTTGATGGTGATCTTTTTCACTAGAAGAGCAGTCACCAAGGACTCATATGAAGGAAGGAGCGATGCTAGCAAGACCAATGCCCTGATCTTCTTCTCAAATTTTTCATCAATGCTGAGGAGGTCAGTAAGGATCTTCTGAAAGTTGGATAGTTGCTTTCGCACGCTCTGACCTTTGTCCATCCATAGCTGATAGAACTACCTTCAAAAGAATAGCATGTTGGTGAGCGACTTTGCCATGTACAACTTCTCGAGCTTCGACCACAGCACCATCAGAAAAGTCTCATCAAGTACATAGATCAACACATCATCTACTGGGTATAAGCGGATCGTGCTCACCGCCTGCATCTGAATCTATTTTTAATTCTTCATCTCTATGGTGGCTGGCATCTCATTGTATAAGAGAGCATCGATCAACCCATGTTGGATGAGGACATGCTTTATCCTTGCTTGCCATAAGAAGAAATTATCTTTTCCATCGAACCTATTGATCTTCATCTTGATTGTGCTTGTCTTCTCCATATTCTTCAATCTTTATCCACTGCTATAATCTATGCTCTGATACTATCTAGCTTTGATACAATCTATTGGGATATTAGCTACTCTGATACCGCTTGTCAAGAATCTAGTACCAAATTATTATGATAGAAAAAAAAATAAAATAAAAAAATAACCAAGTACGTGGATCAGTCTAAAGGCTTTTCTCCACAGGACATGCAAAGCTTCACTATGAAAAAAAAATAGGTATAAAAGGAGAATACCCATTCTCAACTCACCGTACATAAATCTCTCTCAACTAAAAGCTACTCTCACAAAAGCTCTCTAAGAATCCCAATGAGACCATCAAAAGCTACAAGATGCTCTACCCTCATAGCCTCCTTATCGGATGCTATGCACCTGTTGCTGAAGGAAAAAATCTTAATTTTTTGGATCAGGTTCGTTCAGATCTGATTGGATTAAGAGAGATATTTCAAAAATTTTTCTTATGAATCTAGATCAGATCTGAGATATTTCAGATCTAATTTTATAGATCTAATAAATAAAAATAAAAATAAATTAAATTTGATTTAATTTATACCTTGATGTTGGATAATTAGATTATCCTTTAATGATCCTATTGTTTGCTTGAGATTCTGGATCTAGCCACACAAGTGCGTGGTCTCTACCGATATCCATTCGGACTGGATCTGAAGATCTTTTTCTTCTTTATCATCTCTCCAAATATCAGATTTAGATCTGATTTGGAGGATCTTCTAAACTACTTTTAAAGATCTGCAGTAGTGCTGCCTTCTTCCTTTCTCGTCACCTTTCTCTTATCTGGATCGCATCAAACTGAAGCCCAAATCTCCTTGGGCATGGAGAGCAGAGAGAGGACCAGAACATGGCATGGAAGAGGGAGAGGGGTAGGCTTGGGGCATGGTCTAAGAGAGAACTCTATTAAAGTTAGGTGCAGACAGGATTTATATAGACCCTGCTGCGCCATGTAGTGCCACATCATCCCGGCCAATCATGTTGCTTTATGCAATCAGATCTAAATCTGATTGATGGGATGACATCACCTGATCCAATGTGCCCCCTCAATTTATTCTTAGATGGTGCCTAAGACTGGTCAAAGTCTATTCCTAGGTGCCACCTAAGTAGAATCCAAGAAGCAACCAAAAGTTCCATCTGTATGGGACTCCAGGCATCCCTATCCATAGGCACACGCCTCCCTAGGCATGCATCCCCTTCTTTCCAATTTTTAGTAAGGGGACAAGCTCCTATCTACTCTCCTATGGGTGCATGACACATGGACAGATGTCTAAGTATCAAAGGTCAATATTTGACCAAAGTCAAAAGATAAGAATTAGTAGGTGACCAAAAATGGCAAGTATTGTCTTAAATTTATCTCATAAATTAAGATAATCCTTTTCTAATTTGGACAAGCTCTAGTCAGACCATATAAAGATACCTAAGTGAGCACAAATACATTTAGCTCAGTTGAGACAACTTTTAATGATAGTAGAAGGAGAATGTTAGGCTCAATTATGTGCAAGCACAATTTCTTGAACCAAATTGAATCTTATTCAAATCAATTAAACTGGATTAGTCCAATTGATGATATCCAAATCCAAACCCTTGTTTGTGTGATCTAGTTAGATTCAATTTTGTATGGTAATGGGATATGTCACGATCTCTATCATCGACATCATCGAAACTTCTTTCGATAAATCAAAACTCTTCTGATTCAAACAACTAGAATAATCGATCATCTAAATCATTCTAATTGCTCCCAAAATCCATCAGTGACACCTAGCAGTATATGGTGGAAACCCATCAAAACTGAAAATAAATCTCTCAGTGCAGCTATCTGTGTGATTAAGTTCTTCTATCTTGAGCCTCGATCAGATTAGGGTTAAGGTGAACTTGTCAAACCCTAATTTCTGTCGTATGATTTAACCATTCGATTCAAGTCCGATGTGAAAATCTTAATAGAAACTCTTTCTATTATTTCATTCTGCCATGGCCATAGGTTTATGGATTTAATTTTCATGATCTACATAGGGCTGCTCCTCATCTACCGAGGTAGATAGATTTTCTCTTGGTGTAATCCAATTTTATAATGAACATCCTATAGCCAACATATACCTCAGAATTCCGAATGGCTAGGAGATCGAGTCATGGTGTAGTCAAACTATAATATCCTCAAGGTGAACTACCGATGCACCTCAGGTCAAAGAACCAGACACACCACTGCAGCTTCGAATCAGTCATCGACGAGAAGGTAGACTTCCTTATGACTGCTCGAGGTGGTCATGCTCAGTGCCCTTATTCTCTAATGAGTATCTGTACTCTCGCTTCGATGTCTCTACACTGCAGACTCAAGACTCATCTACTATAAAAAAGTGATTGTACACCAAGCTTTCAGATCAATCACCATCCTCATGATGATCCTACAGTCGAAAGCATTTTATGAGTTAATAACGAAAATTCATGTCTTAAATTTTCAACTCTTGAAAATATGAATCATCATTACCATTAACTCAAGGGATGTATCACAGACACTAAATACACATTTATGATAGAAAATAATCTATTTTATTATTTATAGTTAAAATTATAATTTTGCTCCTAAAAGTGTATTACAAGTGTCAGCCAATTCTGGCTTTTAGGGCACACATATCTAACAAACTCCCACTTGATCTAAAGTCAATTGGCTATAAATCTAAGTCCCATCTTCTCAAGGTGGGCTTCGATCTTCTGCTGGTCCAACGGGTTGGTAAGTGGATCCGTCGCATTATCTAGAAAGTCGACTCTCTTGACCTCGACGTAATCCTTCTTAAGGTAATCACGGATGAGGTGGTATCGTCGCTCGATGTGCTTGAATTTCTGGTGAGATCTCGGCTCTTTAGCTAAAGCTATGGCACCATAGTTATCATAGTATAGAGGAATGGCATCTGATGGCATCACTCCAATTTTTGCGATAAACTTCTTATACCAGAATGCCTCCTTCGTAGCTTCTGACGCAGCGATGTATTCTGCTTCCATGGTGGAATCCGCTATCACAGTTGTTGACGCAGAAACTTGTCATCATCGGAGTTGAGGCCGAAGAGGCTGCCGTCGGGGACCTGCAAAATAAAGTCTCGCTCGGAACCAGTGGGGGGTGGCTCCGGAAAGACCCTCCAACGCTCAAGTTAGTTTCTGTCAACAGGAATGGAGTGCTCGACAGAATATGGAGGAGAAGAAAAGGATTTTCAGAACCCGGTGTAAAGGTATCCGGAGGATCCTTTTTATAGAGGGAGCTTGTTGTAACCATCCTGATCAATGCCAGTCGTTATTGTCGATCGTTATTGCTGATAAATGCCGATCGTTATTGCTGATAAATGCCGATCGTTATTGTTGTGTAACCGTAGCGAGATTGCCTGCAGAAATCCATCATAAGGAGTTCGGCCATTGAGAAGCTTGTCCAAGTCTATAGGGAGTCCGGCTTCCGTAGAGACTCGGCCCAAGAGGAGGTTTTGGGGAAGTTCGGCTCCCGCAAGGGTCTGGCTGAAGCCCGATCGCTGGGAGTCCGAAGGAGTTCGGCCCGGAGCCTGGGCACTGGGGAGTTCGGCCGCTAAGAGGGTTGGAACAAGCTCGGCCGTCGGAGTCTCGGCCGAAGCCTGGCCGCTCGGAGTCCAAAGGGGCTCGGGCAATAAGTAGTTCGGCCGCTTGAGGAGTTTGGCCGCTAGGGGCCTGAAGCTCGGCCACTTGATAGTTCAGTTGGCTGAAAGACTTCGGCTGAGGCTCAGCCGCTGAGAAGCTCGGTCGGATGTGGTAGTTCAGCTGGGACGCGTCCACTGAAGTTTTTCCGCATTGATCACATCAGGCTGGGATCGAACTTGACTTTGGCAGGAGCGGGATTTATCCCCAACAACAGTTTTTTTGAAACTCTTTCAATTGACAGCACCACCATTACACTCAAACAGACTCCCAGATGTTGACTTTCGATCATCTACAACGGACATAAAATTTGAGTTTGTATATCCCTGGACTTGGAGTTCTCCATTACCAAAACCAACAACATATCCTTAGTTCTTCTTAAGTACTTAAGGATACATTTCACAGAAGTCCAGTGTTCTTCATCTGAATTTGATTGATATCTGCTCGTGACACTCATAGTATGGGCTATATCAGATTGTGTACATAACATGGCATACATGAGGCTCCCTATTACTGAAGCATAAGGGATCTTGCTCATGCGTTCTATTTTCTCATGTGTGCTAGGGCGCATCTTCTTAGAAAGATGAATACCATGTCTGAAGGATACTATTCCCCTCTTAGAGTTTTCCATGCTAAACCTCTTTAGCACTTTCTCTATGTACATCTTCTGTGAAAGTTCTAGCATCATATTCGGTCTATCTCTATTGACCTTAATTCTTAAAATAAAGGATGCTTCACCTAGGTCTTTCATGGAGAATTCTTTGGATAACCATATTTTAACTATGGTCAAATGGGAATATCATTTTTAATAAAAAGGATATCATCCACGTACAATACGAGGAAGATAGCAGCGCTCCCACTGATCTTTTTGAAGATACATGGCTTCTTCTCATTTTTGATGAAATCAAACAATTTGATCACATCATTAAAATGAGTGTTCCAGCTTCGAGATGCTTGCTTAAGTTCATATATGGACCTTTGTAGCTTGCATACTTTATGATCAGTATCATTGGATGTAAAATCTAGCGACTGTTTCATATAGATATCTTCCTCAAGATAACCATTTAAGAATGTCATTTTCATGTCCATTTGCCATATTTCATAATCAAAATAGGCTGCAACAGCAAGCAATGTACAAATGTATTTTAGCATAGCTACTAGCGAAAAGGTATCCTGATAGTCAATGTCTTCGTACTGATTATAACCTTTTGCCACTAATTTAGCTTTGAATGTCTCCACATTTCCATCTGCACCAATCTTTCTTTTGTAGATCTATTTACCTAATAGGTACTATACCTTCTAGTGGATCTACCAAGGTCCAGACTTAGTTTGAGTGCATCGAGTCAATTTCTGACTTCATTGCCTCTAGCCATTTCTCAGAGTCGATATCCGATATCATCTCGTTATAGATTTTGGGATCATCACCATGAACCCCATTACTTATGATGAATATTTTCTCTACTTTCTCTGAAATAGTACCTAAATACCTCTCAGGAGGATGGAAAACTTTTTTCGATCTACGAGATGGAGGAGGTAGTGATTGTATTGGCTCAACCTAATTTGGTTCCATTTGGTCCTTAGCTCATTATTCTTGTGAGACTTTCTCATCGAGCTTGATCTACTTTTCAATGCCACTATCTTGAATAAACTATTTTTTAAGAAAGATGGCATGTTGACTCACAATCACATTGTGATCTTCTGAAATGTAGAAATAATATTCTAATAACTCTTTAGGATATCTTATAAATCGAGCTCTAAAAGATCTAAAGTCTAACTTATCCGCTTGTTGTCTTTTGATATGAGTTGGACAATCCTAAATTCTGAGATGACTCAGACTTAATTTTTTACCATGCCATATCTCATACGGTGTGGTAGGAATGATTTTAGAAGAAATCCTATTCAATAAATATATTGCAGTTAACAAAGAGTATCCTCAAAGATAATCAGAAAGATCTGTGAAGCTCATCATGGATCGGACCATATCTAATAGGATCCGATTCCTCCATTCTAAAATTTCATTGAGTTGAGGTATTCTAGGTGGAGTCCATTGAGAGACTATGCCATTTTTTTTGAGATAGTTTAGGAATTTTTGACTAAGGTATTCATCTCCTCGATCTAATCGAAGAATCTTAATAGATTTTTTAGTTTATTTTTCTACTTCATGTCTGAATTTCTTGAACTTTTCAAAAGCTTTAGACTAGCCCAATTTTCTCCAATTTGTTAACCCCATCTTTTGTTATATGACCTAGTCTTAGGTGCCATAGATACCTATCATTTAGACTATCTTAGGTCATTTCATGGCATTCACATTTTGCTCAATATTAAAAATAGATACATCAATATGTAACTGGTAAAGATCATTAATAAGGAAATCACTTATAATTTTATTTTTTTCATAAAGAATGTTACAATGGTCCTTAAGAAAACTAATTACATAGCCTTCAAGTGCTAGGATGAAACAAAAATAAAATTTCTGCTTACTGCAGGCACATAATAACAATATTTTAAAACTAAGTCTCAACCAGATGGTAGTCAAAGAGGGTATGTTTCCACCACCATGGTAGCAACTCTTGCTCCATTTTCGATGCATAGGATCATCTCGCCATCCCTCAGCCTTCTGCTATCCTCAAGATCCTGGATGGAAGTGCACAAATGAGTACTAGAACTAGAGTCAAGCATCCAAATGGATGCAGAAGAAACTGTAAGGTTAGACTCAATAACGAGCATACCTCCAGAAGGACCTACCTCCTTCTTATTCTTCAGGGTGGCTAGATAAGTAGGACAGTTTCACTTCTAGTGGCCATCATTGTTGCAATGGAAATACTTTTCTTTGTCAGCGGCCTTCTTCTTTAGCTCTACCTTTTTTTCTTTCCTCCTTCCATCTTCTACTTTTTCACAGACTTCTTCTTCTTTTCAAAAAACTTTCTCTTGAAAGAAGTCCATTCTATAGTAAGCACTAAGCCTTTAGAATCTTTCATGGAAAGCTCAGCAGTAACCAGTATATTCATAAGTTTGGCCATGAAATTTTGAAGTTTATGCATATGGTAGTTCATGATGAACTGCCCATATGCATCAGTCAAGGATTACAGAATTATATCATTCTACAGATTCAAGTCCAACTTTACTTCGAGCTTCTTAAGCTCTTTCAAGTCCTTGATCATCATCAGATAATGTTCTTGGACTGACTGTCCATCACTCATTTTAGCCTTGAAAAGTCGTTTAGTGACTTGATACTTGGTTACGCGACTCTGTTCATCAAACATCTCTTATAGGTGAGCCAACATTTGATGAGCAGTCCTGATATCTTCATGTTGGCATTGAAGTTCATTAGACATCGAGCCCAACATGTAATATCTAGCTTTATTATCTTCGTCCATCCACTTATCAAGAGATGTTCTTTGTTCAGCGGATGGATGAGCTGGTAAGATGGAAGGGTCCTGGTCCAATACATGAGTTAACTTCTTAGAATCCAAAATAATTTTGAAGTTTTGGAGCCAATTCTTGTAATTAGGTTTGGTCAGTCGGTGTCCAGGATATGTGCTAGTAGATTGGATGCAGACATTTTTTTGTAGAGAGTCAAAGTTTCTAGTTAGATATTATAATTAAGACTTAACCAATTTATTTAAGAATTTTATTTTTAAATAAATTAGCTTTTACTATTTTCTTGGATCCCTACACTCTCCCTATAGAGATGCAAAAATCTTCATGATTAATAATTTCTAGTGGATGGTGCGGTCCCACCAACTGACTCATCACCTCACCTAACAATTATTGGTGATGGGCAGCCAATGAGTGAACAACTCTTGTTCAATGATTTTTTAATCATGGTGCACCCAAACTTGATCTCTAATTCATGAATCTCACCGTGCTCAGAATATTGATCCACTCCTTAGTTAAGTCAGACCCACCATTTGCATAGATTGGATTCCTAATTGAGTCTCTCATCATGTCCGAAATATTGAGCCCAATCCATCCTCCAGCCCATAGCATCTAATGCCTAATAGACGTGGTTGCATCTTTCTAGTGCAACTGAACCACTGTAACCAGTCAAGAACAATCAACCTCGGAAAGGGCCCATACATCTATAATGGTGGAAGATCTTAGACTTAATTTTTATTAGAGAGATTTGATTTAGGTCTCATTAAACTAGACTTGACATAGTCATAATCATTATGACTAACCTAGTAGTATGGGTTAGCTCGGATTATTGACCACCTCAGATTAGAACTGAGCCAATAAATATGGTAAGGTAAGTGAGACCGGTGGAAGGGATATGTTATTAACTTAACAAGAACACATTCGAGTCGAGTAGCTCTCAAAATCAGTCGGTCGTATCTGCCAAACTTATCTTAGACACCAAATTATTGAGTCAGAATCAATCGGATTAGCCTACAATCCAGATTCTAACCACTGAGCCTAATTAGGTCTTAGCTTGATCGATCACTCACGTGACTCGATCTTGACCCAGACTTAATCCTATTAGGCTGATCAATTTAAGCACTATTGATCCCATCTAACCAACTCTTGATTCAATTTGATCAATCGCTTAAACCTAATTGAGCTACCCAAGCCTGAACCCAATATTATAAATATGTCTTAGATATGAAATTCTTAATTTTAGACCTAATTAATATTTTATAATCTTAATTCTTAGTTAAGTTTAGGGTTTATAAATAAAATAGGTATATTAAATCCTTGGATTTTAGGATCTAAAATTTTGTAGAAAGTAAGTTCTTGATTTCTGATTAAGGACGAACATGCAGCACCCCTACACATCATAAGAGACACCCCATCGAATGAGAAGAGAGGGCCTTTAAACCCTTACTTTATTCTTATGATCGGACGGCCAAGAGGAACGCCTTTAATCAAAAATATACAAAACTACAAAACTAGTTTTAGATCTATATCATATATCTCATATATAAAAATTAGATCTAACTATGGCATATTTTGCATACATCTCATGTATCATATCATGCATGTTTTCAAATATAAATTATTCTATAATTATCTAAAAAATTAGATTTAAATTGATCACATCAAAATAAATTCTAATCTAGATAATTATGTAGAACTATTCTACAACTAGTCTAGACATGCATTCAATCATATCTCATATGATCCAAAAATTAAATAATTTTATTTTTTATTTTTTAGATATTATTATAATAATTATAATATAAAAAATATTAAATAAATAGATCTAAAATTATAACTTAATCAAATTAAATTATGAACATGTAAGACTATGTATAAAATAGTTCTATTTTACAACTAGTCATGCATCTTATAAAACTTAGATCTAAATTATTTAATTTTAATTTTTTTAATTTTAGATCTAATCACATCTGATGTGATATCTAAAATCTTCTATTTAATAAATCAAAAATAAATTTAAATTAGATCTAAATAATTTTTAGAACCTGGCTCTAATACCAGTTGAAGAAAAAATCCTGATTTCTCGGATCAGGTTTATTCAGATCTGATTGGATCAAGAGAGATATTTCAAAAATTTTTCTTATAAATTTAGATTAGATCTGAGATATTTTAGATCTAATTTTATAGATTTAATAAATAAAAATAAATTAAATTTAATTTAATTTATACCTTGATGTTGGGTAATTAGATTACACTTTGATGATCCTGCTATTTATTTGAGGTTCTAGATCTAGCCACGTAAGCACCTGACCTCTACCGATATCCACTCAGATTGGATCTAGAGATCTTCTCCTTCTTTATCATCTCTCCAAATATCAGATCTAGATTTGATTTGGAGAATCTTCTAAACTCCTTTCGAAGATCTGCAGTCGTCTCTACAGCAGTGCTGCCTTTTTTCTTTCTCATCACCTTTCTCTTGCCTGGATCGCACCAAACTAGAGCCCAAATCTCCTTGGGCATGGGGAGGAGAGAGAGGACCAAAAAATGGCATAGAGGAGGGAGAGGGGCAGCCTTGGGGTATGGGCTAAGAGAGAACTCTATTAAAGTTAGGCACAGACAGGATTTATATAGATCCTACTGCGCTATGCAATGCCACATCATCCCGACCAATCACGTTGCTTCATACAATCAGATCTAAATCTGATTGGTGGGATGACATCACCTGATCCAATCAAATGAAAGCCCCCTTAATTCATCCTTAGATGGCCCCTAAGACTGGTCAAAGTCTATTCCTAGGCGCCACTTAAGTAGAATTCAAGAAGCAACCTGGAGTCCCATCTATATGGGACTCCAGCGCATGCCTCCCTAGGCGTGTGCCCCCTCCTTTTTAATTTCTAGCAAGAAAACAAGCCCCTATCTGCTCTCCTATGGGTGCATAACATATGGGCAGATGTCTAAGTGTCAAAGATCAATGTTTGACCAAAGTCAAAAGATAAGAATTAGCAGGTGACAGAAAATGGCAAGTATAATCTCAAATTTATCTCATCAATTAAAATAATCCTTTTCTTATCTGAACAAGCTTTAGTTAGATCAAATAAAGATACCTGAGTGAGTACAAATATATTTGGCTCAGTCGAGATAACTTTTAATGATAGTAGAAGAAGAACGTTAGGCTCAATCGTATGCTAGCATGATTTTCTTGAACCTAATTGAATCTTATTCAAATTAATTGAGCTGGATTAGTCTAATTGATGATATTCAGATCCAAATCCTTATTTATGTGACCTAGATAGGTTCAATTCTATATGGTAATGGGATATGTCACGATCTCTATCATCGACATCATCAAAACTTCTTTCGATGGATCAGAACTCTTCTGATTCGAACAACTAGAATGATCGATCATCTAAATCATTCTAATTGCTCCCAAAATCCATCAATGACATCTAGCAGTATATGGTAGCAACCCATCAAAACTGAAAAATGCGAACCTCTTCGGTGCAGCTACCTATGTGATTAAGTTCTTCTATCTTGAGCCCCGATCAGATTAGGGTTAAGGTAAACTCATCAAACCCTAATTTCTATCATATGATTTAACCATTCGATTCAAGTCCTGATGTGAAAATCTTAATAGAAACTCTTTCTATTATTTCACTCTGCCATGGCCATGGGCTTATGGACTTGATTCTCATGATCCTCATAGGGCTGCTCCTCATCCACCGAGGTAGATAGATTTCCTCTTGGTGCAATCCAATTCCTATAATGAACATGCTATAGCCAACATACACCTCAGGATTTCAAATGGCTAGGAGATCGAGTCATGGTGTAGTCAAACTATAACATCCTCAAGATGAAATATCGATGTACCTCAGGTCAAAGAATCAGACACAACACTACAGCTTCGAGTCAGTCATCGACGAGAAGGTAGACTTTCTTATGATTGCTCGAGGTGGTCACGCTTAGTGCCCTTGTTCTCTAACGAGTATCTGTATTATCGCTTCAATATCTCTACATGGTAGACTCAAGACTCATCTACTATAAAAAAATAATTGTACACCAACCTTCCAGATCAATCACCATCCTTATGATGATCCTACGGTTGAGAGCATTTTATGAGTTAATAACGAAAATTCATGTCTTAAATTTTCAACTCTTGAAAATATGAATTATCATTATCATTAACTCATGGAATGTATCATAGATACTAAATACACATTTATGATAGAAAATAATCTATTTTATTATTTATAGTCAAAATTATAATTTTGCTCCTAGAAGTGTATTACAAGTATCAGCCAATTCTGACTTTTAGGGCACACACATCTAACAGTTGCTTTTCTCTCTTATGGGCTGCACGTACTCAACGCTCTGTCAAGCTCCACTCGATAGCACTTGAGCCTCTCTGCATGTCTCTTACACCATACGTGCTATCCTTTCTGCTCCATAGTACCTCAGTTCTTTAAATAGGATGAGAATCCTCTTCTCAGCAGTTCACAGGAATTCTAATAGGACTTATTCTCCTAATATAAGTCAAACATATTTTTGATGGAGTCTTGAAATATTTTTCGACCTTCAGATCATGATCGCAACCCTCCATGGCCGTTGGATCCTATGGTTCATGTACAACTTCCATAAACCCCTTGGATTAATCATAATTCAAGTCTAAATAGAAAATCCTATTTGTTCTATTTGCCTCCATCGAGCCAATTCGGTGAGGAGTCGAGCTGGCTCAATTGCGTCTCGCTTAGACTCCTGTTGTTTATCTGTCTAAGAGAACCAGCTCGACTATAGTTCGAGCCAGCTCGATCTCAGCCCGAGCCGACTCGACCCCATATCTGAGTCAGCTTGATTGCTTGCTGATATTGATTCTTCTCTACTATGGATCGAATTTGAGGCATTAAATTCTAACATATACCACTTATTGCAAGTGAACCATTCACTTGCTGCGATGATCTGGAAGCTGTCCGAGATTTTGACTTTAGCTATGCAGATATCCGATCTCTATTAGTATTCACTCAAGTCAGATCTGGAGGTATTCTCCTTCTGGATCTGATCTTAAAAAATTAGATCCTTGAACTTCTCATCGCACCTTTGATCCGATCTCCAGCAGCGATCCGATTGATACATGATTGGAAACTAGTTGATGTGGTCTTATAGCGATAGCACTTCGATGCTCAGAGGGATAATCTGCCCAACACTTGGGCATGGAGAAGAGAAAGAAGAGGAGGGAGAAGAGGCATGGAGGAGAGAGGGAGACAAAGTTGGGGTGTGGAGAATAGAATGGCCAAACTCTTTGGCCAGGTCCTAATTTATAGACAAAATCAGGTGACCCAAAATCCTAGGACTCCTCAAAGTTTGATTGAATCAAACTTTGAGAAGCAAAAGGACTCTTCTCAATGCCCACACACACTTCAGATTTTTCATCTAATTTTATTGCACAAAATTAGAATAAATATGGTGCCATTTCATCTGGATGAGGGGATAAGCACAGGCAATCTCTCTCTAGGGAGTTTGAACTATTTCAAACTATTTTGATTTATTCAAACTTATTTGAATGGACAACCTCCTTAACTCCCAAGACTTACCTATTAGGGACACATGCTAGGAGGGGGTGTGCACCCTCTTTCTCTTCATAAAACATCTGAGGATGCATGCCCCAAGAAAGATTCCAGGGGGTGCACACCCTTGATCCTTCTTTCCTGTAAAGACCAGGTAAAACTAGATCTTGTCCTGATCCTCATCATATAAGACTTGGATAAATCCTGATCTAACAAGGATAAGATCTAGTCAGACCAAGATAAAGCCATACAGAATTTTTGAATGAGCCAAATTAAATTTGACTGAGTCTAGATCAACCATGAAGTGCATAAAAGAAGAAAATTAGGTCCAATCGTATGCTAGCATGATTTTTTTGAACCTAATTGAATCTAATTAAATTAATCAGACCATGTTAGCCTAATTAATGATATCTAGATCTAAATTCTTATTTGAGTGATCCAGTTAGATTTAATTTTATAAGATAATGAGATATATCATGATCTACATCATCGATATCATCAAAATATCTTTCGATGGATCAGAACTCTTTCTGATTCATTCAATTTGAATTATTAATCATCAAGATAATTTTAATTAATCTAAAATCTACTAGTGACATCTAGCAGTATATGGTGGCAATCCAACAGAATCAAATATGAACCTTTCGGTGTAGCCAATTATGTGATTGGGTTCTTATATCATGAGCTCCGATAGGATCTAGGTCAAGATGAACTTGTTAGACCCAATATCTATCATATGATTGAATCATTCAATTCAAGTCTGATGTAAAATTCTAATAGAATTTTTTTTTATTATTTCACACTGCCATGGCCAAGGGCTTAAGGACTTGATCTCACAATCATCATAGGACTACTCCTCTATCAAGACTGATAGATCCATTTTGGTACGATTTAATTTCTACAATGAATATGCTATAGCCAATATACACGTCAGAATTCTAAATAGCTTAGAAGATCGAGTTATTGTGTAGTCAAATTATAACACCCTTAAAGTGAACTGCTGATGCACCTCAGATCAAAAAATCAGACATACAACTGTAGCATCGAGCTAGTCATCGACGAAAAGATAGACTTTCTTATTACTGCTCGAGATGGTCATGCTCAGTATCATTATTCTCAACAAGTATCTATACTCTTGCTTCGATGTCTCCATATTATAGATCAGTCTTTTTAGATAAGAAGTTCTTTGTTAAATGTGGCCCTAGAAGCTAGATTGGTCGATACTTATGAATACTTTGTAGGAGTATTTTTATAATTTTGACTTAAAATTAATAAAAAAATTATTTATTCTATCATATTATATATAAAGTGTCTGTGATATATCCATTGAGTTAAAGAACATGATAACACATATTCTCAAGAGTTGAGAATTTAAGGCATGTGTTATTATAATTAACTCAAACTGCTTTCGATCGTACGATTATCATGAGAATGGTGATCGATCTGAAAGATCGGTGTATGATCACTTTTTTAAGATAGATGAGTCTTGAGTCTATGGTGTGGAGACGTCGGAATAAAATTATAGGTACTTGTTAAGAACAAAGGCACTGAGCGTGACCACCTCGAGTAGTCATAAGGGAGTCTACCTTCTCTCGATGACTAGTTCGGTGCTGCAGTCGTGTGTCTGATTCTTTGACCTAAGGTACATCGATAGTTTATCTTAAGTGTGTTATAGTTTAACTATATTATAACTCAATCTTCTAGCCATTTGAAACTCTATGATGTATGTTGGCTATAGTATGTTCATTGTAAGAATTAGATCACACCAACATGGGATCTATCAACCTCGATAGAGAAGGAGTAGTCTTATGATGATTATGAGATCGAGTCCTTAAGCCTATGGCTATGGCAAGCATGAAATAATAGAAAAAAGTTTCTATTAGAATTTTACATTAGATTCGAATCAAATGATTTATTCATATGACAGGTGTAGGGTCAGATGAGTTCATCTTGACTTAGATCCTATCAGAGCTCATGATAGAAGAATCCAATCATACAGGTAGCTACACCGAATAGTTCATATTCGGTTCTGATGCATTACTACCACATATTGCTAGGTGTTATTGATAGATTTTGAGATCAAGTAGAATTATTTTGATGATTGATGATTCTAATTGGATGAATCAGAAGAGTTATGATCTATCAAAAGGTGTTTCGATGATGTCAATGATGGAGATCACGATATATCCTATTATTAAATAAAATTGAACCTAACTAGATCACATAAATAAGAATTTGGATCTGGATGTCATCAATTGGGCTAATCTAGTTCGATTGATTTGGCTTAGATCCAATTAGATTTAAGAAAATCATGCTAGCACATAATTGGACCTGACTTTTTTCTTCTATGGACTTTCTGGTTGGTCTGCACTCAGTCAAATTTGATTTGACTTTTTTAGGAACCTTGTTTGGATTGGTCCTGGTTTAACTGGATCTTGTTCTGATCAGATCAAGGCTTGCCTAACTAGATTAGGGTTTATCCTAAATCCATAAGATGGAAATTAGGACAAGAATCTTCTGACCTGGTCTTTAAAGGAAATAAGGGAGGAGGCATGCGCCCCCTAGAGTTTATCTAGGGGTGCATGCCCTTAGATTAGAATTCCATAGAAAATGAGGGTGCACGCCCCCTTATGGCATGCGCCCTTAGTGGATAGGGTGGAAGAGTTTGAATAACTTCAAACTCTAAGGAGATATGTGCCTAGCGCCAACCCAACTCTCTCCTCTCTTCTCCACACCATTTTCCCTCTATTTTGTGGGACAAAATCAAAGGATTTTTTGATATGGAGCATGGAGATCAGATGAGAGTCCTTCTGCTTTATGCAGACTAGTTGCTTAAAGCCCTAGGACTCCAAGGTAGCGCCTTAGTCTATAAATGAACCCTAAGCCAAGTGTTTTTCAATCCATCTGAATCCAATGCCCAAGCTTTGTCTCTCCCTCCATCTTCATGCCATTTGTCCTAATCCTTTCCCTCTTCTCCATGCCCAAGGTGTTGGGCGAATCAGCAAGGAAAGGTCAAGGTGCTATAGGTGCAAAGGTCAAGTGAAGCAGATTCAGATCATGAGATGGACATGTTGCTACCGGAGATCTGATCAAAGGCAAACCAGGAAGATCTATGATCTAATTTTCTAAAATTAGATCTAGAAGAAGAAGGCTCCAAATCTAATCAGAGTGGATGCTAGTAGAGACTGGGTACGCGCATGGCTTACATTAGAACCTCGAAGCTTCAGATCATCATCACTATGGGTGAACAGTTCACCCAATCAGGTGATAATTATTATTGCTAATTTAATTTTTTTTAGTTTTAGATCAATCTAGTCAAATCTAAGAACTTTTAAATATGATCAAATCTAGAAAAAAAATTTTAAAAAAATTTCTTGTAGATCTGATCCAATCTGATCGATCCTATGGCAAGGAGTTAGATTTTTTTTCAACTGGTATCAGAGCCAGATTTGTAGTTTCAGATTTAGATTAGATTAGATTAGATTAAAATTTATTTTTATGATCTGATTATTTAGCTTTCATATATTACATGAGATGTAATTAGATCTGAAAGCATGAGACATAATTTAAAAATTCATATATATGATATATGCAATGCATGTCTAGACTAGATCTGTAGTTCTATGTCATGATAGTCTAAATCTGAGTTTTTTATGAAATGGCTATTTAATTTTTTGATGGTTATATGAGATATAATCAGATCTAAAAGCATGAGACATATGTTAAAATTGATACATGTGATATATGAAAAGCATGTGTAGTTTAGATCTTTAATCGTATATGAGATATATGTGTTAGATCTAACTATTTTGTAGTATAGTTTAAATTTTTGATTAAGCCATTCCTCTTGGCCAACTGGTCATAAAAGTAAGAAGGGTTTAAAAGTTCTTGCTTCCTGTTCGATGGGGTGCTGTTATTTTATGTAGGGGTGCTACGTGTTTACTGTTAATCAGAAAATAAAACTTACTTTTCTGCAAAATCTAGATCTAAAAGTCTCAGGATCTTTACATGCTATGTTCTTGAATCATGTTTTGACTTAATTAAGAATTAAGTTTATGAATCTAATTAGATCTAAAAATTAAGAATTTTCAGATCTAAGACACCATCATAAAATATGAGTTCAGGTATGGATAGCTTGATTAGGTCTAGTGGTTAATCAAACCAAATTAAGAGTTAGTTAGGTAGGATTAAGAGTGCTTAGATTTGATCAGCCCATTAAATGTAAGTCTTGGTCAAGGTTGACTTATAGTCATATATGGTCGACCACTTTAAGATCTAATTTGGCTCCACGGTTCGAGTCTGGATTATAGGCTAATCCGATCGATTCTGATTCGATAATTTGGTGTTTAAGGTAAATTTGGCAGACACGATCAGTGGTCTTTAATTAAAAGCTACTTGATCTAAATGTATTCACAATGAGTTAATGATATATCCCTCCAACTGATCTCACTTACCTAGCCATTTGGGTTGGCCTAGTTCTGGTTTGAGGTGGCTAACGATCGAGCTAACTCATGCGACTAGGTTAGTCATAACCATTATGACTAGTCGAGTCTAAGAGACCTAAATTAAAATTTTCATAAGAAAATATTAAGTCAATTAGCCTTCCACCATTATAGTTGTGTGGATCCTTCTCGAGGTTGATTGCTTTTGATTGGATATAGTGGTTCAGTTGCATTGGAAAGATGCAACTACATCTATTAGGCATAGGATGCTATGGATTGTAGGATAGATTCGACTTAATAATCTAGATACAGTGAGGATCCCAATCAAAAATCTAATTCATACAAATGGTGGATCTGACTTAATTAAGGAGTGGAGCAATATTTCAGGCATGGTGAGCTTCATGAATTAGAGACTAAGTTTGGATGCATCATATTTAAAAAAATATTAGATAAGAGTTGTCCATCTATCAACTGATCCATCATCAATAACTATTAGGTGAGGTGGTGAGCCAATTAGTGAGACTGCACCATTCACTAAAAATTTTTGATCGTGAAGATTTTTGCATCTCTGCTAAGGGAGTATAGGAATTTGAGAAAATAGTGAAAGCTTAAATTTATTTTTTTAAAAAATTTTTAGATAAATTGGTTAAGTTAATTATAAATTTAACTAAAAATTTTGACTCTCTACAGAAAAATATTTGCATCAAATATCCTAGCCCGAATCCTAGATACCCATAAATTAATCAAATTCAATTACAAGGATTGGCTCCAAAACTTGAAAATCATTTTGAGTTCTAAAAAGCTGACCTATATACTAGATCAGAAACTTTTCACTCTTTCAACCCATCTAACTGTCAATTAGAGAGCATCTCATGAGAAATGGTTGGAACGATGATAATAAAGTCAAGTGCTATGTGTTGGACTCAATGTTTGATGAGTTACAGCACCAATACGAGGATATTAGGACTTCACCCAAATGATGGCTCACTTGTAAGAGTTGTATGTTGAACACAGCATGCTACCAAGTCTTAAGGAGACTTTTTAAGGTGCAAATGCATGATGGGCAGTCGATTCAAGATCATTACCTGACGATGATCAAGGACCTAGAAGAGCTTGAGAAGCTTGATATCCTAATGGACAAGGATCTGTAGATTGATGTAATCCTATAGTCCTTAACTGATTCATATGGATAGTTCATTATGAACTTCCATATAAATAAGCTTCAGTGCCCCTTGGCTGAGTTGATGAACATGTTGATCGCTACTGAGCAAACTTTGAAGAGTTCAAAGGGCTCAATTTTGGTTATGGAGCAGACTTCTTCTAAGAGAAAATATTTTGGAAAGAAGAAGTCTACGAAGAAGCAGAAAATTTAGGAGAAGAAGAAGAAGAGCGAGCCAAAGAAAAAGGTCCTAGAGGAAGGAAAATGTATTCATTGTAACTCCGACGGTCATTAAAAGTGAAACTGCCCTACGTACCTGGCCAACCTAAAGAGCAAGAAGGAAGGAGGACCTTCTGGAGGTATACTCATCATTAAGACTAACCTAATAATTTTTTTTGCATTCAGTTAGGTGCTTGACTTTGGTTCTAGTGCTCATTTGTATACTTCTATATAGGATATTGAGGATAGCAGGAGGTTGAGGGAAAGCGAGATGATCCTGTACGTCAAAAATGGAGCAAAAGTTGCTGTTGTGGTCGTTAGATCGTATCCCCTTCGATTACCATCTGAGAGTCTTTTAATTCTTAGAGATTGTTATTATTTACTTACTACGAGCAGAAATTTGATTTCTATTTCATGCTTAGTACCAGAGAACTATGTAATTAGTTTTTTTAAGGATCACTGTACAATTCTTTTTAAAAGAAATAAAATTATAAATAATTTTTTAATTAACGATCTCTATCAATTACATGTAAATATTTTTATTTATAATGTCGAGCAAAACATGAATGCTATAGAAAAAATGACCTAGGAATAGTATCAATGAAAGGTTTCTATGGTTTCTTAGGCTAGATTATATAGATGAAGATAGGATTAATAAATTAAAAAAATTTAGATTAATAGATCCATGGACTTTCGAGTCATATCCAATTTATAAGTCATGTTTTCAAAGCAAAATGACCAAGCTGCCCTTCATAGGATATGAAAAAAGAGCCACAGATCTACTTGCCCTGGTACGTACAGATATGTGTGGCCTATTTAATGTGTCGATCAGAGACAACTTTATTTACTTCATTATCTTTATCGATAATTTGTCTTAGTACAGATATGTATACTTGATGCGATATAAATCTAAATCTTTTGAAAAGTTCAAAAAATTTAGAGATGAAGTAAAAAAATAAACCAAAAAGTTCATTAAGATTCTTCGATCAGATCGAAGAGATGAATATCTTAGTCATGAATTTTTGGACTATCTCAAGGATAATAGCATAGTCTTGTAATAGACTCCACCTGTAATGCCTTAACTCAACGGGATTTTAGAATGAAAAAATTGGATCCTATTAGATATGGTCTAATCCATGATGAACTTCACGGACCTTTCTGAGTTTCTTTGGGATATAGTTTAATAATAGTAATTTATCTACTGAATAGGATTTCATCTAAAATTATTTCTACCACATCGTATGAGATATGGTATGGTAGGAAGCCAAGTCTGAGTCATCTCAGAATTTGAGGTTGTCTGGCTTATGTCAAGAGACAGCAAGTGGATAAGTTAGAATCTAGGTCTCTTAGAGCTCTATTTATTGAATATCCTAAAGAGTCATTAAGATATTACTTCTTTTTTCCAGAAGACCATAATGTGATTGTGAGTTGATATGCCATTTTTTTTAAAAAATAATTTATTCAAAATGATGGCATTGGAAGATAGATTAGGCTCGAGGAGAAAGTTTTCGAAGAGCAATGAGCTAAGGAACTTAAGGGACCCAATCAATCTGAGCCGATCCACACACTACCTACTCCACCTCATAGGTCAAGTAGGATTTTTCATCCTCCTGAGAGGTACTTAGATACTATTTCAGAGGATATAGAAAAATATTCTTCACGAAAAATGAAGTTCATGATAATGATCCTAAAATCTATGATAATGAGAGATAATGAAGTTAGAAATTGACTCAACGTGCTCGAACCAAGTCAAGACCTTGGTAGATCTAGATCCACCTAAAAGAATAGTACTTATTGCATGTAAATGGATCTTCAAGAGAAAAATAGATGTAGATAGGAATGTGGAGACATTCAAGCTAGGTTAGTAGCGAAAGGGTATAATCAGCGTGAAGACGTTAACTATCAAGATACTTTCTCGCTAGTGGCCATGCTAAAATTCATCCGCACACTACTTATGATTACGGTATATTTTGATTATGAAATATGATAGATGGATGTGAAAATGATATTTTTAAATAGATATCTTGAGGAAGATTTCTATATAAATAGCCCCTTGGTTTCACATCTGGTGATGGTGATCACAAAGTTTGCAAGCTGCAAGATTCATCTATGGACTCAAGCAGGCATCTCGAAGCTAAAATGCTCATTTCAATGATGTAGTCAAATTATTTGATTTTATCAAGAACAAGGAGGAACCATGTGTATTCAAGAAGGTCAGTAGGAGCACTGTTGTCTTTCTCATACTATATGTGGATGACATCCTCCTAATTAGGAATGACATTCCCATGTTGATCTCGATCAAAGTATGGTTATCTAAGAAGTTTTCTATGAAAGATCTAGGAGAAGTATCCTTCATATTAGGGATTAAGGTCTATAGGAATAGACGAAGAGGATGCTGGATCTCTCATAAAAAATATACATAGAGAAGGTGCTGAAGAGGTTCAGCATGAATAACTCCAAGAGGAGGCTGGTGCCCTTCAGATATAGCATTCATCTCTCCAAAAAGATGTGCCTTAACACACCTAAGGAGATTGAATGCATGAGCAAAATCCCTTATGCTTCGGCAATAGGGAGCCTCATGTACACCATGCTATGTACACAACCTGATATTGCCCATCCTGTGAGTGTCACAAGTAGGTATCGGTCGAATCCAGAAAAAGAGCACTGAATTTTTGTAAAATATATCCTTAAGTACTAGAGAAGGACTAAGGATATATTTCTATTCTTTGGTAATAGAAAACTCCAAATCCAGGAATATATAGACTCTGACTTTATATCTGACATAAATGATCGAAAGTCGACATATGGAAGTCTATTCTTGTGCAATGATGGTGCTATAAGCTGAAAAAGTTTCAAGCAAATAGTGATAGCAGATTCCATCATGGAAGCAAAATACATTGCTATCTTAGAAGCTATGAAGGAGGTGTTCTGGTTCAAGAAGTTCACCATAAAGCTTGAAGTGATGCAATCAGATGCCATCCCTCTACAGTATGATAATAATAGTGCTATAGACTTTGCTAAGGAGCCGAGGTCTTATCAGAAGTCCAAGCACATCAAGCGGAGGTTCCATCTCATCCATGATTACCTTGAAAAAGGATACATTAAGGATAAAAGAGTCGATACTGTAGATAATGCAGCTGACCCACCGACGAAACTTTTAGGCTAGTAGAACATTAAAGCCCATCTTGAGAAGATGAAACTTATATTTGTAGTTAATTGGCTTTAGATCAAGTGAAAGTTTGTTAGATGTATGCCCTAGAAGTTAGATTAGCCGACACTTGTAAATATTTTCTAGGAACATTTTTGTAACTTTAATTTAAAATTAATAAAAAAATTATTTATTCTATCACATTATGTATAAAGTATCTATGATACATTTATTAAGTTAACAGACATGATAACAGATATTCTCAAGAGTGGAGAATTTAAGGCATGTATTATTATAATTAACTTATAAACTACTCTCGATCGTAGGATCATCACAAGGATGGTGATCGATTTAGAAGATCGGTGTATAATTACTTTTTCAGGATAAATGAGTCTTCAGTCTATGGTGTGGAGACACCAGAGCGAGAGTATAGGTACTTGTTGAGAACAAGAGCACTGAGCGTGACAGACCATCTCGAGCAGTCATAAAGGAGTCTATCTTCTCATCGATGACTAACTCAAAACTGCAGTCGTATGTCTAGTTCTTTGACCTAAGATGCATCGACAGTTCATCTTAAGTGTGTTATAGTTTGACTACACCATAACTCGATCTCTTAGCTATTTGAAATTCTGAGGTGTATGTTAGCTATAGCATGTTCATTATAGAAATTGGATCGCGCCAACATGAGATCTATCAATCTCGGTAGAGAAGTAGTCCAATGATGATCATGAGATCAAGTCCTTAATCCACGATCATGGCAAGTGTGAAATAATAGAAAGAGTTTCTATTAGAATTTCACATTAGACTCGAATTGAATGGTTTATTCATATGATAGGTGTAGGGTCTGGCAAGTTCATCTTGACCTAGATTCTGTCGGAACTCGTGATAGAAGAATTCAATCACATAGGTAGCTACATCGAGAGGTTAGTATTCGGTTCTGATGGATTGCCACCACATACCGTAAGATATCATTGGTGGATTTTGGGATCAATTAGAATTATTTTGATGATTAAATATTCTAATTAGATAAATTAAAAAAATTTTGGTCCATTGAAAGATATTTTGATGATGTCGATGATGGAGATCGTGACATGTTCCATTACTATACAAAATTGAACCTAACTAGCTCATACAAATAAGAGTTTGGATCTAGATATCATCAATTAGGCTAACCTAATTTGATTGATTTGGATTAGATCTAATCAGTTTTAAGAAAATCATGCTAACACATAATTAGACATGACTTTTTTCTTTTATGGACTTTCTAGTTGGTCTGGACTTAGTCAAATTTGATTTGACTTATCCAGGAACCTTGTCTGGATTTGTCCTGATCTAACTAGATCTTATTCTGGTCAGATCAAGACTTGTCCTGATGATATTAGGACTTGTCTTAACTATATTAGAGTTTGTCCTAAATCCATAAGATGGAAATTAGGGTAAGGATTTTTTAACCCAATCTTTGTAGGAAATGAGGGAGGAGGCATGTGCCTCCTAGAGTTTATCTAGGGGTGCATGCCCCTAGATCAAAATTTCATGAAAAATGAGGGCGCATGCCATACTCTACAGGTGCATGCCCCTAGATCAGAATTCCATGGAAAATGAGGGTGCATGCCATAAGGCACACGGCCCTTATGGCGTGTGCCCTTAGTGGATAGTGGAGATATGTGCCTAATGCCAACCCAACTCTCTCCTTTCTTCTCCATGCCATTTTCTCTCTATTTTATGCGGCAAAATTAGAGGATTTTCTAATATGAGGTGTGGAGATCAGATGGGAGTCCTTCTGTTTTAAGCAAACTAGTTGCTTAAATCCCTAGGACTCTAGGGTGGCACCTTAGTCCATAAAAGAACCCTGCGCCAGGTGTTTTTCAATCCATCTAAATCCAACACCTAGGCTCTATCTCTCCCTCCATTTCCATGCCATCTCTCCTGATCCTCTTCCTCTTCTCCACGCCCAAGGTGTTGGGCAAATCAGCAAGGAAAGTTCAAGATGCTATAGGTGCAAAGATCAAGTGAAGCAGATTCAATTCGTGAGACGGACATACTGTTGCTGGGGATCTGATCGAAGGCAAACTAGGAAGATCTAAGATCTAATTTTTTAAAATCAGATCTAGAAGAAGAAAGCCTCCAAATTTGACCTGAATGGATATTGGTAGAGGTCAGACATGTGCGTGGCTTACATTGAAACGTCGAAGCTTTAGATCATCATCACTGTGGGTGAATAGTTCACCCAATCGGATAGTAATTATTATCACTAATTTTATTTTATTTTTATTTTTGCTTTTAGATCAATCTAATGAGACCTGATAACTCTCAGATTTGATTGAATCTAGGAAAAAAAATTAAAAAAATTTAATCTAATCCAATCAGATCAATCCTATGGCAAGGAACTAAGTTTTTCTTTATTCTTTAAAGAAGAAATTAATGCCACTAACATCAAACTTGGTGATATTCATGAGGTAGAAGAACTGACACAATCACATACAGAATTGGATTTGATTAGAGAATCAAATCTAGAGTCCATTGTAAAGATAACTTTGAGGAGATTTGGTAGAGTACCATATTAGTTAGACAGATACTATAGTTTTTTAGTTTGGAATAATGATTCTATTGAATTAGATTAGAACGACGAGGATCCGATCACCTATATGGATGCCATGCAAAGGCCCAACTCTGAGAAATGGCTTGATGCCATAAAATCTAAAATGAAGTCCATCGAGATCAATGGTGTATGGACACTCATTTATCCACCCATAGAGATTAAACCAATAGGATACAAATGGATTTCCAAAAGAAAAAGAAGAGCAAATGAAAAGGTAGAGATCTATAAAGTCCGTCTAGTTGCTAAGAAATATCGTCAATATTATGGTATTAACTATGATGAAATATTTTTTTCTGCAGCAATGTTCAAGTCCATTCAGATTATGCTTACAATAGTAGCATATTTAGATTACGAGATCTGACAAATGAATATCAAAATCACTTTTCTTAATGGAGAGCTAGAAGAGATGTATGTGATATAGCCTAAAAGATTCACATCCATAGATGAATTTAAAGCATGTAAGCTAAACAGATCTATTTATGGACTGAAGCAAACTTTCTAGAGTTGGAACATGCATTTTGATGAGATGATTAAAATGTATAGCTTTATTAAGAATAAAGAAGAGCCTTGTGTCTATAAATGGGCAAATGGTTCTATAATTATATTTCTTATGCTATATATCGATGATATTCTTTTAATCAAAAATGGCATCCTTGCATTACAGAAAATAAAGGTATGGTTGTCATCTTAGTTCTCCATGAAGTATTTAGGAGAAGCATCCTATATCCTAAGGAGAAAGATTTATAGAGATAGATCTAAGAGGCTGCTTGGATTGTCCCAATCAATGTACATTGATATCATGTTGAAATGGTCCATCATAGTGAATTTCAAGAAGGGCTATCTTCCAACAGGCTAAGAAATTACTCTTCCTAAGAAGGATTGTCTGACAACTTCTGAAGAGAGAGAGCATATAAGTAAAATTTTATATACCTTGATAATGGGATCTATCATGTATGCTATGACATGTATGAGACCAGATGTGACCTACTTACTAGGGGTGGTAAGTAGGTACCAATTTGATCCTGATAAGAACCATTAGAAGGTTGTAAAGACAATCCATAAGTATTTGAAAATCCTAAGGATAATGGCTCATTTATAGAGAATTTGACTTAAAACTTATGAGATATATTAATTCTAATTTTTAGTTAGACCATGATGATAGCAAGAGTATGTTGGGATAAATATTTATCCTAAATAGTAGAGCAATCTACTCAAAAAGTTTCAAGTAGTATACTGTAGTTGATTTTATTTTCGAGGTGGAATACATCACGATATTCAATGCTACCAAAAAAGCTGTTTGATTGCAAAAGTTCATCAACAAGCTAGAAGTGACACCCTCCATTAATGATCCTGTTCTGCTATATTATGACAACACTAAAGCCATAGCTCAAGTGAAGGAACCAAAGTTGCATCAACAAACTAAACACATTCTACGTTGCTATCATATTGTGCGAGAGATCGTGGATCGAGGTGATATCAATCTTCAAAAAATCAATGAAAAAAAGAATCTGATTGATCCATTCACTAAAGCCCTCGGAATCAAGGAATTTGATGATCATAAGATGAAAATAAATATTAGATACTATTCTGATTAGCTTTAGTCCAAGGAGGAGATTGTTAGGAATAGTGTTCTAAAGTTAAATGTCTAAGCTATAGATGGTTGTAATTTTGTATATAAATTATATTAATAAAATTTATTTTTGATAGTTCATTATATTGCATATTCTTAGAACTTTTTTTATGATGAAGTCCTCAAAACTATAAATGATCAATAAAGAAGGATTTATCAAATAGTTCTTAAACCATATTTACGACCAAATGATACGTTATTATAAGGATGATAATGTTTATCGAGTATAGATCATTATGTGCCATATGAGTTGATTATCTTTTTAACCGAGTGTGGAGATACCGGTATGATATACAGATGAGATATAGAGATACATCATCACTGAATAATGACTCATCTGTAGAACACTTTGCTGTCAAGAGATGCTCGCAAAGAATATGGGCATAAGTGTTCCTCTGACCTATGATCATCATGGTGAATTACAGGCAACTCACTATGCTTTGGTGTTGGACTATTTGTATTTCTAATATAATGATGAAAGATTTTTGGGTACAGCCAAGTACTTACGAAGTCGGTATGTGAGTCAAGATGGAATTCATCCCTCTGGATTATAAGAGATGATGTATCACTATATTTTAATTTAGTAAAAGCTTGGTCAGGATAATCTATATTACTATCATAAAATTTGAAAGGTTGAAATACAATGTCGATGATTGATTTAGGGTTGACAGTTAACCCTAAGTCATCTTGAGCATTCAGGGTTAAAGGGATGAGTTATGTAATAACCATAGGCCAAGGTTCTTAAATATGGCTTTGTAGTTATTTGATCCATCCAAATATCAAGTATCATTACTAGATGGTCATTTTGATTAGTTCAGAAAATGATTTCTATATTATTAGCTTAGTGTTCGAACTTATGGAGTCACGCACATTAGTCATGCAATGTAGAAAAGAATTAACCTAACATCTATATATTTAATTTAGAAATGATTGACTTGATTGAATAAATAAATTTATTTAATTTAAAAATTAATTTAATGGTCATATAGAGTTAAACACTGACTATCCTAGCTAGCACTAGCCATGAGGTTCTGGATTAATTTTGGAGATGAATTTTACCTAATATATAATCCAAGTGTTTATGACAGACTGGTTTCAAGTCATGATTATTTTAGATCATATCTAATTTAATTGGGCTTGATTCAATTAAGGCTTATATGGTTAATTATCCAAGTTAGACTTGGACCTAAATCCTAATTTGATTAGGGTTAATCGGCCTTCGAAATAAGTTCGAATCAGATTCAAATTGGACCTAATTTGGACCAAATTTGATTTGGTCAACAATTGTCTTTGACCACTGAGATTTTCTATCATATGTGGCCGACCAAAAGGGTATTGGGCATGGATTTATTCAGCCCTAATCATTAGTTTGGATGGCAACAAAGGGAGGTATTGACCTCATGATTGATTTTAGTGATCACTAAACTTTGAGTATTTATATATCTAATCATATGTTTCAAGAGTAGTTGTAGGTCTTTACATGTACTGTTTAAATTAAAGATATTATTCTTGAAAAAGATCTCCTCCAAACAAGCTAAGTTAAATGAATTAAAGAAGAATTTTTAAGCTTTTGACTTAGGGGAGTCAACCCCAGAAAGAAAGGAGCCAACCCTAAAATAGGTTGAAAAAATGAAGACTATAATTTTTAGGATAGCCAGGAGTTGACCTCAAGGATAGAGGAGTCGACCTCAGCTCATTAGCATATACCTAACACGTAGAGGGGATGATCCATGAGTCGACCCCTGTGCCAGAGATCGACCCATGAGTCGATCTCTATTGTACAAAAATAGAAGATAGAAAGTAAAATTTTTTGATACCCAAAAGGAGTGATCCTAGAGCGGATGGGGTCAATGCCAAGAAATTGGAGTCAACCCCAAGCACGGAAAAGGCTATAAAGGCTAGTTTTTTGCACTTCTTCAACGAGCTTTTTTCATTTCAAATGGCTAGCTCAACCTCTCCAATGATTAAATCTCTATCTCCAGCCATTATGAAGCTTATTTAAAAGTAAAGAATCAAAAGAAAAAGAAAAAAAATGGATTGAAAGAAGAAATCATTCAAGATTGAGTGAGTTCCATTGAATATCCAAGAAAAGAAAGAAAAGAGAGGAAACAAGCACCAAATTCAGAGGGCATACATGAGAGATCTTCCTAAACTTCTCAAGCATCCTCTCATTATTCAAAGAAGAGAAAGCAAGCTTTAAACGAGCAACTTTTCAACCTCTTCTTTGAGCCAAATAGTGTTTTTATTTTTCTATTTATTTAAAACTAAATTTGTCATCTTGTTTTGTATTTTCTTTATAAATTTCTATTAGAGAAAAAAAACTTGAGGTTTAGGCCAGTCCAAGCTCATAATTGAATATTGTATTGATTTTAGTTGTTTAGCTCAAAAAACCAACTGAGTTATTAGGAAACCCGAAAAACTAATGGTGTAAGATTTTGCTTAGTGCTCCTATAAAAACTAATTGGGTTAGTTTATGAGCTTGAAAAAATAAACACACTATAATCAAGAGAGTATTATAGTAAAAATTTCAAGAAAAGCTTAGAGAGTGGATGTAGGAGCAGATTGCTCCGAACCACTATAAATTTTATGTTTGTGTTGTGACTTCTTTGTTAGAATTTATAGTGCTCCCAAGCCTTGAGAGGCCATAGGAAGAGTTAGGATGTTGGCTCCGAGATACTAGAATGGGTGTGAGTCCTAGGACTAGGATAGAAGCTATCCTAGGATGGAGGCAGTGTGCAGCCCTCCACGAACTTGAGGTTCAGATGTGAGAATCTTAAGGGACTTGGTAGATGCTCCGGAGACCTAAGACACAAGATGAAGTAAGGGACCAGAGCCATGAGAAATATCAGCTTAGATAAGGGGTTGGCACATAGACGGACTAGCTTGGATACGCAGTCGAGCTGGCTCAGGCTGAGATTGAGCTAGCTCGGGGTAAACTCAAGCAGGCTCTCTCAGGTAGACAGAAGATAATATTCGAGGAAGACGCAGTTGAGCCAGCTCGACTTTTGATAGAGCTGACTTGACGATGGTGAATAGAACTGGATGGAATTTTTTGTTTGGTCTTGGATTGGATTTAATCCAAGAGGTTTTAAGGCCTGCTTTATAGGGTCTTAAGGAGACTAACTCATGTGTGGATCGAATTTAAATTCTAGAGATGAGAGCATGGGAGACATGGGTGTACATAGGCTCGGTGAGTACTTTCATGTATTGAATTAGCTAGAAAAGTTTTTGATCGGGCCTAATAGCTATGTATAAATACATAGATTGTATTAGAGTTTTTGATTGGGCCTAATAGCTAGAAGAGTTTTCTTCCTCAATCTCTATTATCTCTTTTCTCTAGTGTTGCCATCCCAGGGTTCTTGAAGAAGACCTAAAGAGGGAGGCACCTTCGGTGCCCCATCATAGATCCAGATAGTGGATCCATGGTTCGCTATCCTTAGATAATGTTAAAGATCTCCTCAGATCCATGCTAAAGATCCTGAATTTTTATAACATGGTATCAAATTAGTACCATGATTTTCAATAATTGATATCAGAGTGATATCATGTTTCAATAATTGGTATCAGAGCTTGATGGTGCATGAAAGTGAAGGAGAAGTCATATAGGAAGAAATCAAAAATCTATGCACCTATTTCATGGTATGTCTTAGATCTATCTTTGTTATTCTATGGTTTGACTAACTAGGAGTAGTGAATTGAAGGTGGAGGTTGAGAGGATTAACGAAAATGATTTTTTCAAGGATGGAGGGTTTGGATGCATGATTTACTGAGCGGTCTTGTTGGAAAGGCCAGGGTATATGAAAGTTCGGTGACAAGGGTTCTCTAGGAAGATGGGCAACATGGGGCTGTTTAATGGTTGAAGAGAGATTTCTAAGGGATAATGGTCGAAGAAAAATTGAAGAAGTGACTATATATCCTTCGATTGCAAGAAGGTGGAAAAGTAGTTGGGGATGCATTCAATGGTTCCATCAGAGCATGGATTTGTAAAGTCTTGGAAGCGATGGAAATGATTTATCCACAGAGCATCATAGTAGGTTCAGAGGAGGCAAAGATTCTTGGTGATTTCAGAGGTGCCCATGGGATTACGGAGTATCCGACATGGAAGATGCGATAGTAGAGATCCAACAGGTCAGGACTAAATGGTTGATCTTGGATCAGATTTCTTCTGTAAGAGCACCAGAAAGAGTCACGATTCAGATGGAGGATGGTTTCTGTACAGTAAGAGAAGACCCAAATACTTATAAGAAGGTGGTATCGAGATAAGGTAGAGAGCGCTGAAGTACTGCAGTAGCACTTTTCTGGAGGCATGAGATTGGAAGAGACTCGATGGTACAATAGCTGAGGGAGGTATCTCAGTAGAGAGTGTCAGTAGGCATCTTAGGAAGACCAAGAGCAGATCTCAGGGAGAGCTTAGAGGGTTTCAAGAGCCTCGAGATGAGATAGGTGGGTCTGAGCTCAGGATAGGATTTGAGCTGTAGTTCCTCCGAGCATAACTGAAGCGATGGTTGGTATGGGGCAAAAAAGGAGAAGGGCTAGGTGGAATTTTTTAGGTTTCAGTCACTAGTTTAAAGAGTTAGATGAGCTCTTGGATTTCAGAGATGCCTGCGAGTTGTGGAGGTATCCGAGATGGCTTCGAAGGGATCCAGGGAGTGTAGAGAGTTTGAAGGGATAGCGATAGTATTTAAGGTGCTGTGGTAGGCTCAGCAATGCAGCATTGAGTGGTTGGCCTCAAGTGACTCGGTTATAGAGTCAGATTCTTGTGTAACATCAAATGGACTTCGATTTTAAGTGGAACACCAGGTAAAGATAACTTTACTGATGGAGATGTGACACAATTTTAAAGTGGAGAGGTACGGAAGGATCTATATCCCAGCACCAGCATCGAAGATGCATAGTTCTAGATGGAGCGACATGTGCAGAAGGATAGGCATAGTTCTGAAAAGATCGTATTAGGTGATGCAGTGAGTATCGGTATAAGAATGCTACAGGTTCTCCAAGAAAGTTTAAGCAGAAGAAATCCTATAATTTCAGAATGGTGCGAAGAAGTAAGCCAAGATCTTCAACGATAGAGGTGGTCATCCCAAAAGCCTCAAAGGATGCACAACAGTTGAAGAAGATTGACAGAGATGATGTTTACATAAGGGGCTATTAGGGTACATAGCGATAGTAGGATCATGCAGGAAGGCATTGCCAAGAATTTGCCAAAACTTGGGATATCAAGATAGAGATTGTTAAGATTTGTGGTGCTCCTAAGCCTTGGAAGGTCATAGAAGAAATCAAAATGTTGGCTCCAAGATACTAGGATGGATGAAAGTTCTAGGACTAGAATTGAAGCTATCCTAGGATGGAGGCAGCATGTAGCCCTCCATGGACTTAAGGTTCAAGTGTGAGGATCTTGAGAAGCTTGGTAGGTATTTCAGAGATCTAAGACACAAGATAGAGCAAGAGATCAGAACCATAAGAGATATCAGCTAAGATAAGGGGCTAGCATATAGGCAGGCTGGCTCGAATATACAATCGAGCCGACTCGAGCTGAGATCGAGTCGGCTCGAGATGAATTCAAGTAGGCTCTCTCAGGCAGATAGAAGACAGTATTCAAACGAGATGCAGTTAAATTAGCTCGACTTCTGATAAAGCTGATTCGATGATGGTGAATAGAACTGGATGGGATTTTCTGTTTGATCTTAGATTAGGTTTAATCCAAGGGATCTTAAGGCCTAATTTATAAGATCTTAAGAGAACTAACTCATGCATCGATCGGGTTTAGATATAAGGGATGAGAGCATGGAAGATATGGATGTACATGGGCTTGGTGAGTGCTTTCATGTATTAGGTTAGCTAGGAGAATTTTTGGTCGGGCCTAATAGCTATATATAAAAACATATAGGTTGTATTAGAATTTTATTATGAAAAGGATTGGAGTACATATCTTTTCTCCCTTAATCTTTCTTCTTTCTTCTCTCTAGTGTTACCCTCCTAGGATTCTTGAAGAAGACCTAGAGAGGGGGGCACCTCTCTCAAGCCCTAAGAGAGAGGCGCCCCATTACAAATCCAAGTGGTGGATTGATGGTTTGCTATCCTTAGAAAATATTGAAGGTCTCCTTAGGTCCATGCTAAAGATCCTTGATTTTTACAACATGGTATCGGATGGTACTATCATTTTCAATAATTGGTATCAGAGAGATATTAGGTTTCAACATTCTTGTGCTTGCATAACTTGCTTTTCATTCTAGCTTATCTTAGTTTTAATTCTTGTTTAGCAATATATATTTTAATTCCACTACTATAAATTGCTACATACATTATTCACTTCACAATCACTTTGATAAGTTGAAGTTAAAGTATATATTTATTTAAATTTTAAATTTGATTAAATTTTTATAAGAATCTAATTCATTTTCTTCTCTTGAGTTGCTATCTCTAAGCAACAAGTGGTATCAGAGCAGGTGCTCTATTATTAATTATTGATCTAGTAGTTAAGAGCCAAAGATTATAGCAACCCGAACTAGTTTTACATTCATCAAAGGATAATCCACTTCTAGGCCACCATTTTTTGATGGAATAAATTATATATTTTAAAAATAAAAATAAAAATTTTTATATAAACTCTATACTATGATTTATTGAGGATCGATCATAACTAGAAGACCATACACACCCATAATTATAATAAATGATATGACTCTTTCCAAGTCAAAAAAAGATTGGAATGAGTATGATAAGAAAATGGCTTAATTAAATGCAAAAGCCATCAATGTTCTTTATTATTCACTTGATATACAAGAATTTAATAGAATATCTACTTGTACATCAGCAAAGAAAATTTGTAAAAGATTAGAAGTGACTCACGAGAGAACAAGCTAAGTAAAAGAGTCCAAAATTAATTTGCTTGTTCATAAATATAAAATATTTAAAATAAAAATGTGAATCAATTTTTGATATATTTTTCAAATTTACTAAAATTATTAATGCCCTTAATGGTTTTGGTAAAACCTACTCTAACTATGATCTTATTTGCAAGGTGTTAAGATCTTTGCCAAAGGAATGGGAAGCAAAGGTGATAGCCAATCAAGAAGCTAAGGATCTCACCAAGCTATCCCTAAAGGAGCTCATTGGTTCACTCATGATACATAAGTTAAACATTGCACAAAAGGAAGAAGAAGAACCTAAGATGAAGACCGTTGCTTTCAAATCCATGGCTAAATTTGAAGAAAGCGATGAGTTGGAGGAAGATAAAGTAGAAGAAGAGAGTGAAGTTAATGATGAGAACATGACGCTTCTCTTAAGAAAATTCAAAAAATTTCTCATGAAGAGAAGCTTGAAGAAAGATAATGAAGAAGAAAGATAAAAGAAGAATGTCACTTATTACAACTGCAACGAAAAGGATCACTACAAGCTGGAATGTCTCTTAATTGAAAACCACCCCAAAAGGATTAAAAGGAGTGCATTACTAAAAATTTGGAAAAATAGTGACATGTCAAATTCGGATGAGGAAGAGAAAAATACAAATCTTTGCCTCATGGCTATGGAAGACGAGGTAATTTTTGAAAACTCGTCTAATTTTACTTTTGATGAATTATTTAATGCCTTTAATGAATTAATGGATGAATTCAATAAATTAAGGCTAAAAAATAAGAATCTCAAAAAGTCAAATCTTAGTTTAATAGAAGAAAAAAATTTAGCTAAAGAAAAAGAAAAATAGATGAAATCTAAAAAATCTTTGATTGAGAAAAATATTGAGATGAAAATGAAATATGAAAATCTAAAATTCTTTCTAAAAGAAATAAAAATCATCTAAAAGAAAAGAATGAACTTAAGGGAGAAAATGAAAAGTTAAGAAAAATATTAAGATTTTGAAATCAATAGTAGAAAAATTTACTCTTAGTTTTCAAAATCTTAAATGAATGGTAAATAACAAAATGATTGTTTTTAATAAAATAGAAACTAATTTTAATTCTTCAAAAATAGCAATATACTAAAAAATATTACTAGAGTTTCACTCAAAAATGATTTAGTAGTATGTTACAAATATAACAAAGTAGGCCATAAAATTTTAAAATATAATTTTAAATGAATTGGCCGTACTTCAGTTAAGCAAATTTGGATTCGAAAAGAAATCTTGAGTACTAACTCCAATGGACCCAAGAAAGTTTGGGTACAAAAAATTATTAAGTGATTTTGCAAGAACACTAGGGATCTAAATAAAATAAAAAGAAGAAATTTTTTTATGAATGCCTTGAAAATGAAAATGGATGGGTGATGATGCATGGTATAATCAAAATTTTTCTCACATCATGCCATCAATGCTTATGTGATTGATTGATTCTATTATTTACTTGCTTGAAATAATTTTAGTATGATTAATTTTGATGTTTGTAAAGAGATAAATGTTTTGATTTTAAAAGGTCAATATGCTATCCTCTATGTATCTTATTTTGGAACAATTTGAAATGAACTTATCTTAAAATTTCAGCATGATGTTTTTACTTTCCTATATCAAATTTGTAATTGGAAAACTTGAAATTAAAATGATACCTAATTTGATATGAATATTTTTAATTGCTAAACATATAAGTAAAACTAAGTATGACATTCCTCTATAAAATGCTAAATTATTAAAAAGCTATCAAAACTTTGCATGATCTAAGTACTTGAAGATAAAATATCCATTCATAAAACTCAAGCTTGCCTAAGGATTCAAAACTTTTCTAGTTGAAACTAAAAATTTAGAGCTTATATCTAGATTTTTTTTTCTCTTGATACTCTTAATTATCTTACTCCAATTAACCAAATCTTTGATTCTCAAATTTATTTTAAAAATCAATTTTGACCCCCCAATTTGATTGAATAGCAATTTAACCTCAATTTAATTGAATTTTCTTGATTTGAAACTCCTCTGAATTGTTTCTATATCAAAGGGTTGACTCAAAATTTAGTAAAGTCGACCCGTGGGCTGAAAAGCAATTTGGAATAGTTATATGAAGGAGTTGACCCTAGTTTTACTGGAGTCGATCCCTTTGAAGGTGTTGACTCATTTCCAAAAGCAGTTGATCCTTTTTCAGGATAGAATTTTTTAATCGGAGCCATCCTGATGCCATGTTCGCTCTATACCATTTCTCTCAAGCTAAGACTTCTCCGAACTCCTCTCTTTGCCCAAATCGAACCACAAACCTCTATTCCCTTGTTTTCATCGGTGATTTGGTGTTCAATGACTCACATGAAGCAGATAGCCCAATGGGAGAGATGACCCCATGCATGAATTTGGAGCCCTAGCTCCTCTCCTATGCTTTCTCCCCTCCATGAATGTTACTTCAAGCACCGTGCAGAGCAGAAAAGTCCTTCACCTTTGCTGGTAGCCCTTCTTCCTTGTGGATTACTCCTTCATGGTCCACTATTATTTCCCACATTATCTCCATAGGTAGAAATGTTGATTTTGGATTTCTGGAGAAGAATGGATTAATTTTGGGGAGAAATTAAAGAGACTAGGATGGAAACTTTTTTGTTCCTTGAAGACATTGACCTATCCTACCCTAGTTAAAGAATTTCACTCCAATTTTACTCCAATTTTAAGAATGATAGCTGAAGGGAGCTTAACAAAAAAATTAGAATAAAAATCTAAAGGATTTAAGTACGTTTTGGAAAGAGAGGATATTAATAATATAGAGGAGGTGAGAGCTAACAGATTGTCTACTAAGATGCGCCTCCTACACCATATGACAAACCTGATTTTCTTCTCGAAGCCTGGTAGATTTGATTTTGTGTTAGGCTGAGATGTTTCATTCATGTATCATGTGATTAGAGAAATTTTTCTAAACTTACTGACCTTGATCATCAGACTTATGGAGGAAACAGCAGGAAGATCAAGAACATCTCTATCCTATGGGATGGCATTACTCTAGTATTTTAGGAGCATTGGATAGATATCGATGGAGAGACCTCTTGAGCTCTTATGCATACTAGCACTTATAACAAGCACTTACTGCACCGCATGGATTTTGAGAAATAGAATGTTCATTAGACCCAGCAAGGGGCTTAGGCTCAGGAAGATGATCTAGTTATGACTCCTGAGGTTATTCCTGTAGCAGATGTGCAAATAAAGGAGCCAGCAGCATGAGCAGCACTAGCAAAGTAGACTGAGGTTGATCATCCAGAGGCATTAGACAAGCCATCTACTTCACTGGATGAGAATTTACTGGTTAAGAGGGCCTTCTCGAGTATTATTTTAGTAGTCAGCTAGATTCAATGACTCATTTCAAAGGCCATCTCACTGCTTAGAGAGGAGGCAGCAAAGATGAGACAGGAAGGTGATTGGATCATCCAGGACATGAGACAGGAGACTGCACGATTGATACAGAAAGTTTCTACTGCAAGGATAGATGTTTCGGGCTAGCCATCTGGAGATGCTGAACCATATTTACCTTCTCAGCTTGGACATAGTTCTTAGAGCCTCTGGAGCCTTTGTTAGGATGCTAGGACATACTCTACAGAATTTTAGCTTTCCTTAGCAATCTTTTTTTGATAGGTTTACATGACATATTTTGTTTAGACTTTTATTTGTTATCATTATAAACAACTTATGTATTTTTTTTTAAAATTAATGAAAAGCAATCTTTTGGTCAATTTGTATCTACTTGAGTGAATGTTGTACTTGTTTGAAATTTTTTTCAGAAAAATTTATGTCAATTAAATCTTAATTTGATTCTTAGTTCACTCAATTGATGCTTGCTTAATCTAAAAAATAGCTTTATTCGAAAAAGATAGGGAAAGAAAGTAAATTTTTTTTTTCTTAAAAATTTTTTTGATTGAAAATATCTTAACATAAAGAGAAGAATTTATTTAAGATAAAATTATTACTAATTTATTTATTTATTAATGTGGTCTTAATTAAAAGTGCTTAACTTTTAAAAAAAGGGGAGAATAAATTTAACAAGTAAAAAGAGAGGAAGAAAAATGTCATGTGATAAATCTTCTAGTTTTACACTTACATACAAAAGAAGAAATATTTCCTAAAAATTAACTACCTTGATTTGATTGGAAATTCTATTGAATTTGAATATTGATCCTAAAACTTCCAACCAATTATTTTTAGTTTTCTTAAATTGAGCACTCTTGTGTTTATTCCATTTTCTCAATTTTCTTGATTTGATTGTAATTTTTTTTTGATAACTAACTGGAGTTAATGTGATTTTAAAAATATTTTTTCTCCAAATAAATTAAATTTTAAAATTCAAGATGATGAATATTTCATATGTCAATTTTATAAATTTTAGAGTTAGGTTGAATTGGTAACAATTTTTCACTCCAAGAAATGAATGTCGAAATTGATATCATTTCAATCTTTTTGCAAGTCATTTAAATTTAGAAGATTTTACATATTTTTCATGCATTGAGAAAATCTTTATAAAATTTTTTTTACTCTGATGCTTTCTTTGACACATACTTTTTTAAAGCTTAATTGATTAAAATCTTTTGAGAAAAGAAAAGAATAAATGTTAAATTTGATATCAGATTTGAAAATTTTTGATGTGCTTGTTCTACTACTCAATTATTTGAAAAATTCTTTTTTTAATTGAATTGAAAATTTAAATTGATGGTATCAAATGCAAATTTGGCATCAGACATACTTTACTTGGTATCAAATATGCTAAAATATTTTAAAAAGCTCTATCCCTTAATATTGATTTGAAAATTTTAAATTTAATCCATTTAGAAAGGGAGTGAGTGCTATTAATATAAATTTGGTATCAAATGCTTATTTTCATATTAAATGTCCCATGAAGATCAAATTTAATACCCTCTTGCAATTAAATTAAAATTTTTTAAATTTGACATATTTTTTAAAATTTTAATTAATTTTTATGATATTTCTTGATTCTTCCATGAGCTTTTAAATATTGTCAAAAAAGAGAAGAAAAATTATTGAGTATATGCTATGCTTGAGCTTACATATTTCATGCTTAAAAGTTCTTAAAATATCTTAAAATGTTTGAAACATCTTAGATTATTTTAAAAAGCATGAAAATACTTAAATCTAAAATTTTGAATTTAAGCAAAATTAGAGCTTTCATGAGGTGTGCATTTATATTTGTGTATATTCTTACTTTATATTTTATACTAGCTAGTTAGTTGAAATACATTAATTCTATTTTTGCACATACACTCAAAATTTTATTATCATCAAGAAGAAAAAGATTGTTGATCCCACGATTGATTTTGATAATCGCCAAACTTTGAGTATTTATGTATCTAACCATGTATTTCAAGAGTAGTTGTAGATCTTTTCAGGTGTTTAAATAAAAAACATTATCCTTGGAAAAGATCTTCTCAAGAGAAGCTAAGTCAAAGGAATTAAAAAAAAAATTTTAAGCTTCTGACTTAGTGGAGTCGACACTAGGAAGAAAGGAGTCGATCCCTACACTGAAATAGGTTGAAAAAATAAAGATTTTAATTTTTAGGATGGCCAGGAGTCGACTCGAAGGATAGAAGAGTCAACCCTAACTAGTTGGCATTTATCTAGAATGCAGAGGGGACAACACGAGCTAGCACGTATCTGGCACACAGAGGAGACAATCCATGGGTCGACCCTTATGCCAAGGGACAACCCATGGATCAACTTCTATTGCATAGAAACAGAAGACAGAAAATAAAATTTTTCAAAACTCAGAAGGAGTCGACCCCAAGCACAGGACCGACTATAATAGCTAGTTTTCTATACTTCTCCAATGGGTCTTTCTCATTCCAAACGACTAGTTCAACTTCCTATCTCCAACCATTGTAAAGCTCATTTAAAGATGGAGAATCAAAAGAAAAAGAAGAAAAGTGGATTGAAAAAAGAAATCATTCAAGATTGAGTGAGCTCTATTGAATCCAAGAAAAGAAAGAAAAGAGAAGAAACAAGCACCAAATTCAAAGGACATATACAAGAGATCTTCCTAAACTTCTCAACCATCCTCTCATCATTCAAAGAAGAGAAAGCAAGCTTCAAATGAGCAACTTTTCAGCCTCTTCTTCGAGCTAAATAACATTTTTATTTTTCTATTTATTTAAAACTAAATTTGCCATCTTGTTTTTGTGTTTTCTTTACAAGTTTCTTTTGGGGAAAAGAATCTTGGAGTTTAGGCCAGTCTAAGCCGGTAATTGGACGTTGTATTGATTTTGATTATTTGGCTCGGAAAACTAACTAGATTGTTAGTGAACCAAAAAACTAATGGTATAAGATTTTGGTTGATGCTCCTATAAAAACTAACTAGGTTAGTTTGTAAGCCCAAAAAAATAAATACACTATAATCAAGAGAAGATTATAGTAAAAATTTCAAGAGAAGCTTAGGAAGTGGATGTAGGAGCAGGTTGCTCCAAATCACTATAAATTTTGTATGTTTATCTTATGAATTCTTGTGCTTGCATTACTTGCTTTAATTCTAGCTTATCTTTATTTTTAATTCTTATTTAATAATATAAATGTTTTAATTCTACTGCTATAAATTGCTACATATATTATTCACTTCACAATCACTTGGATAAGTTAAAATTAAATCATATACTTGTTTAGATTTTAAATTTGATTAAAATTTTATAAGAACCCAATTCATCCCTCCCCCCTCCTCTTGGGTTGCTACCTCTGGGCAATAGGAGGTCAAAAGATGATGCCAATTCCTCTCCATTAGGTTTCCTAATTGGATTAGGAAATCTCTTTAAGTCTCCTACTTGGATTAGGATTTGATATAATCCTAATTAAATTAGGTATTAGGCATGTCCTATAAAAGCATGAGAGCTCTTGGGCATGGGGTGATGTGATCCTAAGCCCTAGGCATGAGATATTGAGAGCCCTTGCATGAGAGAGAGCCCTTGATGTGTCTTCTCTTTTGGCATGGGGTTTCTTCAAGGTGGGAGATCAGATCTTGCTTCCTCCTTCTCTCCCTCTATCTAGTGTGATGCCACAAGTTCATTTCTCTCTTCTATATTGTATGGCATGCATGCGAAGTAGAGGATCTATGCTTTCAGATCTTATGAAGTAAAGCTGCAAAATTTTCAGCACCTCGATCATCTTTTTGCTGCATATCGAGGTATGTTTCATAATAGTGATGAAAAATTTTTAAAACTAAAATATATTCTCCTTGGTTATGATCTAAATCTGATTCAGATTAGAAAAAGTTTTTTCTTCATTCACATGGACCCTTAAGTGGTGCACCATGTTTTCACACAGCGCATAGGGGAATTTGGTGCAGGCTGCTAGCGTGGCATGTGGTGGTTGGTTAGGATGATGGCCCGGTTCATGCCATGGGTGATCTATGCATTGCCTAACATGGTGCACGGGTAGGATGGCACGATCTAATGTCTGCAGAAGGCTACAAATGAGATCCAACAGATAGAGGCTAATTTAGGTGGTGTTAGGGCTGCTAAATTGAGTCTAATTAAGGTCTGAGGCTTTTAAAAGGCCCTGTGAGGTAGGTAGAATAGGGTGTGGCATGGTTTGGCTCGATAGAACATCAAAAGATAGATCTACAGCAGTAATAGACTATGGAGAGCTGTCGATAGAAAGCAAAAGTAGGAGCTTCAGGTAGACTACCAGGCAATAGTTAGAGCTACAATGATTTTCTAGAGAAAGAGCTTTCTAAGAAAAAATGCTTCTTGTTGAGAAAGAAGAATTAGTGTATGAGAGTTGAAGGTGTGATCTCCGCTTGTAAATATTTTTTTCATAGAAAAGATTGCTTGCCTCTTAGAGGTAAGCTTTGGCTTAATCCACATATTTGATTATATTTTTTTATTCTTTCTTCTTTCTTTCTATTATGGTATCAACATCATCACCGACGTATTGATCCAAAATTTGTAGAATCCATATTCTGCATGAGGGATCTTTTCAAGAGATGGTATCAGAGTAAGTGGGATCACGATAATTAATATTAGAACAGCTCTAGTCATAATAATTGATATTAGAATCAGATCGTATGAGAGGTTTGGATTGTGATGGTGTTGATCAAGATCCAAGAAGATGGAGAAGACATGCTCAATCGAGATGAAAATCAGCTGGTGTGATAGAAAGAGCAATTTCTCTTTATGACAAGGGAGGATAAAAGATGTGCTCATCCAATAAGAATTAATTGATACTCTCTTATGCAAGAAGATGCCAGCTACTATAAAGATGAAGGATTGGAGATGGCTCTAGATGCAAATGGTAAGTATGATTTGCTTATACTTGATGGATGATGTGGTGATCCATATTCTTAGTAAAAATTTTTTGATGGTGATATGGTCAAAACTCGAAAAGATGTACATAGCAAAGTCACTCACTAACACTCTCTTTCTCTAGAACCAATTTTATCAGCTATGGATGAATGAGAGGCAGAGTATGTAGGAGCATCTCAGCAACTTTCAGAAAATCCTCACCAACCTCCTCAGTATTGATGAGAAGGTTGAGGAGAAGACTAGGGCATTGGTCTTGCTTTCATAGCTTTTCTTTTCTTTTAAGTCCTTGGTAACTACTTTTTTTATGGAAAAGAGCATCACAAAGATAGAAAAGATTATTGCTGTACTTTTTCAAAATAAGGTTCTTAAGTGGAAGAATCGAGTCTCAAGTTCAGATGGTGACTCGACTATGATGGTGACTAAAGATGATGGTGGTAAAAGATGAAGCAACAGAGGATTACGAGGTGGGCAATCCAAGTCTAAGATGAAAAACTTAAGAAAGATTAGATGTTATCGGTGAGATAAGTCGGAACATCGAATCAGAGATTCTCCATAACTCAAAGGATAAAGGCTACTATGGCGATGGCCCAAGGTTGCGACATGGATGAGATCAATGATTGTATGGTCTCAGAGAAGGTATCTACTTTTTTTCACCAATGGATATTAGATTCTATATGTTCGTATCATATTTGTTATAGAGATGAGTAGTTTGACTCTCTAGAGAGCAATGATGGTACTGTTCATTTGCTAGATGGATCAAACTATATGATTAAGGGCACTAGAACTGTTAGTTTGTAGGTACATGATGGAACAGTAAAAAAATTGGATGAGATTCGATACATATTTAATTTCAAAAAAAATCTAATTTTACTAAGCAAACTGGATTCAAACAGCTATAGATGAAGAGTTAATGATAGAATCCTAAAGGTCATGTACAGCAGTAGAATTATTTTAAGAAAAAAAAGTATGAAAGATATTACCTCTTAGCAGGAAGCTCAGCACAAGATGAAGCTTCAAGTGCCAGTAGGAGCCCAGAGCGATATGGAGCTTTAGGTACAGGTATATCGGGCATGAGACATGAGACTTGGAAGGACGATAGGCGACGTCATAAGATGAAGATCTTATTACCATAAGAGGCCATCCCAAATAGATCTCAGGTCAGATAAGTCATAGCATATGATGAAAATGAGATCAAGCGGTCAGACTTGACTCTCATATTTGCCCATCCATGAGTTGATGGTATTTATCCTAGAGCATGGGTGAGAGATCTACAAGATCATTCAGAAAGCTCTCAAAATTAGGTAGAAGCCGAATCTTGAATCGACATGGAGATTGTTGAGAAAAATACTTTGAATTCTATCCATAATGAGCCCACAACATGAAGGAAGAGGCCTATAGCAGCACCGCGGCCTACAGCATGGTGCAGGCCTGAATAGGGTGCAGTCCGTGCATGGGCATGACCTAGGAGGGTGCCGGCCCATGCACTTGTGCAAGCCCAACGTGGGCATGGGCCAGCACATGGCCCCCCTCATTTTTCATGTAGTCCACCTTGGATCGGTAGACTCCATGTGGTCCAAGGAATTCGCATGGATCCTTAAGTGGTGCACTGCATTTTCACACGATGCACCGAGGAATTTGGCATGGGTTGCTGGCATGGCGTGTGGTGGTTGGTTAGGATGATGGCCCGGTTCATGCCGTGAGCGGTCTATGCATGGCCACATGCGATGCATAGGTAGGATGGCACGATCTAGCAACTATGAAAAGCTATGAGAGAGATCCAATGGATAATGGCTAATTTAGGCTATGTCAGGATTCCTAAATCAATTCTAATTGAGGTTCGAGGCTTTTAAAAGGCCCTGTGGGGTAGGTAGAAAAGGGTGTGGCATGGTTTGGCTTGGCAGAACATTGGGAGACAGATCTATAGCAGCAACAGAATGTGGAGAGATGTTGATAAAGAGTAGAAATAGGAGCTTTAGACAGACACTCAAGCAGCAGTTAGAGCTACATGGATCCTCTAGAGAGAGTTTTATAAGGAAGAATGCTTATTGAGAGAGAGGGATTGGTGTATGAGAGTTGAAGATGTGATCTCTTCTTATGAATTTTTTCTTTCCTCAAAGTAAAGCTTGCATGCCCCAAGGAGGTAATGTTAGATGTGTGCCTTAAAAGCCAGATTAGCTAAATACTTGTAATACACTTCTAAGAATAATTTTATAATTTTAACTATAAATTAATAAAAGAATTATTTTCTATCACAGTGTATATTTAAAGTGTCTGTGATACATCTTTTGAGTTAATGGTAATGACAATTCAAATTTTCAAGAGTTAAAAATTTAGATATGAATTTTTATAATTAACTCATAAATAGCTCCCGACTATAGGATCATCATGAAGATAGTGATCGATCTGAAAGGTTGGTGTACGATTGCTTTCTTAGGATAAATGTGTCTTAAGTTTACAGTATGGAGATACCAGAGTGAGAGTATAGATACTTGTTAGAGAACGAGGGCACTGAGTATGACCATCTCGAGCAGTCATAAAAAAGTCTACCTTCTTGTCGATGACTGACTCGATGCTGCAATGGTGTATCTGGTTCTTTGACCTGAGGTGCACCGATAGCTCACCTTGAGGGTATTATAATTTGATTAGATCATAACTCGATCTTCTAGCCATTCAGAATTTTGAGGTGTATGTTGGCTATAGCATGTTCATTGTAGAAATTGAATTACACTAATAGAAAATCTATCTACCTCGGTAGATAAGGAGTAGCCCTATGATAATCATGAGATTGAGTTCTTAAGCCCATGGCCATGGTAGAGTGAAGATGATAGAAAGAGTTTCTATTAGAATTTTACATTGGACTCAAATCAAATGATTAATTCATATGATGGATGTTGGGTTTGACGAGTTCACCTTAATCCTAATCCAGTCGGAGCTCAAGATAAAAGAACTCAATCACATAGGTAACTATATCGAGAGGATCACTTTCAGTTTTGATAGATTGCCACCATATACTGCTAGGTGTCACTGGTAGATTTTGAAAGCAATTAGAATGATTTTGATGATTGATCATTCTAATTGTATGAATCAGAAAAGTTCTGATCCATCGAAAGATGTTTCGATGATGTCGATAATGAAAATCATGACATATCTCATTATCATATAGAATTGAACCTAACTGGATCACACAAACAAGGGTTTGAGTTTGGATGTTATCAATTAAGCTAATCTAGTTTGACTGATTTGGATTAAATCCAATCAGGTTCAAGGTAATCATGCTAGCACATGATTGAGCCTAACTTTCTTCTTCTGTAATCTTCTTGATTCATCATAATTAAATTAAATTTGATTTAACTTATTCCTATATTTTGAATGAATTTATTTTTATCTGACTAAAACCTATTCAGATCAGATTAATTATAGAAATTAAATCCATTCATAGTGCAAATGGACTAGGGTCAAAAGTTGACCTATTTAAGAGAATTAAGGATCACCTAATCAGATGCTTTTAGAAAATTCTCTAAAAATTATTTTGACCTAATTTTTAGATATGTGATAGGGCTCGAGTCATTCTATGGGTGTGCCAAATTTTATGATTTATGGTAGAGTTTTGACTAGGTTTTGATGGAGTTTGATTTGGATCAAACTCTAAAGGGAAGAGTCCTAGGCGCAATGGACTCTTCCTTATCTACTCATGTCATCCACTTTTTAAATCAATTTTGATGAAAAAATCAAATAGAATCTGATAGTTTTTCATGGATAATAATCTCTAGAGTCTCTTTGATCAAATAATAAGTGATTTGGTCAAAGAAGGACTCTAGATGGCATTGGGTTTGAGAAATCTTTCTCATGCCATTATGAAGCATCGCACAAAATATATTTTTCATGCCCAAAAGGAGATAGCTCTCTAATATTCCACACCTCCTCTATCCTCTCTCTCCCTCTCTTCTACAAGCCTAAAAAGTTAGACACAAATCTGAGTTGAAGGTCCAAGGTTTTTGGCATAAGATTCAAGATCTTTGCGATGGTGTTTGTGAGACGGACAAGCAATCTTCTCAAATTATTTTGAAGGTTCTTTAGATTAGATCCAAATTTGATCTTTGGAAAAAAGATTTACAAGAAAAAGATGTTCAGATCCTATCTGAGTGGATACCAATAGAGGCCAGACGCGTGTATGGCTCCTTCCAGAATCTCAGGATAGATCAGGATCATCGCAGGATAATTTGATTACCCAAAGCAAAGGTATGAAATTAAATTAGATTTAATTTTATTTTTGATTTTCAATATCAGATCTAAGATGTCTCAGATCTGATTAGGATCGTAGGAAAAATTTTTTGAAATATTTCTTTAGATCCAATCAGATCTAAATGATCCTATGCAAAAAAAATAGAATTTTTTCTTCAGATAAGCCTTGACTTAATCCATGTATTTGATTATATTATTTTATTTTATTTTTTTTTTTCTATAATGGTATCGACATCATCACCAACATATCAATCCTGAACTTGGAGGATCCATATTCTGTACGAGGGATCTTCTCAAGAGGTGCTGCTAGAACAAGTGGTATCATGATAATTAGTATTAGAGCAGCTATGATCACAACACACAAAAGGCAATAGAAGTCGTGAGGAAGGAAGAACAAAGAGAAAATGAAAGGAATATGAAGCAAGAAAGTAGGGACACTTACTTCCATGATGCATATCGAGCCCGCGGTAAAGGTTGCCTCAATCAGAAGGCTCCTCCATAGAGTTCAATCTGCTAGAAGGGCAATAAGTTTGGCTAGTTTGCTTGCGAGTCAACCATCCCTCAATGTTGATGCATCCTCATGAACTATCTTTATCAGCATCAGTATTCTCTCTGAGAAGGCATCAACGATGGGAGATTGGACACTCCTTGAAGGAGACCCTAGAGCTGCGCTCATAGGGATGACGACCTCTGCATTGGGGAGATCAACATTCAGAATGGAAGATCTCAAAGCCGGCTTTGATTGAGGACCGATATTATTTGCCTTCAGAACTGGCTTCGGCTAAGGGCAAGGTGCCGCAAAAGACTCCATCTTTTTCTTCTTCGATGGTTGAGGCTCAACATGTGAGCCCGATCTCTTCTAGCTCTTTTTCTTGTGCAAAGCCCACAAGTTAGTCATGATCAGCTTCATTTTTGCAAACAAAAGAGAGGAAGATCATATCGAAAATCAACAAGAAAGATAAGAAAACTATAAAAATAATGAAGAATAAAGACATACAGTGGGGAGCAATGTGGCTGATGCCTGCATTGAATAATCTCTGCTCAGTCAGAAGGTCTTTGAACTTTGATACGTGCACATCGAGCTGTTTTTTGAAATTCCTAAGATCCTCTTTGGGAGGATACTTTTTGTTGTTAGGTTCAAGCCAAGGCTCTCCCCAGATAGTATCGAAGCCCCATGGCTAGTCCAAAGAGATGAAAAAATATTAGTTCTTCCAAACATGAATAGAAGAAGCAAGGCCATCTATTATTTTATGCTTAGGTTGAGGGGAGAAATACCATCACCCCTCATCATATGGATGTCCCTTTAAGAAAAAAATAGATCAAAACAAAGAACACTTAGGGTACATCTGGCCAAACTCGCAAATGAGGATGAAGGCAATGATCACTTGAATCTTGTTTGGAGTGATATAGATTGAAAGAATTTTATAATAATCTAAGATGTTCAAGATGAAAGGATGGAGGGGCAACCTCAAACCGAAGAGAAGTGCCTCCTCATAGAAGATGACATAACCGCTCGACGGCAAGCAAATCCTATTGCCCTCCTACGACACTACCAACTAGAAGGAAGATGGGATGAAATACTGAATGTGGAACCTTTTTAGGTCTGATTCAGTAAGGAAAGACTCTTCATGATCAAGGCCTAGCGATAACCTACCCCGACCATGAGAGGTCTTGGCATGAATGTGGAACCTTTTTAGGTCTGATTCAGTAAGAAAAGACTCTTCATGATCAAGGCCCAGCGATAACCTACCCCGACCATGAGAGGTCTTGGCATGGGTTTTCTTTGAGACTATCCTATGCCTATCAGAAGGAGAGGAAGAACTCTCCTCGGAGCTGCTAACTATCCTATGTTTGGGAGGGGCCATGGATTCGAAGGAGATGAAGACCTAAGAGCCTATGGGATGAGCAAAGACAGGAAAAAAGACCTACAATCTAGGACATGAGAGAAGAGAAAGAGAGGGCCAACCAAAGAGATCTTCTTACCAAAAGTTTGACTGAAAAATACCAGGGATCTGCCCTCTATCTTCTAAGGGAGGAACTTCAAATGGTCTCTCTGCTATAACAATGGTAGAAGAATAAAAGTCGGAATCAAACAACCACTTAAATACAAGGGCTTCAATGCTTCCGATCTCCTAACCTTTGCCATCCATTTTCATAGATCTTGCCACTTGGTGGCATGCTATGGGTCGAAAAGACCTATCAAAAACTATCACCTTTTAAAATCATCATGCCTCCTCTAACCGCACTCTAGCATAATTATAGAAAGGATATAACAGTTATCTTTTTTGAATTCAAGCAGTGTTCCTCATTATACATCACGTCTATTATTAAATGCAGTATATGGTAGTGCAAGAATGTAGCTCAGGCCATTACCAACCCTACAAGTGTTTAGATCCCAAAACAAATGATCTTGCCACTCTTCGATCAAAGCATCACATCGACAAACAACCAATGTAGGCAACTGGTGTCTTCACCTATCCAAAGTCAAGCTCAGCTATTTTGTTCGCTCTGATGAAATTTCACCAAAGCTAAAGAACTCACCCTTGCACGGAACCTCGATATCCAACTGAAGAACTATTTTTCAATATCGAAGAGAGAATAAGAAGAATGCTCTTCAGACTGGAAAGTGGGGGCAAGTATTAGATGAAGGCTAATCAACCTGATGACATGCCCGACCTTTGATGATGTGGTGAATATCTGATGTGACGATATGGATGGCCTAAAATAAATGAGCTACTCAACACCGATATCTTCTAGTGGCCACCAATCACATGTGGTGGTATCCGGATGATGTCGTCATGATCGACTTGTGACTGATCACTCAAGATCAATCCTCACACAAGATTGATCTCATCAGCATCATGCCGATACAGTCTACAACCTCAAACAAAGTCGACAGCATCAGCCCTCTATCGAGGAGTTCGACCTCATCGGCATTAAGCTGATCTCACATCCTATTCCATCCGCTTTTTCATAGTCCACTCTGTAATGTAAAAGCTATGAAAAGCTCCTAGTGCAAGGATCCTACTGAGTTAGCATTCGGTAATGGCAGCAAATATTCCTCCCACTTGTGGTAAGTTGGCATTATAACCGTCCGCTGACACTCCACTACTTCAGCGACTAATGGCTTGGCAACTATGACAGGCCCTCTCCTATAAAAAGATAGAAGAAAAAGGAAAAAGAGTTCTCTCTCAACCTCTCTAGACTCTCGTTGAACTTGAAACTCCTTATCTTCATGATCTTCTTCGATAAATAACTTGAGATCTATAATAATTAGAAGTGTTATTAGGCCCAGAAGAGTCCTTATGATGGGCCAAATTATTTCGGCCAGACTTAAAAGAATAAGTTAGACTGCATTGTGTGGTCACCAAGTTCAGATGAGTTGGGCCAAGTTAAGTGAGTAGGCCTGCGTGAAAATGACAAAGGGCCTCTATGGTAAAAAGTGGGCTACACAGGAGAAATCCTCATCCATGCCAAAAAGAACCACTACATCCACTATAGCCGCCACGCCGTCTACGAGAAGCGCAATTGTTGTTGTAAATGAAGGCACCACATCCATCAATCTAGTTTACGGTTGGCTGTGGCTTGGGTATGAAAAGTCCAGAAAGAGGTGGTGGTTGCTCAGTTACGACGGTGTAGTTGCGCCGTGCCTCCTCCTGAAGAAGAAGAGCCTATAAATCATTGGTGGTCATGGTGTACAATATCGGGGCTAGGGCTAAGACGAAAGGTTCTCATTCTGAGCTGAGTCTAGTGATGATTCAATAATTCAAGTCAGTTGGAGAAACGGGTTTGTCAATGCAAAATATCTGAATGGCAACAGAGGATTCATTGCAGATGTGGTTGACATATAGCTCAATAGTTCATTGGTTATATTTTTTTTGTAACATGTATGTGCCGAAGATCGCACCATTTACAACCACTCATACTATTATGATGGCCTTTGCGGACAAGGAAAGTTTTTGGAGGATACTGACTGTTTCCTCAGATCTCTAGTTCTACGGTTTTTGTTGTCTCTCAAATTTATAGTCTGATTAGGAGTAGGAAGCTGAATGAAATGCCAGACCTATGTAAAGGATTGGAGAGGCAGGTTTTATTTTCTAGATATCCATGTATATGACACAACAATCAAAGTATTTTCCAGGCAGGGTCTTTGTCAAAGCACGGATATTTATAAAGCCTGTCATATTCTGGACGAAATGTTCCAAAGGAGTTGAACTCTTCCTGGATGTTGCATTTGTTTGATCTAACATTTCTCTTTCATCGGAGAATATGAACATATGGGAGGTAATTTTGTTTTTCTATTTTATTTGTTAGTACAATGTTCTGCCTTTCTGTTTTACCAGATTTGACGGTGTATGTCATCTTCTTGGATCAGCAATTTAAATGTAACATACAACAGCTCTCCCCGTATTTCTCCCCTTGTCAAGCATCTAACGTAATTCAACCGTCACCGTACTGTTTAATGTTCCAATATTCTTCAAATCCATGTGTTACATTTATTCTGATCTGCAAAAACTAAATTTATTAGTAGAGAGAAAAGTGAGCATCAGTGTTCTGCCATGATGACCACATTATATATCTTACAAGAGAACCACTTTGCTGCTCCTATGCTTAAATTTACTCCACTGGCTTTCCATTCAGGCTTCTTAGATTGGACGTCTCTCTCTGATGCACGATGTGTCATTGTAAACATGAATCATGGTATCTCTAGAATTCCAAAAATGTCTCCACCGCTTTTTGTCTATTATTTAGGATACTGATAATAGCAGATGAAATTTTACATGTACATCTGTTTATCGTGTTAGGAATTGGATGTTTGGGTTTATACATGCTGCCAAACGTCGTTAGACTTTACTAGTTGTTGAACTGGATTACATGCAAGAAATGTTATGGGAACATTTAATCGAGCATATAAGAAACTTTGATAGACCACTTGGCAAGATTAATTTTTCCTTCTCAGCAAGCATCGGATGCTCCTTTTCCTTGGTTGCAATTGTTTGCCGGTATGAGCTGGATCTCACCTGTAACAAAGCACAGAAGGATGAATCGAAATTCTCTTGTCAGGGAAGTAAGAACGTAAGGATTCTTCAGTATAAATTTAATGTTAAATGATAGTGTCTCGGGCTAGCACACGAAGAAATTGTGTTATTCCCTCCCTTCTCTTTGGGTGTTTGATGCTGCCTTGATGGTGTTGGTTGGGTGTTTTGGGTTGAGTGTGATGTTTGGAAGAGACGGAGAGAGTTGGGGTAGTGGCTCCCTGAATTCGTTGCCATGAAATGTGCCACAACCACTTGGAAATCGGTTTATGGAATGAAAAGTGATCCAGTGCAACGTGGTTCTAGGATGGAGCTTTACTGATCTACTTGCTCATTTGCTTCATTTATTTATTTTCAACACCCAACGAGACGTTCAATTTTATGCTACATTAAGCAAATTCCCTCATCATCAGTTCTGTGCCATTATGGTTTGGTTGCAATAGAGTTCCGGAGTAGCAAGCAAGATTCACAAACTTTTTCAAAGAATAGGAAAAATCAACTAGAAAACAGTGCAGACGCCTCTGATAACTTGGAATAATGACAGGCATCCTGGAAACAAGCATACGGTTAGCATCACCACAGCATCTGCAAAATTTTGGAACTTACTCCGTCATGTAGGCAACGTACCTCAAAACCTCTCTCCAAACCTAAAAAATATCGCACCAGTACCGGAATTATGATCAACTGCATACTCTGCCCTTACCAACCCAAGCTTGACGCCTACACCATAAGATGAGCCATGTCCAGCCCGGCGGAAGAACTCGGTTGGGTTTCCTTTGACATCCTTTGAACTACCGAGATCATTCCCATGTTCTGCAAATGCATATACATGGGTATCCCTCACAGGGATCCGCAGCTCCGTAGCCAGCTGAACAATATGAAAAGGAATAGTTAAATCTCAAGCGATGGAAACGAAAAATTACCTGGATCTGTTGATCGATCTACAGTCACCAGTAATGATGATTGTGGAAATTGTCAGAATCATGATTTATGCTTAATCTAAATTGAAAAGGAACCATTCAAGCTAATATGCAAAAAGATCCCCCATTATGCTCACCTCAAGAATGTTTCTGCAGGCACCCAGCTCGCCCATGTTGTAGCCCCTCACCGAGTAGGGCCCTCCAAGTGTGAAAGCATCGTAGCTTGGGAGGTCTCCCACACAACCACCATAATGTCCATGAAGGACCAAAACCGGAGGTGGTGGCTTGCCGGCACCTTCTTCTGCTTGTTTCAACGGAATGAAGCGCGTCACTGTGAGCTGGTGACGATTGAAGAATGGAAATTTGCTGCCAATTCCAAGGCCTTGGTCTAACTGCAATCCAAGAGAAATGCAGCCAACGAAAGATAATAAAAGTTTGAAAATGTATGTCGGGAAAGTAAATGTTTTATTACTTACAAAGAAGTCAAAAATGGATTACATCATACAAATAGGACACTGAAATTCCATCCTAAACAAATCTAGAAGCATGGGTTTGCCTCGGAATAGTTTTATTATGTAAAAAGGGACCATCTGCTTGCCGTAGTTTGACAAATTGGTGCCACTAGCACAATTTCAAATTACAGCATAGCATTCATATTAATAACCGATCTATAAAAACATCCAGAAATAAAAATAATCTAACTCCTCCAAAATTCCCAAATTGTGATGTAATCTTTCAGGATATGATGGTCACAGGATCTCTCTCTCTCTCTCTGTGCGCGCGCGCGCATGCACATGGAGTGTGTATGCATCTGCATGCGTGTGACATTCATATTAATAACTGATCTACAAACTAGAAAAAATCTAAAATCATCCAAAACTTACCATGTAACGTTTTTGCATATTCCACTCATACGAATTTAGGATCTCTCTCTCTCTCTCTCTCTCTCTCTCTCTCTCTCTCTCTTTCTCTCTCTTTCTCTGTGCACGCGCACGTGTGTGTCCATGACAGCAGCTTACAGTAGAAACTTAACATGCCAGAACTCTACCAATAATTCAAAATAACTGATAAGCAGACTAATAGTGCACACCTGAAAGACGTCTCTCTCACCAACGATTGCACCATTTACAAACTTTGTGTTGTCACGAGTAATATTTGCCTGCGCAAATGCCATGCGGTCGATACCGGTACCACTGAGGGTTGTTGGAGGTCCATCCATGCTTAAGCCACCAGTAGGAAGTGCTCGAGCACCATGAGTACATATACTACTAGTTTCATCGCGAGTTGTGATTTCCTCCATCACAAGTCCATAAGTGAATTTGCTTTGTCGTGTGAAAGCCTGAAATTTCAGTAATACATCTAATAGAACATTATAGAGGATCCTTCTAAGAATAAATTCACTGCAATAAATTTGAGAATTGAGCTAAGAGAAACATCAACTCCTACCTCTGTTATATTTGCTTTAAATCCCACTCTATCAATCCATACAGGTGGAACTTCATCCACCCCTGGCCCACCAGTGAAAACAGGACTCAACTTCCGGCTGTTAAAGCAGCTAGCACGGAATGTGCGGTTACGAGGGTTATACATGCCATCCACATACGGATGCACATACTCCAGCTTGAAGGATAGGTCATCCTAAACAAGCATTGTACAATTTTAGAAGTTAAATTGGTATGATGCACTAATGATGATGATGATGATGATGATCATAATACTAACAACATAATAATAATAAGCCAGATGCTTTGTTCTGATAGCAACAAATACTTTTTCCTATTATCTTTTCCCTGTGTGAAAAATTTAGGTAACTAGATCCACAGATCATAAATTAACAAAAAGAACAATGTAATCTTTGTTCTGACCCAAGCTGATGAACAGCGAATGAACTCATGTGCACACACCACATTTTGGAAATATGACTTACCTAAGGCTTTTATGAATATGGACTCATCAATGTAGGACTTGGTTCATAAAGGAAATGATATGTGTTTTAGGAAAAAATGAACATAATAGGATTTTGGGGACAAGTATGACCGCATTGCTAATCTGAATACAAAAGTTCTGAACAAGTTTTTATTGTATATAATCAAGTGGACAAATGCAAGTTTTGAAAAATACAAAAAATAATTCTTAGCGTTCCCCTGTATCAATATAAAAGTTGATTGTACTTAATAGCATAAATAGGCACATAGAACAACAAAGAGAAAGCAGTCAACCAACAAAATGACCCAAAGATGCACCGAGAAAACTCCCCAGCCTCTTCACCAACATAACCATTGAAAAGGCCATGCAGAACAGATAAAGTGTACGCTCAATATCTTCAAATATAAATGCAGCTATGCATGCATCCAACCTATAACTGAAATAAAGACCTAAGTATGTTGCATAATAAGTGTTTATTTTGCAGTAATATGTATACTTATTGCCACTTTTGGCATAGATCAGAACAAATCAATGAATTGATGATTCGCTGATCCTAACTGTAAGTCATCATCCCCCTAATATTTTTAAACTGACAGCAGTCTGACCTTTTTCAGTCTACTAAGAATTGGCATGCTTCGTTGCCCTTTTTCATTTGATGATCACGTGGTTGTTTGTTTCCATAAAATGTTATCCCATCATCATCATTAGGGGTGCAAATGAGACGAGCTGCTCTCAAACTGCTTAAGCTTGACTCGGTTCCAAGCTTGACTCAACTCGGCCACCATCGAGCTCAAGTAGCTTAAATAGTTGCTTGAATAGCAAGACACTTGGATTAAAAGCTCATGAGCTTATTTAAGTTTATATTTTTTTAATAATGTTATTTTTATTTATAATATATCAGTAGCCTAAAGCTCGAATTAAAGCTCAAGTATGGCTCCATTGATATTCGAGTCAACCCCAAGTATTGCCTTTTTTTTTTCATTGAGCTGAGCTTGAACTTGGGATATTAAGGCTCGATCAATCTTGAATCGAGTTTCGACCCCAAGTATTTTGAATCGAATCGAGCTCAAGCTTCTAGCTACTCGACTCGGCTCGGCTTAATTGCATGCCTAATCATCATCCTTATCGTAGCATTTTTCCATTGGGTCAACAATTGAGCACAACTATAAGATGCCATGTCTTTGAAAAAGATTTAGCTGATTTTGTAATTGTCAACATTATCTCAAACCACTAGAAATTGGTATTCTACTCCTTGGCAAGGAATGTATTATGAGAGGGGCCTTCAAACCTCTTGTAATTGGTGTTCGCTTCCTTGGCAGGGAAATTTAGACACGAGGGGTTTACTGTGAAAACTTTGAGAGTGGCGGACATCTAGCAAGTTCTATCTTATTGGCAAAGGCTATGCATTTCAAACCAAGAAGCAAAAGGTTACACTAGATTAAACATTATTTGAGATATGGGAGCAATTATGAAAATGCAAGCTCCCATGGGCAGGCCCTAGCATCTCCATCCCCTTGTTCTAGTCGCAAACTTCCACAAACCATGGGCAAGCCCCTTTTACATCTATATCATTTTCATAATAACAACACTCTCGCAAATTCACTCTAAATGAGATTGGACAGGAAGTATATTTATCAAATTTCCCGAAAATAATATTGACCAGTGAGATCATAGCCATTCATTGAGTTACCTCGTCTCTTGAATCCATCACATGCATCATGCAAGCAAAATACTCACTAGTTCTTATAAAGA